>CM046870.1:5271617-5598370 GCA_025617745.1 Heliocidaris erythrogramma
GAGATAGACAGACAGACTGACAGACAAAGAGAGACAGAGAGACTGAAAGACAGACAAACGGACAGAAAAATATAGACAGAGAGACAGTGGGAGAGAAATAGAAAAAGGTAGAAGTAAAGATAGTTTTTAAATATGAGAGAAAAATGAGTGGTAAAATGACTGATAGAAAGTTACACTTCATGTTCCTGATAAGTGGCAAAAATAATTTAGCTACCTGTACCTCTTTCACTATTTACCACATTTCTTTTTCCGTCTCAGGAAGCATATATGAAGTACATGGAGGACAACCCAGAGGCAGGCCTAAACACTCTTCCTATCAACGATGATGACGAACCTATCGACTATGATGCTGATGGTAATCCCATTGTTCCAGAGAGGTCAAAGATCATCGACCCACTTCCTCCAGTGGACCACTCTATGGTATATTTACTCATTCTATTTCTTTGTAATAAAAAATGAAACAAGTCTAAATGTTCTACTAAAGGGAGGTTTTTTGTTTTTGTTGTTGTTTCTACAGTAATCTTCTCCATTTTTTCTTTTCGTGTTTCCTTTTTTTTAATATAAAATGGATATCTGGCAATGCTGGGGTAATAATACTTGCAAGGCCTGCAGCAATAGCTGTGCTAATACTGAGTAGGCTACCCTGGGTAAATCAGACCATATTTATGTTATCATTATTTCTTTTTCATGTTTGCAGATTGACTATGATCCATTCAACAAGAATTTCTACAATGAACATGAATCTATTCAAACACTTAACTACTCGGGCGTAATGGAGCTACGCAAGAAACTCGGAATTAAGGTAAGTTGAGGCCCTGGAGACAAACTGGTTTTGAAAATTAAGTGTTAAGAAAAAATATTGTAGTTTGTACCGGGGGGGGGGGGGGGGATCGTGATGCTCAATTAATGCACTTGTCTGGATGACTTATATATTGAAGAAAAAAAATAATTGCTCATGAAATATTTTACCAAAGTAGATAAGAAAGAAAAGGTACATGTACCTTTATGAGAAATAGACCATTCTACCCTAATTTTTGTTTGTTTGTTTCTTATTCTTTGAGCAAAAATGCCCGTAACTCTAAACCTACATTGTCCTTATGTGTTGGTTTGGTAATCTGCTCTTGAGCATACTTGTGAAATTGTTTTGATCATTGCCTTGTTTGTTTGTTTTTTTGTTGCAGGTGTCAGGAGCTGATCCCCCGAAGCCAGTAACGAGCTTTGCTCACTTTGGCTTCGATGAGCAACTCATGCATTGCATCAGGAAATCTGACTTCTCAAGCCCCACCCCAATCCAGGCACAGGTTAGAAAGATAAGAATGGCAGGAGAATTTGTGAGAGTGGTTGCTGTGATGATGGTGGTTGTGGTAATGGTATAGGTCATTCCATGTCAAGTCACCCAATCTTCAAAAAGAAAAAAAAAAGATTCAAAAAGAGTAATTTGGAATTACATTTGGCAAGATATTAATCTACATTTGCCACACTCGACCCAGGTGTAGTAAGTGGGTACCTGGTAGGATGTATTCCTTGAATGCACTGAGCATTACGATTGCCATGCTAAAGCCTGGGTAATAATATGCAGGGCCCTCAGGGAGAACAGTATTTAGTACTGATGAGGCTACCCTGGGTAAACAAAACATATTATTATTATTATAATCTGAATTAAAAAAAAGGTATTAATGCTAGAATTGTTGTGATAATAGCTTCTTTGGCATACTTCCATTATTTGCTTGAACATTTACCTACACAATTATAACTACCTAAATGTCTATATACTTTGGTAGATTTATTAAGTGGCACATATTAATAAGAGTTGTCTTTTAGATACAAAAAGAATGGAACAGAATATTGATTTAAAGTGACTGTCTTCACTCATTCAAAACTCAATCATAACTTACTTGCAAAATGAATTTTACATAATTTGTTGTAAATTTGATATTCCATGAATTTAGATGCCAAAATGTTTGACTTTAATAATCAGACTAGTGTATTGTATATACCATGTTTTCTTGTCACCAGGGCGTTCCCATTGCCATGTGTGGTCGTGACATTATCGGTATCGCAAAGACTGGCAGTGGGAAGACAGCTGCGTTTGTGTGGCCTATGCTTGTACATATTATGGACCAGGTGAGAAAAACAAAATTTACTCTACTGTACGACACACGCTCCTGCAACAATTGCTCCGCAGTAAATATCCTTACAATAAACAAATTCCTCAACACATACCCTAACCCTAAACGCAACCAGAAACCCAATTACAATTCTGACCCTACAATATATTTGTGACAAAATAATGCCTGGAGCACTTGTCATTAGAGCATATTTCAGATCACTGTTTACTCAAGTGCTATAAAAGCAAATATATTTTTTGTAGTTTTAGAAGCTTTAGTTTGATTTTTTAAAGTTTTTTCTGTTAAGTGTTATCCCTTCATGTACTGATGAACAATAATTCTGATCATTAACAAAGAAAAAGAGTGCTACTTGTTGCAACTTTTCTATACAGCCATTCATATTTGAAGTGTACCAATCACCTAAACAAATAATTTATGCTCAGCTAGAATGTTTAAAATCAACATTAAAACGCTTTACCTGGCCTTCAATGGGTTAACAGTTATGGAGTAAGAAGAAAATAAATGAACCCACCTCCAAATTCGGTTCCACGCGGGCACTTATTCTATGCAAGCGTGCACGGGTCCGTCAACTAGTCTCCTCTCAAGTCGCTGTAATATTTATTGGGAGTGTATTTCAACTTGCAATATCTCCTTTACAGAATTAACATTTGGAGCTCATATTTTGAATATAGAGTACCGAAGTGATGACGTCACGAAAAGCTATTTTTTCATTTTGACATTTTTTATACCATATCTCAAAGGAACATGCTGAAAAACATCCAGAGCCCAAATTTTATGGCAATTGGCTCATTGGGCCCCGAGATATGGCCGCATGAATACCTCATTAGCCCCATTGAAGTCAGTGTTAAATTGGCCTGGTTCTAAACTGTTAAGAACCAGGCCAATTTACGCTGACTTCAGTGGGGCTAATTAGATATTCATATAGCCATACCTTGGGCCACCATGAACTGATTCATGTCAAATTTGATGTGTGAACGTTTTCCATCATGCTCTACCTAAATATGGTCCTAAAAATACTGAAATACAAAAATCAAAATTTGATGACGTCACACTTCGGTACTCTATAGTATAGCGACATGGAACCCCTAACATACAAAGCAAAATATTTTTTGATAATTGGTACACTTTGAGGGCTGGTCAGACTTCACTGATATTGGTAACAACAACTAAATTTTTCATTAATGGTACACCCAATAGCTGCCCTACTATTAACATACATAAGCATACTCACACGTACACACCCCGTAGTAGGGTAAACCTCCATTGAAATCTTGTTATCGTTGTTGGTGAAGTCTGACCACCCCTTTATGGTATTGATTGTATGCTTTGTCCAACCTCTAAGCACAGTAGATCGTAATTTAAGTAAGTATCTGGGTATTTTTCAATATTTCTGTCACTGTTTTTTTTTGCTTCAGAGGGCGATCAAAAAAGGTGATGGACCCATTGGACTTATCTGCGCACCCACCAGAGAACTTGCACAACAGGTAACAAACAATTCCATGTTACTCTGTGTTGACTAATTCCTTTATTTCACGTAGCATCACCATCATCATCATCATTATAATCATTATTACTATCATTATGATCATGATCTTCTTCATCATCGATATCTCTATCATCTTCATATCATCATCATCATCATCGTCATCATCATTAACACATTAGCAATATCTTCATCTTCATCACATTATCAGTGTCAATATCACCTTTTTGATCACTATCATCACCATCGTGATCATCTTCATCATCATCATCATCATCGTGATCATCTTCATCATCATCATCGTGATCATCTTCATCATCATCATCATTATCAAGATCATCATCAGTATCACCATCATCCTTTTCATAACCATCATCATCATCATCATCACCATGACCACTAACACCAACACCATCATCATCATCATCATCATCATCATCATTAACTCATCATACCATCATCGTCTTCATCATCATCATCATCGTCTTCATCATCATCATCATCGTCGTCGTCATCGTCATCATCGTCATCATCATTATCATCATCATCATCACCACCAATATCCTAACTCTTATTATACGTATCATGTTATGTTATTACCATAGCCTAACTGACAGCAACATGGACTTATGTAATACTCCCCACATTAAGATTCTACACTGAGCCTTGTATGTGCTTAAAGAATAAAGTATAATTCCTCCCCTCCCCCAGATTTATATCGAGGTCAAAAAATTTGGCAAGGCTTACAACATCCACTGTGTGTGCGCCTACGGAGGTGGTAACATGCATGAACAACAGAGGGCGTGTGAGGAGGGACCAGAGGTCATCGTTGCAACACCTGTAAGTACTTACATGTAGATCAGAATCACGTAAGGAGGTGTCTGACTTTGGATCGTTTAATCAATTCTTGGCTCCTTTTTAATTTTGTGGGATTATCAATAAGATAGAAATAATGAATAAAATCTTAATGAATTATATCCAGTTTTTAACTTTTTAAAATTAATGATAATGACAATAAAAATGCAAAATATGATATTCTAATAAAAAAGAAAGAAGAAAGCTCTTGGTGTAATGAATCAAATGACAATTGTGCTTCTGTTTGATATTCTTCATGCCATATGGGAGTGACTGATGATTATAATTGAATCGGTTTGGAGATTCTCTCAGATGTTTATAATTTATATGTAATCAGTGAGGGAATCTTTAAAAAAAAAAGAATAGATAAATAACTATTGGCACATGTTTCTTTCAACACCCATGGAATAATATGAGACCATAACTTTTTTTTCTGCCACAAGTACCTTGCAGATTTTTGTATCATTACGTTGTTGTCTAATGATCTAGTACATGAAAAAAGAAAGCCTTTCAAATATTTGTCGTGATATTTGAATGATACTTTCCATCTGCAGGGTCGTTTGATCGATCTAGTAAAGAAGAAAGCAACTAACCTGAGGAGAGTCACGTATCTCGTATTTGACGAGGCAGACCGGATGTTTGATATGGGATTCGGTAAGTTGTTGCAGTTCTTGTTGCAAGGCCGTACCCTTCATCATGTAGTTTATTGACATTGCATGTATCGTTCAACAGTTTTGAAAGTATCCCTGCAGATGATTTATGCATAAATATCAATTTTTCTGTTTCAAAATTACACATGATAAATTTCAAGCAAAAGGATTCATCACTCAGTTATATGTGTAAAGAAAGTATTTTGTTAGTAAACGAAGAAGCTTGACTGGGGAGAAATTTTTAATTTGTAAACAAATCTTTCGGCATATTACTCCCAGTGTTAAAGATCGTATGCTCGATCTGTAATGAAAAACACAAGTCAGAAAAAAATTGGAACCAGTGGGATTCAAACCTGTCATCTACTGCTTGCCGGGCAGCGACTTAACCACCAGGCTATTCTGGTTCACGGCCAAGTCACGACGAACTAGAATCAAATACCCAAGATCCTCTTCTTTCTGACTCATTAATATTTGATTCTAGTTCGTCGTGACTTGGCCGTGAACCAGAATAGCCTGGTGGTTAAGTCGCTGCCCGGCAAGCAGTAGATGACAGGTTCGAATCCCACTGGTTCCAATTTTTTCTGACTTGTGTTTTTCATTACAGATCGAGCATACGATCTTTAACACTGGGAGTAATATGCCGAAAGATTTGTGTACAAATTAAAAAAGTATTTTGTGTTTGTTATTATGTTATTCTCTTCAAGGTGATATGCATGATATTTGTTATATTACCACCTTAGCCCTGGAATACTCATACCTCTTAACCCATAGACCATGGGAACCGGGTGGCTCATGTATTAAGCCTATGAGAGTTACAGGATTCAGTAGTCAACGGGTTAACTTTTGTTAGATATCTCTCCCAGAAGATATATCTATAATATTTGTTATATTACACTGTATGTTTTGTTGCAGAACCTCAAGTGCGGTCAGTAGCGAACCATGTGAGACCGGACAGACAGAGTATGTATACACTCAAACCTGCTTTAGCGACCACCTGTATAGAAAGATCAACTGTCTATGAAGACCATAATTTTGTTTTCCTTGAAAAGTATATCTCATTGAAATGTGTATTAAAGGAACCTGTGCATAAAGACGACCTGCTCATAAAGACCACTTTCTCTCCTTGAGTGGTCTTTAACGAGTGTTCTGTGGCAAGACATTAATCTACATTTGCCACTCTCAACCCAGGTGTTGAATGGGTACCGGTAGGAAGGAATTCCTTGAATGCTGTGAGCACCGAATTCGGTAGCCTATAGCTAGAGCCGGGGTAATATTGGAGTGGCTTGAGCACCTTATACGTGGTGGATATGAACGCTGTAAAAATACCCAATATTATATATTATATGAAAGACAGGTTTTACTGTACTTCACTGATATTTGGGCTTCATGTAAAGGGTGTGAATATGTGAAATTGACAATAACTTAGGCCTGGATCTGTGAATTCTCCCAAAAATTCTTGCATTTAAATAGAATAGACAGATTAAGAAAATGTTGATGTTAAGATGTTAAGATGATTCATAATTTTTCACTTTTCCATTTCAAATTTCCCTTGGAAGGTTTGGAATTTTTGCATAATTCTGTTTCGATTTTCCCCTCATTGTTTCAGCTCTCCTCTTCAGCGCCACTTTCAGGAAGAAGGTGGAACGTCTTGCGAGAGATATCCTGACAGATCCCATTAGAGTTATACAGGGAGACATTGGAGAGGTAAACCTTTTAGACTTTGAAATCTTTGAATGAAAAAAATTGCTTTTGTGCATTGCAGAGGAATTAATTCATCCTCCTGAAGGATTATCTACATGTACGTGCAAAGAGAAGGTTGGGTTCTTGGAAAGGTTAATAATGATTTGTGGAGGCTATCTCATTCCTTGTAGGGCAGTTTGGAAGAACACAATGGTAGAAATATCCCCTGAAAAGGATTGCTCCTAAAATACCCTCATATTCCCAATATGACAAGGAATAGCTGAAGTGTCGAGGCCTAACATTCATGCAACTTGGGTGTGCAGTCCCATATATACCCATTTCTGTGTGCAGTACATGTGCTTTTCAGCGACATTGGGTCAATTTCTTATCATTTTGATGATTCCAAAACCTCACAGTATACACATATTCTTATGTAGACATGATCAACCTTTCCCAATCGCTTTGAGACAGTTTTTTCCACAATTTTATCGCATGACCAGAACTCAACTTTATCTGTAAGTGTACCATCCGAGGAAGCGTATTGCAATGCTACTACAAGTTTCACTGAATATTAGTAACTGTTATGAAATGATGATGCTGATCCTAATCCAATGATTGGTTGAGAGCAAACACTTGATCAGGCATATATTTTTCCTATCACCTTAACTTTTCATTAGAAAGTCCTCATAGCTGGTCATTAGCATTTTCTAATGACAAGCCTGTCAATCGCTCACATCTAACTGTTTCAGTTGACTCTAGATCTACAGAATTTGGGATGGAGCGATATGACAAGGTTCCTCATCACCATTTTTGAAAATAAATAACACGCATCATATGTTCAGGCATGGGTATAATTATCACCCCCATGTATGTTCAAAACGGTCCAAACACCCTCCGCAATCACCAGTTAGTGGACTGCTCCAAAGGTACCTAGTCTGGATAATTTTAATGCCCTCACTGATGTATGTTATTTGAATACTTGCCGTAAGTTATTATGCGAAGTTTTTTCTGCTTCAAAGTGTTGAAAGGTCTATGTCCAGACTGTAAACACTACCTGGGGAGCGTTTCATCAAGCGTTTTGTCAGTGATTTTTACCGACAACTGTTATAAGCGATTGGCTGAGAGCAAATTTGTCGGTAAAATTCACTGACAAAACACTTGATGAAACGCTCCTCAGAAGCAAACTTCTGAGACTTCATATTTGTTTACATACAGACACTGTAGCTGTCATTTACATGTATGAGCAAGTAATAGTCTTGACTTCAAGTGTTTTGTATGACTTCGGCTATTTCGTGTGTGTGTTTGTGTGTCAACAGGCCAACCAAGATGTAACCCAAGTTGTAGAAATCTTTGGAGATCAGACGAAGAAGTTCCCTTGGCTCCTTGGTCGGCTTGTCCGCTTCACCACAGAGGGCAGCGTTCTTATCTTTGTGACGAAGAAGATCAATGCGGAAGAGCTGGCTACCAACCTCAAGAGGAAAGACTTTGACGGTGAGGAGAGATTTATAAAGTGAAAGATTGATTGAGGGACAGATAGATAAAGTGAAAGACAGAGAGGGAAAGAGAGGGGGGGAGGAAGGAGAGTCAGATCAGGAGGGGAGAGGAGAGAGAGAGTGAGAGAGACGGCATGAGAAATAAAGAGAGTGACAGACAGGGAGATGGCATGATATAAAAATATAAAGAGAGACAGAGAGATATTGAAATCAGATAACTTTTCAGATGAAGAAAAACAAACATGTTTTTTGTGATGTAGAGAGATGGAGGGAGGGAGGAAGAAAAGGATTTGGATGAGAGAGAGAGAGAGAGATGGGATGAGAGATAAAAAGAATGACAAACAGGGAGATGGAATGAAAGATATAAAGATATAAAGACAGACAGAGAAAGAGATATTGAAATCTGATAATTTGTCACTTGAAGAGTTATTTTTTTAATTCAGAGAGAGAGAGCGAGAGAGAAAGAGAGAGAGAGAGAGAAAGTGAGTGAAAGAGTGAAAGAGAGAGAGACCTGCCTGAATTTGAAATGACAAAGCACACAATATGCTTTCAAACATTACTGTGATATTTTGAAACTCATCTAAGCAATTGTGGCCATAGCATAGTATATTCAAAGAAGTGGAATAGAAATACAAACATTTTGAATCCTACAATGTAACAGAGAAGACGCAGGCATTAATACATTAAGAGAATGCAATGCAATTGTCTGTATTTCGTAGTTGAGTGAACAATAGTTTCTTGAATGTTGAATTACAGTTGGTTTGCTCCATGGTGACATGAATCAGCTTGAAAGAAATGAAGTCATCACGGCATTCAAGAGAAGAGTCATCCCTATCATGGTGGCAACAGACGTAGCAGGTAAACATTGCATGTCAAGAATATATCGTCTGTTGAGAGCCAGAAGGACGTTAACTCTGTGTTAAAGTATATAAGTTAACACCCTTCTGGCTCCAAACAGACGATATACGTACTAGTGAACATTATCATAGGTAAAATTTGTTTCACTATGTTGTAGGTAATGTTTCGGTGTCAATTTAGTGTAGGACCTGGGCCCCCGTTTCATGAAACTTGTTCTCAATAACAACTGTCGCATTTGTATGACAAATTTGCTCCCAGCCAATCAGATTCAAGGATTTCAGTAGCTTATAATGATTACTGTAACTTGTTATTGATAACAAGTTTTAGGAAACGGGGGCCTGGACTGATCTGGATTGATCACAAGTCCTCCAATCGGGTCGTTGAATCACAAGCTTACAAACGCTTATCTCTTTAGCGATTGATGTGAATCAATTGCAGTTCTTTCTAAGACAGGGCCCTAGGTTCTTTAAATGAGGACGACAGGCTGAATCTGACCCACAGATAAGGTAAAGATAAAAGGCTTGTGATTGGTTGCATTAAGATGCTTTGAATGGATAGCAAACGCACCCCCTGACTTTAGGCATGACATAAACAGTCTCGTACTAAGTGCAATTAAAAAGGCAATATTGAGAATTACATCAAAATAGGGTGTGATATTGTCATTAACAGTGATTCATGATACTGTATGATCAGGAAGGGAGGGGTAGCAGGGGAAAACCATGATGTAGTGATCCACCTCTCATCCCATTCAGTTATATCGGGAGGAGAGACCCAAGGATTACAGTGATTAAGTTTGATTTTCCCTACAGGCACATGTGACACTGAATACTTAATAATGATGACCTTGATGATGATGATGATTATGATTATTGTGATGATAGTGATGTTGATGATGATAATGATAATGGTGATGATGACCTTAATAATTATGATGATAATGATGACGATGATGATAATGGTGATGATGATAATGATAATGATAATGGTGATGATGATGACGATGATGATAATGGTGATGATAATGATGATAATGGTGCTGATGGTGATGATGATGATGATGGTGATGGTGATGATGATGATAATTGTGATGATGACCTTAATAATGATAATGATGATGATGATGATAATGGTGGTGATGATGATGATGTTGATGATGATGATGATGATGATGATGACTATGTTGATGATGATGATGATGATGATGATGGTGATGATAATATCTTTCTTCTCTTGATCCTGACAGCGAGAGGTCTCGACATCCCATCAATCAAGAATGTGGTCAACTATGATGTTGCCAGAGACATTGATACCCATACACATCGGATAGGAAGAACAGGACGTGCAGGTAAATAATCTCATGGAGTCACAGAGTCACTTTTCATGCACTGATCACCACGTTTGTTGAGAACTAAGAAGGCATTGAATCTACTTTAAAGATATAGTTGAGTTCTGGTCATAAAATTGAATTGTGAAAGAAAATGCCTCACAGCAATTTGGAAAGGTTGATTATATAGCACATAAGAATTGGTGTATGCTGTGAGTTTTTGGAATCACCAAAATCATAAGAACTTGACTCAATCCGGTTGAGAGTCACATGCATTGCACATAGATATGTGTATATGGGACTACACACAAATGTTTGGCCCGAACATTTCAGCTGTTTCTTGTCATATTTCTAATGTGAAGACATTTGAAGAGCAATCATTTTCAGGGGACATATCTACTATGATAATCTTCTAAACTTACAATAAGAATGAGAAAGCTCACAAATTATTTTTTACCTTTCCCCAGAATTTAACCTGCCCTTTACTGATCACACACAAAATATTTTACTCTGTTGATAGGGGTTACATGTCACTATATTCCAAATGTGCCCTTCAAATATAGAGATAAAGAGATATTGCAAGTTTAAATACAATCACAATAAATATGAAAGTGACTTGTCGACACAGCCCTACTTGCTCACATAGAATAAAGTCTGATCATGTAATGTGTGGTGAGCTTCAAATTTGCCAAGTTTCACTGACAGATTTCAAAAACACTTGCAATTTGGGCTTGAGTTAATAAGAGGAGTGCTACATGTATGTTACATTCTTATTATTTTTTTTCCCCCTTTTTCGTTTTTCAGGTGAGAAGGGAACAGCATACACACTCATCCTGAAGAAAGAAAATCAGTTTGCTGGCGACCTTGTGCGGAACTTAGAGGGCGCCGATCAAGCAGTGCCCAAGTCATTGTTAGATCTTGCCATGCAGGTACATGTACTTGCAGGTTTCTCATTAGAAAATTGTTTACCATATATCCAAATTGAAAAAAATATGGCTTTGTGGAATCCCAGGAGGTGATTCGAGAGAACAGAAGCATAGCT
Source organism: Heliocidaris erythrogramma (assembly GCA_025617745.1). NCBI lineage: Eukaryota > Metazoa > Echinodermata > Echinoidea > Camarodonta > Echinometridae > Heliocidaris > Heliocidaris erythrogramma. The sequence continues at coordinate 5,283,132 of CM046870.1, forward strand.
GATTAATTTACATTCTGTATGCATGAGATTGCACTTTGTTAGTAAAATTGTGACAAACTTTGAGGTTGTCACGACCAAATTTCGCTCGTAAAGCATAATATTTCGGATTAGAACATAAAAAATAATATGTAAACAAAAGTAACAGAAATTTGTATCCAGAACTGACACAGGAGATGTTGATGAATACACTGTATTTCATCTTTTCAGAACTCGTTCTTCAAGAAGTCTCGTTACCGGGCGGGCAAGGGCAAGCGCCTCAACATCGGAGGCGGGGGACTGGGTTATCGTGAGCGACCAGCATTTGGGTCAGGAGGAGGTGCTGGGTCATCGTCCATGGAATTTCTGGGATCATCAGATGGAGACGAAGGAGGCGTAGGAAGCCTGTATACAAACAGACTCAATGCCATGAAGAGTGCTTTCTCTGTAAGTCTCCATGTACCTATACGTTTGGTGCTCAGACATATGCTCCAGCGACACTTGGTCTGGGCTTGATTGGTCAACAGATATACATGGGTTAAGGTTAGAGTTGCAATTGGGTTTGAGGTTAGGTTTAGGGTTAGGGTTGAGGTTAAGTTTAGGGCACAGGTTGAGGTTAGGTTTATGGTAAGGGTTAGGTTTAGGGTAAGGGTTGAGGTTAGGTTTGTGGTAAGGTTTAGGGTAAGGGTAAGGGTTGAGGTTAGGTTTAGGGCACGGGTTGAGGTGAGGTTAGGTTTAGGGTAAGGGTTGAGGTTAGGTTTAGGGTAAGGGTTTGAGGTTAGGTTTAGGGTAAGGGTTGAGGTTAGGTTTAGGGTAAGGGTTGAGGTTAGGTTTAGGGTAAGGGTTTGAGGTTAGGTTTAGGGTAAGGGTTGAGGTTAGGGTAAGGGTTGAGGTTAGGTTTAGGGTAAGGGTTTGAGGTTAGGTTTAGGGTAAGGGTTTGAGGTTAGGTTTAGGGTAAGGGTTTGAGGTTAGGTTTAGGGTAAGGGTTTGAGGTTAGGTTTAGGGTAAGGGTTGAGGTTAGGTTAAGGGTTGAGGTTAGGTTTAGGGTAAGGGTTGAGGTTAGGTTTAGGGCAAGGGTTGAGGTTAGGTTTAGGGCAAGGGTTGAGGTTAGGTTTAGGGTAAGGGTTTGAGGTTAGGTTTAGGGTAAGGGTTTGAGGTTAGGTTTAGGGTAAGGGTTGAGGTTAGGTTTAGGGTAAGGGTTTGAGGTTAGGTTTAGGGTAAGGGTTGAGGTTAGGGTAAGGGTTTGAGGTTAGGTTTAGGGTAAGGGTTGAGTTTAGGGTACGGGTTGAGGTTAGGTTTAGGGTAAGGGTTGAGGTTAGGTTTAGGGCAAGGGTTGAGGTTAGGTTTAGGGCACAGGTTTGAGGTTAGGTTTAGGGTAAGGGTTGAGGTTAGGGTAAGGGTTTGAGGTTAGGTTTAGGGTAAGGGTTTGAGGTTAGGTTTAGGGTAAGGGTTGAGGTTAGGTTTAGGGTAAGGGTTTGAGGTTAGGTTTAGGGTAAGGGTTGAGGTTAGGTTTAGGGCACGGGTTGAGGTTAGGTTTAGGGTAAGGGTTTGAGGTTAGGTTTAGGGTAAGGGTTGAGGTTAGGTTTAGGGTAAGGGTTTGAGGTTAGGTTTAGGGTAAGGGTTGAGGTTAGGTTTAGGGTAAGGGTTGAGGTTAGGTTTAGGGTAAGGGTTTGAGGTTAGGTTTAGGGTAAGGGTTTGAGGTTAGGTTTAGGGTAAGGGTTTGAGGTTAGGTTTAGGGTAAGGGTTTGAGGTTAGGTTTAGGGTAAGGGTTGAGGTTAGGTTTAGGGCACGGGTTGAGGTTAGGTTTAGGGTAAGGGTTTGAGGTTAGGTTTAGGGTAAGGGTTGAGGTTGAGGTTAGGTTTATGGTAAGGGTTGAGGTTGAGGTTAGGTTTAGGGTAAGGGTTGAGGTTAGGGTAAGGGTTGAGGTTAGGTTTAGGGTAAGGGTTTGAGGTTAGGTTTAGGGTAAGGGTTTGAGGTTAGGTTTAGGGTAAGGGTTGAGGTTAGGTTTAGGGTAAGGGTTTGAGGTTAGGTTTAGGGTAAGGGTTGAGGTTAGGTTTAGGGTAAGGGTTTGAGGTTAGGTTTAGGGTAAGGGTTGAGGTTTAGGGTAAGGGTTTGAGGTTAGGTTTAGGGTAAGGGTTGAGGTTAGGTTTAGGGTAAGGGTTTGAGGTTAGGTTTAGGGTAAGGGTTTGAGGTTAGGTTTAGGGTAAGGGTTTGAGGTTAGGTTTAGGGTAAGGGTTGAGGTTAGGTTTAGGGTTAGGGTTGGAGTTAGGTGTGGTGTTTTGGTTGATGTAGGATATTGACCGCCAAGTAACCGTTGTTGGAGCATGTGTCATACAACCCAACATTCACTTCAGTACCCGTGTTATCATTGTTGATCTATTTGATTGGGTACCACTCTCCAACCAGGTACATGTATGCTGATATGCTAGAGTGCTGCATACATGGCTGCTCAGCATGCAATGAGCAGGGTAATAATATAACACCAGGAGCATCCCGGGACCCATGGTTGCCAAAAATCTAAGTTTGGACCCTCCCCCCCCTAATTTTTCAAATTTTTATGCCTCCGCCCACCTTAGGTGGGTGCCGGAGGCATTATGTTTTCGGGTTGTCCGTCCGTCCGTCCCACTTCTCGTTACTGCGTTATCTCAAGAACTGTTTGAGGTAAGAACTTCAAACTTGGTAATAGTATGTATCCCCATACGAAGATGAACTGATTAGATTTTGGGATAAGGAGGTCACAGAGGTCAATTTACATGAAATTACATGAAATTCTTGGTTTTTAGCCTCGTTACTGCGATATCTCAAGAACTGTTTGAGGTAAGAACTTCAAACTTGGTACTAGTATGTATAATATCTCAAGAACTGTTAGAGCTCGGAACATCAAACTTCGTACCAGCATGTACTACCACAGGAAAATGAACTGATTAGAATTTGGGGGTAAGTAGGTCAAAGGTCACAGGTTGCAGGTCTCAGCGGCCAATTTACATGATATTAATACAGTTTTTGGCTACATTTCCACGATGTCTCAAGAACAACTGATTATATTGCTTTATAGTCAGAGGTCAATTAGTAATATAGGATTTTAGTGTTTTAAATCACAATTTCGCAATAACCATTTGATGAATGCGCATCAACTATATTATACTTGTAGGTGATCAGGAATTATCTGAATACAAGCGGAGGCATATTGAAGACGCAGTCGTATCTTTTGCTTGTTACATATGGCTCAGGCATAGAAACCCCCAAATCGTCAATCCGGACTCTTTACGAAAGAAGATAACATGCAATGTGGAGCCCTAATAATGATTAAGTAGTATTATTATCACCATCGTCATCATCATCATTGTCATGTATACAGTATATATTTAAATTGCTTGATATTTATTTTTTCTTTGCAGAATCAGTTCAAGTCTCATTTTGTGGCTTCCAGTTCATCGCCGTCCACGTCCAACCTCTCCTTCCGAACACCCACCCAGTTTGAACCCGCTAGCAAAGTCGGAGGGGGTGCCCCCCACCACTCACCTCGTCAGGCCAACCTGCACTCTGTCCCTCCGCCCCAGGGTGGGGGATACATTAGTAGTAGTCAAGTCAGCAGTAGCACCAGCGGGCGATACTCGGCTGTGGCACCTGTAGTCAGGTAGGTCATTGCATTACATTCATTTACTGAGACGATTTATCTTTTTTGAATGTGGATTAGAAATTCAGGTTGAATCGTTGGAAAGATTGGATAATACATTATTCTGTTTTTTCTTTTTTCGAGGTCTGACATACAGTTTCTAGAAGTAATGATAATCAAGTTTAAATTGAGATGTCATTTACTTTTTGCAAGTTCTTCAATAGTTTTCTGGATGTTGATTTGCTTTTAATTTGTATATATACTTTAAGTTCCCATCAAGATCTGCAGAGTTCCACTGAAATGACAGGTGGTTTCTTATTCACTGTATCCATGTTATTATTTTGAAGTCTAAATTACCTGTATCCTGCTCACACAAGAATTCTACCAGGTACATTTCTTATTGAAATCCCTACAGATCCTACATACCATCCCAACCAGCTGCCTCATCATCATCATCGTCCGCCACGTCGCCCTCATCATCGCAAGGCAGCGAGGGGACAGGTCACGAGAGAGGGGCCAGCATTAGCTTTGGTCACATCCGTCGTTCAAACGTGGGTCGGGACCGCAGCAGCGGCGGCAGCCACGGGGAACGACGACGCAGCAGCAGCGGTGGACGGGATCATCATCGTGACGATGGAAGGGATGAAGGTCGCGAGGAAGACCGTTCCGAGGTCAGAGGTGAAAAGGCAGAGGATGGTGACGTTCCGAACCCAGATGAGAGCACCCAGGAGGGTGAAAACCATGGCTGGACTTTGAGAGGGGTCAATTTTGGGGTTGGAGGGGGTGGCAGTGGGTTACATGGTAGCGTGGTCAGCAGTAGCAGTGTTAGTAGTAGCTCTGCTGCTGGAAGCTCAGCTGAACAGCCCAAGCCGAAGCGCAAGAGTCGTTGGGACACGTAAGGACAGCTTAAATACAATGTGAGCTTAATGTACTTCACCTTTTATCTTTAATGTGTACATTTATCTGTAAATGTTTTCTTTCTAATCATTCAATGCTGATTATGGAATGATGACTTGGGGTTTTGAAAATAAATTGCTTGTAGGATTGTTTGAAAATACTGATCAGAAGTTATTACATGTAGCTTTAAAAATTCATGATTTGCTTCTAATACCAGTAGCTCTTGTAAACACATTGGGCTTAGATCTGTATCGTGCCTCCTATCCAAGTATAATGTATAATGAAAGCATAAGTTTCAAGACTAAAGGTTGATGATTTGCTGAAGTCTTTTAAACTTTTTGCAATTGAAAGACAATTGACACCTTGCGATTCGTCCCATCGGACAAATTATGTAACAGCACATACCTGCCGCCCTTCCACAACAATAATTAGGAATCTCTCAAGGAAATGGTATAAATCCAAGAGGGATCTTGGGGTTGTACCATTACTTTGATGGCCCCTAAATATGAATCAAGCATTTCTGAAATATAGAAAAAGCTGGCAGCTGTGACGATACATACTCTGGTGATAATTGCTGCCTGGTCAATTTCTAACACTTATCAGATCTTTAATAGCAAATTCAACCCTGGGTCCAATCCCCTAAACCAAACCTAAAACCCAATCATCACCCAAGCCCTTGACCTTAATAAAATAACACCTAGAGTTAATGTCACAGGAGCAAATATCTGCTTACCCCGACACACTTGTGAGAAAGAAATTGCATTAATGTTACCCTAATCTGCTGCCCTCTCCTGCCGAAACAGCAGAGTCACCAGTTTTGCTCACACAAAGTTTGTAACTGACACTCTCTGAAGTATTCACCAAAGTACGAAAACGCAATGACGCATGAAGACACGTGAAAGACGCAAAAATGAATATTGCTAGTTTTGTTTGTGCTTCTAAAATTAGAATCGGACGTATCGGAATAAAAGTTTTCATATTAACTTGCTTAAAAGTGTTCAAAGAAGTAAATACTAATTTTACATCCTGATATTCTGGTTCTGCCTGTATAGAATAAAATTTTGATTTTTAATGATTTTGTCATATGTGTCTTTCCCGCATTTTTTACGATTCGCTAAGCTACCCAAGTCAAGGGAATTATAGCTTCATAGAAAGCTGGGTGTAGGGGATTAACTCTTTATTTACCATGTATAATGTTGGTCTGAAGCCCACCGCACACTATCTGACCAGACTGTGATCTTAATTTGAAAGAATTGGCAATAGCGATGGAATCAAACATGTAAATCATTATGGTTGAGGTTCTGAGTAGGCATATGATATAATGAAATAAAAAATTTTAGGTGGTCGCAAACTGCCCTGTAAGAGGAAAAGCCAAATCGGCTCTGAACTCAAAGTGACGTCAGACTAGTCGTGTGATTGTCTACAAATCAAAGGTGATTGGCCTTTATTCTGAATAGAAAGCTAACAATGAACTAAAATTTTGATTGTAGTATTCACATTATTATTCATAATCTCAATCAAGATTAGGATTGTTTAAATTTCAAGGGGTCGAGGGATCTGTAAAATTGCAGGTGTAGCAATAGTTGAGAAAAATCAGAGAAACAGGTAGACAGGTTTTAGAAGTTAGTACAGCTTACTCTCGATATAACGAGCACGGATATAACGAGAGAATTCTCTTGGTCCCAAAAGTTTCCACAAGGGAACCTATGGTGCTCCAACCCGCTTACAACCGGTTATAACGAGATTATTCTGTTGACCCCACGACAAAGATAAGAAATGCGTCCTGTTACAATGAGGAAAGGAAAATTGGGGGAATGTCTGCTGATAACAATCTTCTCAAAAGATTGAAAATACCGTTATATGGGCGAGAAAGACACACATCTTGTGACACATGCAAGACACGCATGACACGCATCCCGCATGCTGTACACATGTGCAATGTATGTATGAACCATCGATCTCTACCACGTGGCTTCAAGTCGAGACCCGTCAATCAATGTAAGTTGCGGGCGCTGAATTTCGGGGTGTGTCTGATGATTAGCGATTGATTGGCTATTCTGGGGGCATAAGACCCTGGAAACGGTATGATTGGAGCAGGGTTATGGTGTGATGATTATTCATGTGCGGTTCGGAAGGGATTGTTGCATGCAGACATTATGATTGAGGAAAAAGGCCTGGTCCCGACGACCTCGTAATATCGAGAGTAAGCTGTATTTAGAGATGGGATTTAAAGCACTTTAAGATAAATGAAGCAAGTTGGGCTTTTTATTTTCCTGATGAAAAAGCGTTTTATTTTAGGTCAAATACAAAGATATTTTTCTGTAATGTCTATTGTTGATGGAGAGTATATAACTTTCTGTCAAATGTAAATATTAAACAAATGTACATTGTAACATCTACCAAATGTACATGTAGCATATCTGTGTGTTCAATGGAAACGTATTTTTCATGCAAATATGTTGAATAAACTACAATTGCAATGAGCATCAGATGAAGAAGTCTCTTTTGTTTCATGTTTTGCAGTCTTTTCAACCAATGTATATATGCCATGAAAATCACAAGAATATATGTTTTTCATTAAACTTCTTAAAGTTCCCATATGTAGGGAAGGATATTTATACCATTGTATAAGGGAACTTGACCTGAAAAGGGCTGGGGAAGGAAGGGGGCACAGAATCCACCCCCAAAGTGTGCCTCAATAGGTCCGGGGAAGTTGTTTTTTTTGTACGCCAAAAGCTTTATAGCCGAGAGTCTAGTGCCTCTTTTGATAATATAGAATTATGAACCTCATAGTACCACACAGCCTCAAATCCCGCCGCAAGGCTAAATAAACATTTCTCCATATATGCATTGTACAAAATGTAAAATGTGTGAATAATTAATTGGGGTGGATCAGCCCTTTTCCGGCTCAGAGTGTACCAAAATAACCTTGCCTTTGTAGGGTTTAGCTTTTGCTCATATTATGTCGCCACGTTGGACTGGCCTCTAACAAATTCTTGCAATGTAGAAAGCATAACTTTTAAATTGCATCCATATACACATAACTTACGAAGTTCACAAGACAAACTGCTTCTAAAATTGCCTCATGCCAAAACAAAGGCAACTCTTGGGGATTGTGCATTTACCTGTGCTGCTCTAAAACTCTGGAACCAACTTCCTCTTGTAATAAGGAAAGCATAATCAGTCCCCATTTTTAAATCTCTACTGAAGACCCATCTGTTTTCAGAGGCTTTTAAGTAAATTAGTTCTGTTTATATAGTGTAGGCATATAGGAGTCTCCATCAAAACGCAGCAGAGTATATTCAAATAGTTGCTGCGATATTCAAATGGTTGCTGCGCTATACAAATATTATTATTATTATAGACACATCATTCCCGGCACATTAAATCAATGTCCTCTTGAAATAAATGTCCGCTAATCCTTGATTCAGTGTGAATGTCTCTGATCTTCTTGAAAGTCCTATACAGCCAAGTACTTTAGAACATACAATCCTTTCTGGCATTCATCTATCCAGCTGAACTTGATTTGCTAGAAGGTTGACTTCATACTTCAGTTCTGAGAACCATCGGCTGTCGCTTGGAGCAGCTAAATGCTCCTATTTTATGAAAAAGTAGAAGAGAAAAAATTACGAATTCATATTGAATAACAGTATAGGATACAAGGTATAACATCAGAAGACCACAAATGTTCAATTTTCCTGATCACTCAGCTATTAAGCATTTCAATCAATGTCTTTCTGCAGATCAGCCTGATCAGTTAGTCACGGATGGACATTTGACAGATTTTGACAGATTTTTAAAGTTAGAAGGCTTGTGAAAAAAATAAGTAATGAATTGTAAAGGGTATCGCTGAAGGAGTTGAAATTTGATAAAATGTTGTTTTTGTGGTTACCTAATGAAATTAGAATCCATAAAATGTTCAGTGTCTAGGGGATCGGACAAAATGTTAACCATGCACCTATCAGGCCCGGATACCATTTACTTATCAGCTCTTAATATTCCTTATAAATTTTAAAGTGATCAGGTAACTTTGTAGAGGCTTGATAAAATCTGAGCTGTGTGGAATTACATGCTATCAGTGTATGTAATATGGTGTAAAAATGAAGCCCATGGGAAAAAAAGCACTTCAAAATCATCATGTGCTTCACAAAAGTAAACATATGCACGTGACCGGAAATGCCAGACTCATTTTCCCTATAGACTCGGTGTTAGACTAAAGCGTATGGCCATACGCTTTCGTAAATGGGAGTATTCAGTCATAGATATCTTAATAATAGCATTATATATTTGAAAACCTTTCTATGTCTGGCTATTTATTTATTCTTCTGAACATCATTATACAAGACAGATATCAAAATTCAACAATTTATTAAATCAAGCCTCCACAAGTTACCGAATGCCTTTAATGGATTCTGCACATTTTTTTTTGTCTTCATCATAGCCAGAAAGTAAATCACCTTCCGAGAGATTTTTCTAACTTATGACATATCATTACCTCAATGCAATGTACCAATGTGAGAAGTTTGTCGCTGTGGATATACATTCTTCTCTTCATACTCCCAGTCTGAAGGAGACGTACTATGACGTTGCCAATTTGCCTGTCATCGATGTGGTCTTTGAAAAAGAGGGATCAAAATGAAACGATTCACTAACTAATATTTGAATATTAATATTATATGATGCACACACGGATTATATCATTGGTGATCATATTTTCATTTTCAACAGAATATATACTTTGATCGTAGAACACGTTTATCTGATTGGTCAATACGACTGACAAAACTGTTTTTATACACTACAGCGAAAACTCGTTATAAAGAGCTCCGATATAACAAGATTCCTGATATAACAAGGTAGCATTGCCGGTCCCATGGGTGGTATTCTGAGATTTATTTTATCTTGATTTTAGTGAAAAGATTTTAATTGTCATAACAAATTTTAAATTGCAACATTTCATTGGTGCGTGCGCAGATGAATTCCGCCACTTTTGGGCAGTCATTAACCAATGATGCGCCATAAGCGTACATTTTGTTATGACAATTAAAATTATTTCACTAAAATCAAGATAAAATAAATCTCAGAATACCACCCCAGGTCTTTATGTTCTTTTGTTTTCTTACCCTGATATAAGGAGATACCTGTTTTTACAAGTTAATTTTCATGGTCCAAAGTTTCCACTGTATTTAGTGCCATTCACTTACTTTTATGAGAGGTTCCAGGGGAGCGTTTCATCAAGCGTTTTGACAGTGATTTTTACCGACAACTGTTATAAGCTACTGAAATCCTTGCATCTGATTGGCTGAGAGCAAATTTGTCAGTAAAAATCACTGACAAAATGCTTGATGAAAAGCTCCCCTGGATAGACTACATGTACATTCAAGATGACTACATAAGAACAAACCTTCTTAATCAGATTAATCACGTTTCACTTAAGAATTCTTTAAAATTTCTTTCAAATGTCATCAAAAACAAAAAAAGAAAATGATTAAATGTAGTACAATGATAGTCAAACACAAGTCGGATAAAATAGACAAAATATATGGTCCTGATTATTAGGCACGTACATTACATTCACTGCATGTTGACAATGACAAAAAGGAATGATCTACTGGTGCTCAACATATGCTCTGGCGGCAATCACTCCAGGCATTATTTCATCAAAAATATTATAGGGTTCGGGATAATTAGGTCTCGGGTTAGGTTTAGGGTTAAGGTAGGATATTGACTGAGGAGCAATTTTTGCTGGTGCCTGTGTCGTAAAAGCGATCTGTAATACCTTTGCATGCACAGAGTGCAGAGTCTATCACCGAGCCGATCAACCCATCTCCAAACGTTGCTGCACAATCTACGGCCAGCTTCCAGAGTTCCATCACATACTCCTCTTCTCCACTCGCTAAATCGGCAACATTTCTGACGGCAGTGTCATAGAAGAGTAAGAATGCCAAACTCCCTATCATTCTGTCTCTACTGTGCAATGTTTCTCTCGACGTCGGCATGCTTTGGACTATTGAGGTTGATGAGGACGACTGCATTGACGACGTCAAATGACTTCTCTGCAGCATGGATGTGTGTTCTAAGATGCTCAAGACAGTACAGATGGGGAGGTAATGGAAGGATTTCTGGCAAAGAAAAGTCAAGAAGAAACATCCATGTTATATTATATTACATGTTTTTTTTTTTTTTTTTCAAATCAAGTCTTTATTCATTATTTCTCCATAAACAATATACACAAATGCAAAATGTAAATGATACATAAAATTTTATAATATACAAAGAAAATGTAGAATTCAAATGAGTTGGATATGCCTCTCTCCATCAAGATTTACGATAAACTTATCCTGTTGCATATTCATAGTTTCTTCTATCTCGTATTGATATTCCAATTTCTTTTGAAATGAAGAAAATGATAAAGAGCCGTTTAAATATTTAGTTGAAAATATACAATAATTTGCATACAAAATAATATTTATTGCAGAGTAATTACCACCTGGTATGCCGAAGACAAAATCATTAAAAGTTAACTTAATTTCATTTTTAAGGGTATATTTTTCAAAATCATCCAAAAACCTACGAGTTAAGGGAATTTCCCAAAATAAGTGAGCAATGGTCTCAGTATTTGCTGAACAGAAAGTACATAAATCAGAGAGGGAAATGCCAGCTTGCTTTAGATACTTGTTAACACCGAGTATGTTGTGGATTAATTTATACTGAAAATACCGTAGCTTTGTGGATAAAGTACATTTAAAAGGAATTATATAAATTTTAGGCCAGTATATAATACATGTTATAAGCTGTACAGCACATGCTCTATCAACAATTGTTCCACATCAATTTCCTACCCTTACCTAGCTCGAAACTCAACACTGGACCAAACAGTTTTACCTAACCCTAACCCTATCCCTAAATCTAACCTCAAACCCCATCGCTAAATCTAACCTAAAACCCAATTGCAAAACTAACCCTAACCCTATAATGTTGTTGAAATTTGAAAGATTGAAGCAATTGTCACGGGCGCATACCGGTATGTCCAAGCACCACATTATAAGATAACACTATGGGAGATGATTTCATTTTCCTTTAAAGATCATATTGCAAGAAAATTCCATCAAAATAAATATTGCCTTAATACTTATTATTGCATAGATGGCATAAATTATACAAGGTTATCCAAATTCAACGCTTGGAAACATTTGAATTAATGATTATCATCAATTATAAAACGGTAAAATACAGACCCCGATATAGCAGCTGAAGAGCTCCTTGAACGCTGCTGAGATGTGTGACGACACATGAAGGACCAGTCCTGTCTAAGCAGACGATGTCCCATAACATATTACACATTTTTCAGTGCCTGTTTTGTCATCTCCTCTTCACTTATTTCTCTTACTTGTCTAGCGTCAGTCTTAATGTTAGTCTGTTGCCTCACTCTTAACTTCGTGTATGGTATTATTTTGATGAAAAATGCAGCGTTAAAAAATAAAGGAATCAGTCACTCGTAAACAAAATAAGACGCCATTGTATTTTCAGCTGCTTGCACCGGGGCATGTTCGGCGTTTCAAGAGGGAACGAATACAATCTGTGATATTATTCGGAGGGCTTTTCAATTTGAAAATGGGGTTTATTTCATTGATCATTGACCCTTCTCCTGTGTATTTACAATCAAACGGTTTTAGTTATCAGAATCAGTTTCACTTTCCCTTTTAGAATGGTGTGAAATAAGGTCATGTTAAATATACCAAACTCTTTATAGTTTGATAAATAATTGCATTGCAATTACGTTCATTCATTATAGGACGTCGTCTGCTTAAGTAGGATCGATCCCTAGTGTGACGACATCAAAACATCGCTATATTTCTGGCGAATCCTCCGATATTCCAGATGCTCAGAAGAGCTTTTATTTATGTTGTTTTTATAATCATCAGATACGCAGTTGACATAAAACTTATACGATTGCCATCTGTAAGCTTCCCAGTTTCTAGTGATACATTAATTGCCATATTTGTGATTTTCTTGCAATGTGCTCTTTAACCTTTTAGTCACTGAGGATCACGCGCATTGTAGTCATTTACTCACTGAACTCGGTCTCAGTAAACCATCTTGCGGCATAGACTCTCTGCTGTACGCAAAATCTTTCAACAGTAAAGCATCGCTTCAGTGCGGATTCTAAATGGCTTATTTGTAAAAATAGCACACACAAAGTTTCAGCGTCCAATATCCCGTACAATACATTTGCAAAGCCCCATTTGGGTTGCATAACAATCTATTCAGGATATTTATCTGTTTCCTCCTCTCCATACAACATACCAAGGTATCTTCAATGTGTGCAAGAACTGCAGTCATTGCTACTTCTGGATCTGGGTGTCTCCTGTACACTTGCATTGCAACCTAGATAACAGAAAGAAAATAAAACAAAGTAAATGAACGTGTTAAAAAAAGAAATAATTGTGGGGTTTTTTTTGGGTTCCAACTAAAGTACGGATGGAACACAATGAATCTGTATTTTTCAAGCATGCCTTCTCAACCCTCTAAAGGCTGGAAGATTTGGTGTGCTCATAGTAGGGGAGAGACTATCTACATGTATCTATCTAGACTCAGACCATCAAGATATCATCCATGGAGTGAAAAAAAAGGCTGAAACGTGACATACAGATAGGGCATCTTATAACAAATTAACCCATACGGTTTCACATGAAGACCTCATATTGTTTTGGGATTATCACCAATTGATAATTTTGTGTACATTACACATACAGGAAAATATCTTTTTGGCCATTTTTTTGTGTGCAGATTTTTTATGTTGTAGAGTACTGTATGGATTTGGCTATCAGAAAGATAAGTAAGGCTCTAGGAAGAGTTGGGGTCTCCCAAGCCCTTTCAGGGTTAATCAAGCCAGTAGAACAAAAATCACATTACTGTAAACGCTGTTATTTTCGCGCGATTAAATTTTCGCGCTGAGCGACCCCAAAACATATTCGCGGGTTCTTAAATTCACGCTGCACAATTACACACTCATATGTACACCCACTCCAAATTTACACACACACGCTCAAATATGAATTGGACACACACACACATATTAATGTGCTGAAGCGCGCAAGTCAACCCGCATAGGAAATCAGGCTAATATTTTCACGAGTTCTGGAATTCGCACCCGCCAAAAATAGCGCGAAATCCGCGAAAATTAATGTACCGCGACTATTTCTACATTTACAGTATTTGAAACAAATAATTGAATAAGTCTTATATCTGGATTCAGTTCTTAACAAACAAACAAAAATTAATCACAGATCTGACTAAATTGTAAAATCAGCACTGATTTTCTTATTTACTATATAAATCTATATACCTACCTATTATGCCTGTAGTCTTGACTACGGGACCCCTTCGAGAATTTATCACACATGAGTCACAATATTGTGCGCACCCCCCGTAATCCTATTGTCCCCTTCGCCACTCACGCGCGTCAATACGCTACGGCCATCTTCCTCTTTGCGAGCAACCCCAAGAAGAAACATGTTGCTTGCAAGGTGCGGGGAAGGAGGGAGGGTCATAGGTAGGTATATAGATTTATATAGTAAATAAGAAAATCAGTGCTGATTTTACAAATTTACTGCAATAAATCATATATACCTACCTATTATGCCAGACCAGCGCCAACTCAAAGACCGGGAGGCATGTTTCGAGCAGAAGGGAATAGGATTAAACCAAAGACTACAAAGAAGACACAGCGGCCTTCAAGGTGGCTGACGCAAACAAAGCTTCACCCGCGGGAACATCCCTAAGGTAGCAAGAAATGAAGGAATTGGACGAACGCCAATAAGCAGCCTTCAAAATATCAACAAGCGCCACACCTTGAAACAGAGCCCAAGAAGTGCTGACACTACGAGTATCATGAGCACGAGGCTTACTGTCGGATAAAAGAGCCTCTGTGCCAGCGGCCCTAATAGCTTCAACGATCCATCTAGAGATGGAATCAAGAGAGGCAGGAGAAAAAGGCTCTCTAGTGATCAGGAACAACTGATCATCCTTACGATAAGACTTAGTCTTATCAATATACCATTTGAGAGCCCTTACCGGACACCAAACTTTGTCCTCACGCACCGAAGAAAAGTCAGAAAGCGGACAAAGAAAAATCTCAACAGGGCCAGAGGCAGCTGTCTGATTCTTGGCAACAAAAGAAGCCCTAGGAATCAATCTAACGCCTTTTCTCTCCCAGCGAACATGACCAGGAGTAAGACAGAGAGCATGAAGAGTACTGCGCCTCTGCCCAGAGGCAATAGCTACCAAAAAGAGCGTCTTAACCGTCAGATGATGAAGCGAAGCTTCACCTAACGGTTCGAAAGGAGGTTTCGCCAAGGCCTCCAGGACCTTAGGCAGACTCCAAGACGGCACTAACTTAGAAAAAGAAGGTCGTTTCAGAAAGAACGAACGAATCAAACCACTTAGTAGCAGGGAATTGGAAATCCCCGAACCATCTGAGAAACCCGAATGAATGGCCCCGATCGCCGAACGGTAGCCTCGGATAGTAGAGATAGATCTCCCTTTGTCAAATAACGAGATTAAGAAATCCGCAATTGAACCAATAGGAGCCTTAGAAGGGGTTTGATTTCTCTCTTTGCACCAAAGGAAAAAGACCGAGAGACGGGAATTGTAAATTTCCCTAGTAGAAACCCTACGACTGGACATTAAAAAGTCCGCGGCTCTATCAGAGAGACCCGACTGTCTTGCAGATTCCCTGACAGGGGCCAAGCAGTCAAATGAAGAGACTCCGGACTGTGGTGAAGAATCCCCGATAGGGGCTGCAACACCAGATCCGCTCTTAACGGGAGAACGAACGGTTGAGCCCTTAGGAGGCTCATAAGTTCTGGAAACCAATTCCTCCGGGGCCAAAAGGGAGCTATTACAAGCACCCGCGCCCGATCTTCCCTGATTTTCCGCAAGACACGCGGAATCAGTTGGAAGGGAGGAAAGGCGAATCCCTGAAGGTTCTCCCAGCTGAGGGAGAAAGCATCGAGAGCCCATGCTCCCTGATCGCGAACACGGGAGCAATACTTCGGCAGCTGGTGATTTAGCACCGACGCAAATAGATCCACTTCCAGTGGACCTAGGCGACTGCGAATGCGGCAAAATACCTCCGGATGGAGCGTCCATTCCGATGGAAGATACCTGCCCCGAGACAGAAAATCCGCAATGAGGTTTTCCCGACCGGGGATGAAAGAGGCCACGGGTGTGATTGCCATGCGACGACACCACCTCCACAGCTGAGCTGCTAGGGCATTCAGGGCAACCGAACGAGTGCCTCCCTGCCGATTGATATATGCCGCCACAGTAACATTGTCCGTGAGAATCAGAACCGAACGACTGAGAAGTCGACTTCTGAAATGGAGCAAGGTCAACAGAACTGCCATAAACTCCAGGACATTGATATGAGGAAGAGTCCCAAGATGAGACCAATCCCCCGCAACCGTGCTGCCGTTGCAGTGTCCTCCCCACCCCAACCGAGAGGCGTCCGTCGAAACCGATATCGACGGGAGAGGGGCAGAGAAGGACCTGCCTCGCGCGAGAAACACCTCGCTCGTCCAACAAGAGAGAAGAGACTTGATCCTTACTGGTACTGGAATCCAGACCAAAAGAGAGTCTTTTCCCGGCTTGAAGAACCTGAGGAGATGTCTCTGAAAGGGTCTCATGAGGAGCCGGCAGTCCTCTAGAACATCAACTAGACTGGCTAGATAACCTAGAAACTGAAGCCACTGTCTGGCCGAGACTCTTCTGGCCAGCAAGAGCTTGCGAGCCGCAGAGACAATGGTGAGAATCCTGTCTCGACTGGGCCGAGCCAACTGATTCCTTATGTCTAACACCGCCCCCAGAAAAACTGGGCTGCGAGTGGGAACTAACTCTGACTTTTCCCAATTTATTAGGAAACCTAAGTCTTGAGTAAGAGAGACGAGCAAACGAGTCTCGTCCAACAAACGATCGCGCGACTCCGCAAGGAGAAGCCAATCGTCCAGGTAACAAAACAACCGCAGGCCGCGACGCCTCAGAGAGGCCGCTAGCACCGCTACAACTTGAGTAAAAACCTGAGGGGCCGGGCGCAGCCCGAAGGGAAGAGCACGAAAACGATAAGTCTCCGAGAGGAAGGAGAACCCCAGAAGATCGCGGGATGCGCGATGAATGGGAATGTGAAAGTACGCGTCCTTGAGATCTATCGAGACCGCATAGTCTTCCCTTTTGATCAACGGAAGAATGGAGGCAAGAGTCTCCATCCGAAAATGAACCGGAGGAATGAATTTGTTTATTCTTTTCAGGTTCAGTATCAAACGAAGTTTTCCCGAGCGCTCGGGAATAACGAAAATTGGAGAAAGGGAAAGAGACGGCCTGTCTCTTACCCTTTCTATAGCCCTCTTTTCCAAAAGAGACTCGATCTCCTTTGAAGCATGAGATCGAGACAGGGCAGACATGGGAGGTGACCGAATTCTTATAGCCCCTCCGGGGAGCGAAGCGCAAAGATCTATGAAGAATCCGTCTCGCACGACGGAGAGAACAAACGCGTCCCCGGAGATGGCCTCCCAAGCGGGGAGAAACGCATGAAGTCGGCCACCTACCACATTCGGTCGAACAAGCGCTCGGGGAAAAACATCAAAACCCAGGCTTGGCCTTCTGCGAAGCCATCGCCTTACCACGAGAACCTCTCGAAATGCCCCTGCCACGACTCCCTCTCCCACGAGAAGGAGCTGGCTGCGGCTCAGGAGGCGGGACCCTAGACACACGACTGCGTTGACCCGAAACGGGACCAGCAGGTCTACGCTGAACAGGGGCCCGCGTTGGCTTAGAGCTAGTGTGAAACTGCTTAGTCATATCCGAGATCTGCTTTCGCGCATCGATCTCTCTCTGAAAAACCGTAGCGAATTTACCACCAAAAAGCGAAGGACCCCGAGACGGAACATCCCGGAGAAGTTGAGCAATGCCCGACTCTCTAACACCCAGTGCCGAGAGAGCCGAGGTCCTGCGACGGAACGTAGCCGAAGCAGCTGCGGTGGAAAGCTGCGACCACTGCAGACAAAAAAGAGTATGCAGCAAGTCGTCAATAATCAGCTTGTCACCATCAGTAACATTCAACTCCTCCGCCCTGGACCTAAGGTCGGAGAGAAACCCTTGAAAAGCCGCCAAACGCATCCCTGACCTAACCTGGTTTTCAATATTAAACCAAATCTTATCCTCCGCCTTGAACGCAGCGGAGGTAAGCGGATTAGTCGCCCGCAAGCGACGACCAACCTCTAAAATCTCAGGAGAAAGAGTCTTAGCTTTGAAAAAGGCGAAAGCCTTACCCTTGACCGCATTAGGGCGCTTAACCAACAGCGCGGCCTCAATGCGGTCATACTCCAGCTTGAAATCCTCCTCAAGAGCAATACCCTCAGAGGAATCCTGCTGCTTAAACCAACGCGAAGTCGAACCCTGCGCGCGGGTTGACTGAAATTCAGGGAGATATCTGGACAACAAAGCAATCGCTTCCACCCCACAGAGAGCGAGCGATTGAGACTCCGCCTGCCCAAGCGATTCAGAAACCGAAGCTTGAGAGGCCACATCCAAATCTGGTTCCACCCGAGTGGAATGAGACAAAGGAACGCTAACAAAGGCCTCCGCAGGCAGAGCCCCGCATGGTTCAACAAAAGTCTCCTCGCCCGGCGGCGCCCCAAGGGCCGCGGGAATAGGAGGCACATGCGAATCCGACTCAGACAAAGACAAATCAATCACAAAAGGCTGATTAGACTCAAAGTGAGATCCCTGAATAGGGACAGAAGTCAGGGTTGAAGTAGCCGGTGCAAAGGACCAACCCTGATTCTGAGCAAAAGCCCGCATCATACTGAACATGTGAGCTTGAGAGGAGCTTGCTGGGTTAGCCAGGCCAGACGGGCAAGAGGCCGGCAAAGCCTTGCCACTTTTTGCCTTCTTCTTGGCCTTTTTCTTGGCTGGCTCGACAAGAGTCGTAGCCGAAACCCTTTTCTTAGAACGCTTAATCGGATTCGTTCGGATCCCCGAAGCCACTTCGGAAACACGAACCGAGCCCTCCGCGGAGGGACGTTCATTTCCCATAAAGGGATTGGAGCGCTCATGGCGTAAGCCTAGAGAATCGCCCAAATCACCCATATTGGCTAAGCAAGAAGATGCAGTAGCCATGGGTTGGGAGCTAAAAGCTCCCAGTGCGGGGGCAGACCGAGATGACTCGGTATGTGCCCGATGACTACTAAAGGCGTGTGAACCCGCTATTGGACCGCTAGAAAGCGGCAATAGGGGAGCACTAGTAGTCACGCACTCAGGTGAAAACACCTGTTGCTCCGAAGAGCGTCCATAATTGTTAGCTCGAGCATTCCCATTAGCTGGCAATGTAGACAGCCCAGGAAGTACTCGTTCCCCCATATGGCGTTTGCCGGGGGCTAGGGTTTGAGAACCCAGACCAACATGGACTAAGCCCGTGGGTTGCCCTGCAGTAGTGGGGCGCGTCTCCCCTAACGGATCAGAGCGAGTGAACGCTACCGTACGGGAAACAACCGCCCCCCCCTCTGGTCTCAGCGACCGGGGGATTGGATTCGAGATATCCAAACCACTAGAATCTGACGCCACCCGTCCCGAAGCCGCAAGCTCCGAGACTGGCAAACTCTGCAAGGAAACACCACTAGGCAACTTACCCTTAGCCCTCCTCCCTCCCCCATGTACCGAAGTACTCGGGAGAGTTCTGGAAGGCCGAGTCGTCTTGCTAGACGACTCTTCGGAAGAAGCAGGTCTCCTTGACCTAGCTGCTTCTTCTTCCGAATCCATACCACTGCAATAAAACAGACAATAAAGTATACTTTTCAAAATAAGAAATACTTCAACTGAATGCAGTAAAATAAGGGTAAATTTTATTTGGGAGATACGCACAAAGAATTTTCACAGCCAAAAAACCGTAAGAACAAACACCGAACCCAAAGGCTCGGTGACAAACGGAAACACCCGCAAACACACAGAAATATCTACGTGGGGCTGACCGTGAAAGAGAAAAATAAATGCCAAGAAAGGGAATCAAAAAATCCCTTGCAATCGGCAAGAGTGACTACTAAAACACAAAGTACTATAATCTAAACGTATATAGGTACCTAAAAGTGCTTTAACTATGCGAAAAAGCGCACCTAAAAGATACTATACGACCTGATTTCAGGAGCGCTGTGACTATACGTCCTATCTCGTCGGGGGCGAGCAAGAAAGAGGAAGATGGCCGTAGCGTATTGACGCGTGTGAGTGGCGAAGGGGACAATAGGATTACGGGGGGTGCGCACAATATTGTGACTCATGTGTGATAAATTCTCGAAGGGGTCCCGTAGTCAAGACTACAGGCATAATAGGTAGGTATATATGATTTATTGCAGTAAATTCAAGAAATAAAATCTGTATCTCATACTGTACAAGCAGAGGAACATGAAGGAATATTCCTTACCTTGTTTACAGTATTAGCTCTATGCAGGAGTTCCACCTCCCTGTTGCCATGGGCGATGATGTGATAGAAGGGATCAAGGGCTTTCCTTAGAGGATGGTTAGATTGTTCTCCCGATGATTCTATCTTGATCTGAAGAGATGATAAGTCTTCAGGTGATGTACCTGTTGCAAAAATATAAATCGGTGGAACTTGTATATAAAGACCGCTCACACTATGAACATGGCGAACAAAGAAGCGGACAAAATATACAGCTCCTCATTGTACCTTCCACAATTGCTCTGGTATACAAAGAACATCCCTTCATTGCTATTATGTAAAAGTATGTAGAACAGGTGTCACATGCATATTCACCTGTTCTAGTTAATTTACATACATGTAATAGTAATGAAGGGATGTTCTTTTGTTTACCAGAGCAATTGTGGAAGGTACAATGAGGAGCTGTATATTTTGTCTGCTCTCTTTGTCATCGTGTTCACAGTGTAAAGGAAGACAAGAAAAGCAGTCTTTTAAGCAGGTGGTCTTTATGTACAGGTTAAAGCGACAAGACTTCAGGTGATGTACCTGTTGGGAAAAATTCACTGGAACCTGTATATAAAGACTGTTCAAGAAAGACAAGAAAAGCGCTCTTTATGATCAGGTGGTCTTTACGTACAGGTTTCTTTAATACATGTTTCAATGAGAAACAGTTTTCAAGGAAAACGACAATTGCGGTCTGTATAGACAGGTGGTCTTTCTTTACAGGTGGTTGCTAAAGCAGGATTGACTGTAACAGTATAGCAAGCTTTTATCAGCATCATATGATGTCGATTCCAGTAATGATAAAAAGTTGCATATATTCCTTTCATTAATGACTCTTTTCTCACAAAATGTTATAGTATTTGAATTTTTGACACCATTTTGAATAATATAATATATTGGAAAATGGTAACTTAAAAATCTGTTAAAATGACAGCTGGGCCCTCTTGCATAAAAAGTTGCGTTTAATCGCAAGTCAAAAAATTAAACGCACCTTGAATTTCAACCGATCAGGATCGCGTATTTTGGACTTGCGTTTAATTTTTTGAGTTGCGTTTAATCGCAACTTTTTATGCAAGACAGCCCTAATCTAGTATTCTAAAAATCATTTGTAATAATGTTATTAATAAGAGTAGCTGAATGTTTGGTTACACATACATGTGGGTATTAAGGTGAACACAGAATGGAGCATTCATATTTATAAAAAATCATTTACTTCACATGCGAACAACATTTTTCAAAAGCAGTAAACACGACACATCTTTCCATTCAGCGTGATCTTACCCATAGAGATAGTGAACACAAAGTCAATGAAATCAGAACGTGACAAAGGAGGCTTCCTGGATATGCAAAAGACGTTGTCGAAGCACCTGCAAAGAAACAATGAAGAGAATTTTTTTTTCAAAGATTTTGCAGTGCTGAATAACGTGTGATGTTCACCATGAAACCCAGACAAAGTTGAAGTTTAAAATATCGGGAGAAATAGTAAAAAGGCACGCTTGCCAACATTGAAGAATACAAAAAGTGGCAGATTTGTTTTGTAACTAATGAAAAACATTCCCAGTCCGACTAAGGATCACATATCCCACAGATATTCATCTACTATAGTGGAGACTCATTATAAAGAGCTCCGATATAGCGAGATTCCTGATATAACAAGGTAATTTTTTTTTACCCTTATATAAGGAGATTCCTGATGTATCTTGGTAGTTTTCATGGTCCCAAGGTCCTTGTTATAGTGAATCTCCACTGTACATGAAATTGTCCCGGAGCATTGTGTCAAACAAGCCTTTGAATGCATACCTGTTTGCAATGAGATAGATAGGAAATTGGACATCTGAGTTCGTCTTGCAGCAATATCTCGTGAGCTCCTTCATAAGAGATGGGTTCAGGGATGGAAGATAATAGAGACATTCCAGGAGTCGACGTTGAGTTGCTTGGTCTAAGCAGTCCATGATAGCACTCTCAGGAGCTATGCAAGAGAGAAGAAAACTGTGTTAGACGTAATATGCCTTTATTATACTAATTCAGTTCAACCCTGACACAAGAACTAAACTCGTGCTAAGAAAGGGAAAACTTCCTTTTTGTTTTGTTAAATTTGGCTTTAGACTTGGCTAACACCCAGCATCAGGTTTTAATTTTAGTGGAATACAAATCAAAAAGGGGATGAAGAAATTGAAATAAAATACTATACATGAAAGGTGTGATGGTTTATTTAACCTAAGAAAGCATGTGTATGCTTGTAAGTAATCAACCAGGGGACCGACGGCTTTAAGTCCTCTCCAACTTGGTAATGAGGATTAATGCCTTACAAAGGGCACTAGCGCATCCACTTGGTTTCGAACCCGGGTCCTCCAGTTACGAGACCATTGCTCTACCACTGAGCCATTGTGCCTCCACATCAAACATTGAATTTGTTTAAATATGATTTCATTCAAATCAATTTACTTTCAGCAATTTACCTAATGCCTTATGGTAATATTCTACTGTTAGTAGATAAATACTATATTGACTTACATAGCCAGTGTGGTAGGTGTTTTTCCATACACTGTATAGCTTGTGTATGACCCCTTGATGCAGCTACTAGCAGAGTATGAAGGGTTTCCTGGGAGATCCCCAGTGGGCTAGACCTGGCTTCACCTATGAGCTCACCCAGGCTATCAAAGAATGCCGGCAGTTTCAGGGAACTGTATGGTAATACATGTAATGACAGATTAAAGCCTCTTTCATATATGTACATGTATATCATGAAAACTGCCTAAAATAGGCTTGAGGTGGTATAATGAGTCATGTGTGAAAAGGGCTTCTGGATTGAATCATTTGATTATTAGATACATGTATCTTGCAAATCAGTTTTAGAATCTAAGATAAATAATCAATTGGAAAAAAAAAACATATTTAACGTACAACATATGGAGAATTGTAACTAACCATATCACAGTCAAATGATCGATTCAACAATTTGAGATTCACTTCATATTTAGTAATGTCAAAATTCATAACTATCTTACTACTTATCCAAGTTTCTTCAAAGTTTCATAAACCAGTTCCTCTGATTTTTGTCTTTCCACCCAATTCAACTCTTTTCATGGGTTGGATTGTGCCCTTTATGCCAACAAATAGTTGCCAAAATGTTTCTTGCATTAATCCCCCGAGACTAAAGATTGAAGATTCCAGTTTTCTTGTCCATATACAGTTGTATAAGAGAGAAATTTTCTTTCCGTTGGTATTACATGTACATAAACTGTCAACAAATCATGGTATCGTGTGTTGAGAACCAGAAGGGCGTTAACGCTGTGTTAAATTGTATGAGTAAACACCCCTCTAGCTCTCAGCATTGAGCTGGACAAGACACAATGAATACAATTCTGACTCATATCAGAAATGCATTCATATATAAATAGAATAGTGATAATGGATATCAAAGAAATGCTTACATATTTTCAGCATCTGGCCTTGCTCTATCAAGACAGACTGATCTTAGAGTTTTAAGAGCTCGTAGCTTCTGCTGTGATAGAGGGTGTGCTTTCCCATAGTACACAAACAGTGCATCTTCAAGGCTAGTGCTGGCTATAAACAGGGGAAATCAAACAAAATCTTGTACAAGTGTGATAACGATAATATTAAACAGTCAATTTAAAATGAAAAAGTCACAGGAGTCATGTTAATGAAATCTAACTTTGCAAATTTATCTCTTTATGATCAAATTAACTAAAAAAAAAAAAAAAATAATGCATTTGTGGTACTAAGTACGGAAAATCAATTTACCAATTCTAAGATATTTCCCTTTATTGTAGATTTGTTCACTTAGATCCAATGCATAACTACTCCCTTGGTATAACAATAAAATACCAAAGGCAAGTTCTCCCTGACATGGGTGCCTACAATGGTAATAAATATGTCAATTCATACTTTCATCCTGCAAAGTTACATTGGTCCTCCAAAATCACCCCCTGGAATGCTGCAAGACCATATTCTTAGCTCAATACGGATCAAGTGTAAACAAATTCCTGAGAAGCTTGTGCTGACTTACTCTCATCATCCACCGGTTTGCTCATCATCTTCTGGACAACTTCCATCAAGACTTCTTGCTCCACCTGCCCCAGGGAATACTCTCCCTCCTCCTCTCTCAGAACATCCTCTATGTACTCCCTCACCATCCCCATCCAGGGGCGTGGTTTGTTACCCTCTACCACCAGGATGCTTAATACAAGGTTACAGGCAGCCAGGTTGATGGGCGTGGCACCTTGTGAAGATCCAGAGGGGGGCTTGGTATTACCCCTCCTGGTGTTGGTGTAGGCATGCTGGTGGAGTGCGTAAGGGAAGCCTTGCTGGAACTGCTGGGCTATTTTGCGTTGGTAGGTCTTCCTCATCTCCTCTACAGCCTGTCAAAAACAATTCAATGAATTAAAGGGGACCAATCGTAACAAAATTTTGCTTCATATGTCACGGGTTCCACACTGGTATCCTATAATATTAGCTTCAAATATCACTTCTTTTAACTCTTTATGTGGCACTCAGATAGTATCTATGTGCCACACTGTATCTATCTCATGATATTTTAACCAATGGATTCAAGCTTATTTCAAGATTTCCAGGCGAAAGCTGCTAAATATATGGTGACTGTCATGTTACCAGTTAAGACCAGAAATGGGCGATTATTCAAAGATTATTCGAGTCTTTTGTAATGCATACTGCAATACTTCTGTTAATTGTTTTCTATTGTTTTGTGCCAATCTGCACACTTGGCAAGTCTGCGATTGTGCCTACTGGCAGTCGTGGCAAAAGAAAGGTCAAATAATATTACAGATGCAGCATCGTAGGATGTACAACATACCAGAATATGACCTTTACAAGGTCTTCACTGCAAATGGCAAAGAATTAGCATGTTAATTTGAAACAAACTCGCACTAACACCAAGATTTCTATCTCACATACAATGAACTTCAGAGGTTCCACACTACAAAAATAGTGAGCTTTCGATTTGCAACGGGGGAAATCTAGTACGGTAACTCGAGACGAAAATCGATCTGCGCATGTGCGAAATCCCGAATCTCTCCGTACCGAGGAATTTGACGATGGTCATCAGGCAAAATAACGTTCACTCCAAAATAGTACGGAGAGCGGTAAATTTCTGTGCGCTACATGTAAACAACTGATGTCGCATACATTCTTCCGTAGCTGTCGCGTGAATGGAAACAAAATGGCTTCAGAAAAGGACGGGATCTTGGGTGCGAGAACAGTCACGGTCTGTCAAATCCCCGTACCGTGCGTCTCCCGTCGCAGATCGAAAGCTCGCTAACAATAACAGCACTGCTGACATTTGGATCTTTTTTTGCCAGTCTTGGCAAGGTATCAAAAAATAGCAGAGCCCACGTTTCATAAAACTTGTCATCAATAATAAGTTACAATACTTGTTATAAGCTACTGAAATCCTTGAATCTGATTAGCTGAAAGCAAATTTGTCATAGAAATGGGGCAGTTGTAACTAATAACAAGTTTACTGAAACAGAGCCCAGAGCGGTAAGGAGCTTGGTGCTCGTATAATGTACTTGTGAGAGCAAGAGAGCGAGAGGGAGATAGACAAAGACGAAGAAAGCTACTCACGCTATCACTGCCTTTCTCTTGAGATGCCCTCTCCAAGATAATCCAGACAGTCTGCATGATAGCCACCACACATCCTAGAGTCTCTTGCTCCTTCTGTCCAATTGTGACTCCGCCCTCACCCTTACCCTTGGCAGGCAGGTTGACCTCACCCCAGCACTGGAGGAGGAGGGGAACCAGAGTATGGACCACACCCAATATGGCATCAGGGTCGGATAAGAAGTTGATACCAAGCTTGGACACTGACTGATCAGTTCTGTGGCATAGAGGTAAGAAAAGAATATGAAATACAGTCAAACCGGCATTAGTGACCATCTGTATAGAAAGACCACAATTTTTGTTTTCCCTTGAAAAATGTTCCTCGTTGAAATCTGTATTAAAGACCACCCGCTTTTCTTGTCTCCCTTGAGTGGTCTTTATAGGCAGGTTTCACTGAAGTTACATTTTCTCATGTCATATGAATAGCTACTTTTATTATCCATTTGTCTATCACGGGAGTAGTAGGGGTATTAGGGTATGAACAACATGAAATATGACCTCAGGAATGGATACGATGTTGACACCCAGGTTAGACACTGACTGATCGGTTCTGGGGTACAGAAGTCAGAAAAGAGTAGTTATATTGTCTAGTGTTTCACAAAAATAGGTCACTCATACATCAAAACCCTAGCACTGGAGGATTACGGAAATTAGAGTATGAGCCACATCTAGTATGTTTCAGGATCAGATATGTTAATACCTAGCTTAGACAAGGAGTTATGAACAACTCCTTTAGTTCTTTGCCTGGTAATGGAGGAGGAGGGGAATTAGGGTAAAAGCGACACCAAGGGGAGCCTTGTATCAAGTGTTTTGTCAGTGAGTTTTACTGACAAATTTGCTCTCAGCCAATGAAATGCAAGGATTTCAGTAGCTTATAACAGCTGTCTGTAAAAATCACTGGCAAAACGCTCCCTTGGTATAGCCTCAGGATTACATACGAACTTGACACCCAGGTTAGACACTCAATTCAGGGGTACATAGGGAGCAAAAGTGTAGTTACATTGTCTCATTGTAAGAAGGTGTGTTTTAAATCATTTATGGACTCAATGTTGTACAATGTTTAACGTTGGTGGCAGGCCCGATATCATGTGACCTTCACCCCGCTTTCTCCTATCTCTAGGTAAGCAAGTCATTTTTAGTATTGTGTTCTAAATTTAACATTTGAGGAAGATTTGGTTATGTTATACTGGTATCATATTACTAGAATGTCATCATAAGTATAAGAAACATAAATGTGTAGAGAGAATTTAATACTTACTTTAAGAAAGCGTGATTTTAAGGATATTTGTACGTTATGTAATGCCAAGTAGGTGTGGCTAACGTTGGAGCTTTCACAAACATGTATACGGTGGGAATGAGCATATGTCTACGTAGGGTGAATTTACATACGTATAGGCTAGCCTGGACTATTGAACTGTGTGTTCTCTATTATTGAATGGAAGGATGTGAAATCGGTATTGAAAGATGTATTGGGTTTTGGTTTGATCTGTTCGTTATACTTGGGAAATGATAAAGCCTGAGGCGATTTGTTGAAATGCTATTTATGTTTAGAATAATGATTTGATACTTCTTAGAGTTCTATAATATTCTTTATAAAAGCTTGTTATTTAGGTAATTGACATTGTGACCCCGCTTTCTCCTATCTCTAGCGGCGAGTCAATAAAGATCTATGAAGAGAATTCAAGCTTCCTGTTCCGTCTGTCCGAGTCGGAGAGTTATCCCGCCTCCTGTCAAGTCCTTGCTACTCGGCCCCTCTCACATCATGTTACATAAAAACATCCATTTATCAATTTCCCCAGCCATGGAAAGTGAGGGGAATTAAGACATAAGCCACATCTAATCTCAGAATCGGAAAAAGAGTTATTACCAAGATCGGACACTGACTGATCAGTTCTGGGGTACAGAGTGCAAGAAAGAAGTAGTTATATTGTCTTGTATTTCACAAAAATAGCTCATTTATACATTAAAGCCCTGGAAATGGAGGAGTAGGGGAACTAAAACAAGAGCAACATCTAGCATATCTCAGGATTGGACAAGGAGGAGGGGGAAGAGCAGCAGGGGGAGGTGAAGGAAGAGGAGGAGGAAGAGAATAAGGAAGAGGAAGAAGAGGAGGAGGAGGAGGAGGGGTAGAGAAGGAGGGGTGAAAGAAGAGGGGAAGGAGGGGGAAGAGGAAGAAGAGGAGGAGGAGGAAGAATAGGAGGAGGAGAAAGAGGAAGAGAAAGAAGAGGAGGAAGAGGAAGAAGAGGAAGATCAGGAGGGGGAGGTGAAGGAAGAGGAGAAGAAGGAGAAAGAGGAAGAAGAGGAAGAAGAGGAGGAGGGGGAGGAGGAGGAGGAGGGGGAGGAGGAGGAGGAGGGGGAGGAGGGGGGGGAGGAGGGGGGGGGGGGGGGAGGAGGAGGAGGGGGGGGGGGGAGGAGGAGGAGGAGGAGGAAAGGGAGGAGGAGGAGGAGGAGGAGGAGGAGGAGGAGGCGGAGGCGGAGGAGGCGGAGGAGGCGGAGGAGGCGGAGGAGGAGGAGGAGGAGGTGAAGGAAGAGGAGGTGAAGGAAGAGGAGGAAAAGGAAGAAGTGGAGGAGGGGGAAGTGGAGGAGGGGAAAGAGGAGGAGGGGAGGAGGGGGAGGAGGAGGAGGAGGGGAGGAGGGGGAGGAGGAGGAGGAGGGGAGGAAGTGGAGGAAAATGAAGAAAATATACATTTAAATTTATCTGGACTAGAAAACACTGATACATTACATTCATGACTACTCTTAAGTTATCAAAATGTTTTACAAACCTCAGAACAAATGGTTTCAGTCTGCCACTGAATGCTCCATTTGCTTTCAAGACAGGTGCATATGTTGGTTTTGTAGAATTCACCTTGATAGTTTGGTTCACCTCAGCTCTCTCTGGTATATGCTCTTTCTCCTTGGACTTCCTGATGACATCCAGAAACTTCTGAAGCATTTGGAGAACCTACAAGGTACATGTAACAAGATTATTCATACATGCTGCATTTATAAAATAGCAGATATTTATTAGATGCAGTTGAATTTTTGAAATGTAAATTTTTTTTCCTGTACATTTGAAGGGACCATTAAAAGCATGTACATAAGCTATATCTGCTGACCATCTTCTCTTCTCTCTTTTTTGTTTTTCTTGCGAGAAGCTTTACTCGCAGATTTCACAGGCTTTTAACCCTAAAAAGACTGGGGGGCCTAAAAGGCCCCCCCTCGACATAAACTGTGATTATTTTGTAACGCTTAAAGATTTCGCGCTGCTGTTTCATGACTTTTTTCTTTAGAGTTTTGCGCAACTTTTGATACCAAATTTGCATGCCCCACGTGTACGTGCATGTCAAGAAAAGTTCGATATTTTGCATTCGTTTGAGTGTAAAGTCAATGGGGACTGGAATGAATATTACAGATACTGTTTTAAAACTATATTGTCATATTTTCAAAAATAAGAATAATAAGATTAATTTGACTATGCATTCATGTAGAAAACATGAACTATGTGTATACCAAATTTGGTTGCAATCGGACAATCAACAGCCGAGATCTTAGGGGGAGCCCTTTAGGCCCCCCCCCCCAGTTTTTCCAGCCTCCAAAATACCCCAGTCTTTTTACGGTTAAAAAGGACAGACATTAGGCCGAAAAATAGGAATGGTTTGCAGGGATGATCAACGTCACATTGTAAAGAAAAAAAAATTCTTAAAATCTCAAACCTTAAGCCTCCATTTCTGGCCAGCAAGCTTGCCGCTAGGATTAACTTTGAGGCTGCTAGAGGTACCAAGTTTATTCTTCTGCTGGGAGATGAGATGGATGAAATTGGTCAGGAGTTCTCTACTGTGAGGAGCAATCAATCCTGAGTGAGAAGAAAACAGACATAATTTATCATTTGGTTATATTCATTTATCTGCTAGCTATTAAAGTGATTTGGTAACTTTGTAGAGGCTTGATAAAATCTGAGCTGCCTGGCCTTACATGCTATCAGTGTATGTAATATGGTGTAAAAATGAAGCCCAGGGGGGAAAAAGCACTTCAAAATCATCATAACCTTCACAAAAGTAAACATATGCAAGTGACCGGAAATGCCAGACTCATTTCCCCCTATAGACTCAGTGTTACACTAAAGCGTATGGCCATGCGCTTTCGTAAATGGGAGTATTCAGTCATAGATATCTTAATAATAGCATTATATATTTGAAAACCTTTCTATGCCTGGCTATTTATTCATCGTTCTGAACATCATTATAGAGGACAGATATCAAAATTCCAACAATTTATTAAATCAAGCCTACACAAAGTTACCGAATCCCTTTAAAGTGCACCAATCACCTGAAAATATATATTGTGTACAGCTAGAAAGTATGAAATCAACCTCATAATACTTTATCTGGCATTCTACATCTATAAGTCAAAAGTTAAGGAGTGTGAAGGAAATAACATGCAAATGCTCGCGAGCCCTTTTCTTGGCAAGCGCGTATGGGTGCGTCAAGTAGTCTACTCACGAGTCGTTTTTACTCTTGTAGAGAGTGTTAATTGAAATTGCGATATCTCTTTATACAATTAATATTTGAAGCCCATATTTTGAATATAGTAAATGACATGGAACCTCTAACATACAGAGCAAAATATTTTGGGGGGATCGGTACCCTTTTAAAAAAATGAGAAATAATATTGTCAACTGGACTGTGTGTTAAAGATAATACACAGGTTGTATGACATATGCTCCAGGTACATTTGCTAAATGGTCCATATCATACACTAACAGAATATCATAAAGAAAGTAAATGTGAGAAAATTACAATGCCCCGACCGGGATTCGAACCCGGGACCCTGGATTACATGACCAGTGCTCTACCAACTGAGCTATCCGGGCTCCCGTCGAAGCAAAGTAACAATCTCACATATAGCCCCTCTCTTTCCATCGAGCGTAGGGGGTACATCCATACCAATTCCATGCGTACGCTATATAATGGCCTACCAATGAGACAGGTCTTCCCTCTAAAGTCGGGCAAATCCATGCCAACGAATTTCTATAGAGGACAATTTGAATTCGTAATTAAATATCATAATTGATAGGATTGAAGTAAATTGAATATATCATAAAGAAAGTAAATGTGAGAAAATTACAATGCCCCGACCGGGATCCGAACCCGGGACCCTGGATTACATGACCAGTGCTCTACCAACTGAAAGAGAGGGGCTATATGTGAGATTGTTACTTTGCTTCGACGGGAGCCCGGATAGCTCAGTTGGTAGAGCACTGGTCATGTAATCCAGGGTCCCGGGTTCGAATCCCGGTCGGGGCATTGTAATTTTCTCACATTTACTTTCTTTATGATATATTCAATTTACTTCAATCCTATCAATTATGATATTTAACTAACAGAATTCTTAAACTTTAATAGCCCTGGAGACGGGACACTTTACCTAAACCTACCTCAATCCCTTACCCTAAACCCAACCTAAAACCTTATTGCAACCCTAACCCCACTCAGACATATGCGAGGTTATTTAATAGATAACCTCGCACTCCATATCTCCATATGTTATGATCCAAAATCCACAAAAGATAAGAATCAAACAAAAGATATTAACTTTAGATGATGTATGGTTTAATTTAAATATTTACCAACATCAGATATTATACAGATATTGCCTGCCTAGAGGTTTAATATAACATTTCATTTCCCCGACGAAGTTATATTTTCCCCAAGGGATTATATTTTCCCCGAAGCGCGCAGCGCTGAGGGAAAATATTGTCCCGAGGGGAAAATATAACTTCGGAGGGTGAAGTGTTATATTAAAGCGATACACCAGGCAATATCTGTTATATTACATAGTCTATATAGATACACCATCAGAATATCTAGATCTGTAGATCTAGGCCTAGATCTAGATCTAATCTTTATCGAAATACTGAAATTTACTTACCTCTTAATATTCTTGATAAACTGAGAAGAGACTCCTGCTTATCAAAGTAGATGCAACAACACACTTGAAACGTCATGTTCAAAACTTCAAACTAAAGTTACAACTTGAAAACTTGAAACCGTTGAAACAAATAATGCTATAATTAGTCCACAAGGAGAACATATGTACATAGCCTAGTTCGGTTGGATTGTTTGTATTTAGGCTAATTATAAATGTTGACAGTACAATTGTGGAAATTGTACACATGTTTCTTGCTCCTGTCAACGTCCAGTTTGTTCGATACAACATTTAGAGTCTGACTTTGCGGTGACTGATGAGGTGAAGCCGACTGAGAAGAACTGGGTCCTGGATCTGGACCTGGACTAGCGCAGACAAGAGGCATAACTGTAGCAGGTCTAGGCATAGCCGAACTGCATGTGGTCATAGGCGTACGTGTAGGCCTAGTAGTACTAGTAGCTGCAGTGTTACTGCTACTTTCATCTGTTTTGAATTTATCCGACAGGCACAGACTCATTTTTAGTTTTTTTGACTCTTCAACATGGGCGTAGTGCTTGATACTGCTCTCTGACTTATGCCCTGAAACAGTCATGATGTGTCTTGCTGCAAATCCTTCCTCGTCAAGAGTATGAATTGTAGTAGCCCTAAGACAGTGATTGGTGTAGATTCTCGATGTTTTTGCCTCTCGAGAGATTACCTGCATTTTTGTTCCAAGCGTATTTTTCCCTACAGGTACATTATTGTACCACACCTGTTCATCACCTTGAGCAACTGTCTTAGGACGCTGCCAAAATGCATCATTAGCGGGATTGAGATGAGAAATGTACTTACAGTATGATGCTACAGGGCAATCTGCTCGTTGAGTTTCATACATTCTTCCGGACTGACTACGCGAGTCATCAAGGGACTCTCCACGATGATTTTTCGTTAGTTTATCACAAGCAAAGTAGACGAACCTCTGATTTGAAGAATCTGAACTAATTGCAAAGTCTGTTTTAGCGAGGTTGCGCAAATTTTCCCTGCCTCTATTGCATAGATGAAGCATGATGTCAACAAAGACTTTGTTTTGAAGTCCCTGCGGTGTGTTCACATCTAACACTGAAGAGGATTTTATTTTCACAAAGTCTTCCCTAGAAATGGGATCTTTGTGAGTGACAGATCCCTTGCCAGCTAGTTTTAGTTGCACTAGCATAGCATGAAACATTTCATTAGCTTGTTTAAATTGTGCATTATTCACAATGTCAAATGACCTAACTCTGTTGAAATGTTTTTGGAGTCCGTATCGCAGCGTTATCATCGATCTTTTAGCGTAAAGTTCACCGTTCGTTCTCCTTACCTCGGCGTAGAATGTGCGAAGAAACTTGTTGAGCTCCGGTGCTGTAAAATCTTCAATATCTGTAATTGATGATCCCTTTGCCTCGCAATACTGGCGAAATATTTTAACGGATGAATTCACTACTGCTTTTGTACAACGGGAGTCCTTCTCGTCGATTATTCTATCCAATTCCTCCTCGTCGAGGGACTGAAACCGACTAGCGGGGGAAGCCGCCATGACTGTAGACTATACTCTATAGTTCGAACTAATAAAGTTTTAAATTTGCGGGCGAGATTGATTAAATCGCGACTACAATACTCGAGCTAGCTAGCTAGCTCGACGTCTGCGCTGCGCTGCGCGCTGTAAAAAAAAATTACAGCGCTAGCTACAGTACATATACACTGTAGGCTAGGCTAGCGCTGCACACTATAGTGACGTCACCTCGGTCAATATAACGCGTTATATTGACCAAGGTGACGTCAAAACCAAAATATAACGTTGGCGATCCTTGCAGCTCTAGTCACGTGATAGCATTTAGACCAATCACTTATTCGTATCTATATAGAGTATGTAATATAACAGAATTACAGATTCTAGGTACAAATACACTACATGTACTTAAACTGGTAAAGACTTACAATTTCTCAGCTGGGAAATTCCTATTAGTCCAGAATGTTCTTGAAGGGTAGAGTAAGTTGGCTGCTAATCCACAAATATTGAATCCAAACGGTATGTTGTCCAACTGGCAGAAGAAGATTCCAGATCCAGCCGAAGAATGTCCAAAATAATTCAGGAGGTCATCGATGTCGATAATGTCGATGGCGATGTCCAAGACGATGTCGATGACGATGTACACGATAATGTCAATGACGATGTCGACCACAATGTCGATAACGATGCCAATAATGATGTCGAACACGACGTCAGATATGTCAAGGATGATGTCCAAGATGAAGTCCAAGATGAGGTCCAAGATGATCTCCACAGGTTGATATCAATATCAGATGGTGTTAACTGAGAACTTATGCAATATATGCTCCACAATGTATTCAGGGTATAAATTCTGAAATTTCTGTGCAAGCTCCCAGCTTATATACAATCTCAACCCTTAATTAGAATTTTCTACATTCTACTACAATATTCATGAAGGTTTGGAACTCTCTTGTAAGTTCCATATAGTTCTAGTTGTAACAAACAAAGGAAGGGGATTCCCCTTTTCTATAAATAGACCCATTGCAATGTTACACTCTTACTAAGAGGTTCATGTAAAGGTCAGGATACATGTAATCAACACATTCCAACATGTACATTATACATTGCAATTATCCTATAGTACATCACACACAATGTAAAGATCTAGAATGTTCTCTCTACTGGATGTGCATTCTGATTATTTCACTGCTACACATTATATTCACTTTTCACATATGAATAATACTCTCTCTTCTGGAAATTTCTATGTTCATAAAATCATATAGAAAACTGGAAAATAACTTCCTTCTAGAAGATTCCTTAATTATATGACACCTCCCCCACCGGGAAAAAGAAAGCTTTACCGTAGTAAAGGTTTCTTTACGATTCAACCTGTTTCAAATTATCCAGATAAGCCTTTCATCCTGTACAAAGGCATTACATATCACACATGTATTTAAGGACCATCAAAAAAGAAAAATGCAATTATAAATGACAAACTTTGTCCAAAAAAGAGTAATTTCTCTCTTTACATTCTTGAAAGAGCATCAGCAATCACATTATTCTTTCCACGAATATGTACAATTTTCAAGGGGAAAGGTTGGAGCATAAGGCTCCACCTGTACAGTCTTTGGTTCTTTGTTTTGAATTTCTCCAAGAACACAAGAGGGTTATGGTCTGTGTAGACCATGATATCACCATTACTGTTGGTTAGGTACACCTCAAACTGCTGGAGAGCGAGTACAAGACTCAGAGCCTCTTTTTCGAGAGTTGAATACTTCTTCTGATATTGGTTGAGTTTCTTTGAGAAGTAACAGACTGATTTTTCAAAGCCTTCTTCATCCTCTTGGAGCAACACTGCTCCCACTCCAACATCACTGGCATCAATAGCCACCTTGAATGGCTTTGTGAAGTTTGGAGCTGCCAAAACAGGCTCATTCACCAAAATGGCCTTCAACTTCTCAAATGATCTCTGACATGCATCAGACCATACATACTTCACTTTTGCTTTCAGCAAGTTTGTCAGTGGACTAACCACAGTACTGTAATTTGGAACAAACTTCCTATAGAAACCACTCATACCTAGGAATCTGAGCAACTCTTTCTTAGTTGTGGGAATGGGGAAGTCTAAGATTGCCTGAATCTTTGCTTCTCTCGGTAGCACTTGCCCCTGACCAACCACATGACCAAGATAAGTGACCTTTGCCTTGCCAAATTCACTCTTCATCAGATTAACTACTAAGTTGGCTTCATCTAGTCTGTCAAACAGTAATCTCAAATGATTGAGATGGTCATTCCATGTATCACTGTGCACTAAGATGTCATCTATGTACACAACACAATTGTCAAGCCCAGCAATCACCTGATTTGTCAATCTTTGAAAGGTTGCTGGTGCATTTTTCATTCCAAAAGGCATGACTTTGCATTGAAATAAGCCATCCGGTGTTACAAAGGCTGATATTTCCTTGGCTCGGTCAGTCAGTGGCACCTGCCAATATCCCTTCAGCAAGTCTATCTTAGTGACAAAGGCAGAGTTCCCAACCCTATCGATACAATCTTCCAACCTAGGAATTGGATATGAGTCGGTCTTAGTGATTGCATTTACCTTGCGGTAATCTATACAAAATCTCTGAGAGCCATCCGGCTTTGGGACCATTACAATAGGGGAACTCCAACTACTCTGACTTGGTTCGATTATGTCATTATCTAACATGAACTGGATTTCCTCATTCACTTTTTCCAACTTGCTTGGATTAAGTCTATATGGATGTTGTTTGATAGGTTTTACATCACCTACATCTACATCATGTACAGTCAAGGCAGTACGACCTGGTCTATCTTTACACACATGCTTATAATCTTTCAACAAGCCAGATATGTCAATTCTCTGTTCATCAGAGAGATGCTTCAGTGCATCATCCAAATTTTCTAACATTTCTGAGTTAGACAATTTCACTCCACATGGTTCATTTTTCGACACTTCTGTGTGAGACAATTCACTCTCTGTCTCTTCATTGCCTTCATTTACATCTTCTAGCTTCTCTTCTTTTACAACATGTGCTACACCTACTGGCTGATTAGCCTCACGTTCAAAGTATTCTTTCAGCATGTTTACATGACATACTCTTTGACTATTTCTTCTGTCAGGGGTACTGATCACATAGTTGACATCATTCAGTTTCTTTTTGACAGTGTAGGGACCACTAAACCTAGCTTTCAAGGGCTCACCTAGCAAAGGCAACAACACTAACACCCTATCTCCAGGCTTGAAGTTGCGCTCTTTTGCCTTCTTGTCTGCCTGTGTTTTCATTTTAGCTTGCAACACTTTCAAGTGTTCTTTGGCTACCTCACAAGCCTTTGAGAGCCTTTCTCGAAACTTTGACACATAGTCAAGAAGGTTTACCTCATCATTCTGACCCATGAACTTTTCTTTGATCAGCTTAAGGGGACCCCTAACCTCGTGACCATAGACCAACTCAAATGGACTGAAGCCCGTCGACTCATTTGGGGAATCCCTGGTCGCGAACAGCAAGAATGGGATACCTTTATCCCAGTCATCAGGATACTCTTCACCATAAGCCCTAAGCATGGTCTTCAGGGTCTGGTGATAGCGTTCTAATGCACCTTGGGACTGTGGATGATAAGCGGATGACTTGATCTGCTTTATCCCTAACTCATGCATCACTTGCTGAAACACTCCTGACATGAAATTCGATCCTTGGTCTGACTGAACTTCCTTGGGCAAACCATACCTAGTGAAAAACTGCACTAGCGCCTGTACTACTGTCTTTGCAGTGATACTTCTCAACGGTATCGCCTCTGGAAAACGTGTAGACAAATCCATAATCGTAAGAAGATACTTGTGACCCGACCTAGTTCTGGGTAAGGGTCCAACACAGTCAACAAGAACCCTAGTAAAAGGTTCATCAAATGCAGGTATCGGTATCAAGGGAGCAGGCTTGATAGAAGGCTGTGCCTTCCCAACCACCTGACATGTATGACATGTCTTACAGAACTGCACAACATCCTTGTGTATCTTCGGCCAATAAAAATGCCTCATGACCCTATCCTCCGTCTTCCGAATACCTAAATGACCTGCCATAGGCAACTCGTGAGCCATCCTCAGAATCTCTGTGCGGTAACAGGGAGGAACAACAACTTGGTGAACTACACACCACTCTTCATTAGCTGGTCTCCGGGGAGGTCTCCACTTCCTCATCAATATGTCACCTTTGACATAATAGCACTCAGGAACCTTATCAGCCTCAGCCTCAGAACATGCCTTCTGTGACAAGCCTTTCAATTCTGGGTCCGCCTGTTGTGCCTGTACAAGGGAAGATTTGCTAAACAACCCATCATTGTCTGCAACAGAGCCTTCAACATTATCCCCATCAAAATCCTTGAAAAAGGTTTCAGCTAACCAGACATCAGTACTCTCCTCCACATCAATAGAATCCGCATCATCCTGTTCAGCCCTACGAG
This sequence comes from Heliocidaris erythrogramma, assembly GCA_025617745.1. Classification (NCBI taxonomy): domain Eukaryota; kingdom Metazoa; phylum Echinodermata; class Echinoidea; order Camarodonta; family Echinometridae; genus Heliocidaris; species Heliocidaris erythrogramma. The sequence goes on from CM046870.1 coordinate 5,320,647, forward strand.
CCTGAGACCTAGTAACAACACAATCCGGGAAAATTCCAGGAAAATCCTCCTGCAACCGTTCAGTTTCAGCTACCTCAACCGGCTTCTCTGAAACCACTGGAGATGCAACAACTTTCTCTCCAGCCAAGTCGTTACCCAACAAAAAGTCAACCCCGTCCACGGGTAATTCCGGTACGACACCAACAGTTACAGGACCACTAACTAGGTCACACTTTAAGTCGACCTTATGCAAAGGAACCGACACATAATCCGGACCAATGCCTCGAACCAAAACTTTGGCATTCTCTGAACTCTCTGGTGGGAGAGTCAAATGCCCTGACATCATCAGGGACTGAGCAGCCCCTGTATCTCGAAGGATAACCACTGGCTTACCTACAGCACCAGTCGAACAGGGGGATACCTCACCATCATGCAAAAAGCTTCTAAAGCTCTCATCAACCTTCTTGACCTTATCGGCAAATACTAGAGAAACACTCTCAACATCTTGGACTGATTCCAACTGGACAGACTCCTTGGGTAGAACACTTGATTGCTTGACTAAGCCCACATCTTTCTTACTTTTGGTTGGTTTCCCAATCAATTCCCAACAGGACTTTTTCAAATGTCCTGGCTTATTACAATGAAAACAGACTTTGGAACTTTGACTAACAGATCTTTCATTTGATTTCGCGCCTCTATCTGCCTGAGACTTGTCAGTGTCATTCTCCTTGCTAGCAGTTTTTCCCTCACCAAATTTCTTGTGGGATTCAAATGCCCCTTTACCCTTCTTATTCTGAAAGTTTCTGAAAGGAAGCCTATCCCCACTACCTCTGTGTGTGACCTCAAATTCATCAGCTACCACGGCTGCCTTACTCAATTGAGTAATTCTTTGGTCATCTAGGTGAGACTTAATGCCAAAAGGAACACCCTTTTTGAATTCCTCTAAGAGGACAACTTCTCTCAGTTGGGCAAAATCTTTGTCAACTTTCAATGATCTGTACCACTTGTCAAACATCATTTCTTGTTCCCTAGCAAACTCAACATAGGTCTGGCCTGATTGTCTTTGCATATTTCTAAATTTACGTCTGTATGCTTCTGGTACCAACTCATATGCATTAAGAATAGTATTCTTCACTGTAGCATAGTCACATGATTGCTCTTCAGAGAGAGATGAGTAGACTTTTGCAGCCTTTCCCACAAAAACGCTTTGAAGAAGCAGAGTCCAGTATTTCTGAGGCCATTCCAACCTCTTGGCTACTTTTTCAAATGATACAAAATATGCATCAACTCCCTCTTCATCAAATTTTGGCACAAGGCGAATGTTCTTCGCTACATCAAAACCTTGGGGAGATTTCTCTTTGGTAGAGTTAGTATTTTCATGTGCTAACTCCATTTCTCTCAATTTCAACTGGTACTCCCTTTCTTCTCTTTCTCTTTCCATCTCGATTTCTCTTTGTTTTTGTTTTTCTTCCATTTCCATTTCTCTTTGTTTTTGTTTTTCTTCTCTCTCAAATTCTAATTTCATTCTCTCTTTTTCCATCTCAAGTTTTGCTAATTGGAGTTGAACATCACTCGAAACATTAGAAGGAACCTCACTTTCTTTACTGAGCTTCATGTGACTAGCTAGCAGATCAATAATCTCTGCCTTCTTTAACCCAGGGGTAAGAACTACTCCCAAATGCTGACAAACAGCTCTCAAGTCATCTTTTCTTAGTGACTTCAGCTGACCAAGGGACAAATCTGTCCTCTTAACAAACACTTCAACATCTATTGTTGTCATGATGAAGCATGTAACAAACAATTACAGAATTTAAGGTCTTATCTGCAATATGTATTCTAGAAGTTTCCAGAGATTTCCAAAAATTCTCTCTAAATTTTGTTGTTTTTGACTTGTTATATTTGGCTACGGTCCCGGCCAAGCCCCCAATTTGTTATGATCCAAAATCCACAAAAGATAAGAATCAAACAAAAGATATTAACTTTAGATGATGTATGGTTTAATTTAAATATTTACCAACATCAGATATAACAGAATTACAGATTCTAGGTACAAATACACTACATGTACTTAAACTGGTAAAGACTTACAATTTCTCAGCTGGGAAATTCCTATTAGTCCAGAATGTTCTTGAAGGGTAGAGTAAGTTGGCTGCTAATCCACAAATATTGAATCCAAACGGTATGTTGTCCAACTGGCAGAAGAAGATTCCAGATCCAGCCGAAGAATGTCCAAAATAATTCAGGAAGTCATCGATGTCGATAATGTCGATGGCGATGTCCAAGACGATGCCGAGGACGATGTACACGATAATGTCAATGACGATGTCGACCACAATGTCGATAACGATGCCAATAATGATGTCGAACACGACGTCAGATATGTCAAGGATGATGTCCAAGATGAAGTCCAAGATGAGGTCCAAGATGATCTCCACAGGTTGATATCAATATCAGATGGTGTTAACTGAGAACTTATGCAATATATGCTCCACGATGTATTCAGGGTATAAATTCTGAAATTTCTGTGCAAGCTCCCAGCTTATATACAATCTCAACCCTTAATTAGAATTTTCTACATTCTACTACAATATTCATGAAGGTTTGGAACTCTCTTGTAAGTTCCATATAGTTCTAGTTGTAACAAACAAAGGAAGGGGATTCCCCTTTTCTATAAATAGACCCATTGCAATGTTACACTCTTACTAAGAGGTTCATGTAAAGGTCAGGATACATGTAATCAACACATTCCAACATGTACATTATACATTGCAATTATCCTATAGTACATCACACACAATGTAAAGATCTAGAATGTTCTCTCTACTGGATGTGCATTCTGATTATTTCACTGCTACACATTATATTCACTTTTCACATATGAATAATACTCTCTCTTCTGGAAATTTCTATGTTCATAAAATCATATAGAAAACTGGAAAATAACTTCCTTCTAGAAGATTCCTTAATTATATGACACATACCACAGAGAATTGCCTCCCCTTAGAGAGTGTGTAATCTCCAGCACGTATGCTTTGAAGGAGCAAGATCGCTGGACAAAAACAGCCTGAAAATTTCACTTGATAAAGGTGATAAAGATGCTATTGAAGAATTTAGCATGAAATCAGGTTTTCCACCAGACTAAAATGTAGAAGGAAGGCTTTTCTCAAAATTTTGCCTAATATATTGGTGTATTCACCTCTTCAACACAGAAGTCGTGACTGTCACGGAAATTGACACAGCCCTACAGAGTGATGGTCCTATGAGTGCCCTAACCCTGTATTTTTTATGAAATACAGACTGGAGCAATTGCCCTAGGAGCAAATGTCCCAGCACCAATACACAGTGTTGGTTTTTTTCTTCATCTAATTCTCTGTTTTCTGCTAAAGTGTTCAAGGTAGATGTCCATAAAGCCACTCCAAATGTTACATCAATTGACTACTTTTACTTAAAATCTACCTGGATAATGCTGCAGGATAGTTTCCATGACGACCAACGAGTCAAGCTGGACATCTTCCTGTATGTGTGTCATGGCACAGCAGAGATGCATACAGACGGTAGGAAAGAACGGAGCCATCTGGTGGGATGCCAGCGCATCCATGACGACCCGCAGGAGGGCGGCACCGGCCTGACGCACCGCCCCCTCCTTGTCACTCATGACGGTGGAGAGGGAGGGGATGAGGGTGGGGATGTGTTCTGGTATTAGGGCGGGGTTGGTGGTAAGGAGGGTCTTGATGCCCTGGATGGCATTGCTACGGACGGTGGAGTTGTAATGGTTAACCTGACAGAGCAATTCCTGGTATGAATGAGAAGGGGGAAAAAAAGGAGGGTAAAACATTTTGAGGGTGTATATTTTGTACAGGTTTCAGTTGAAAAGAATTTAAACTTATCTGTTTTTTAAAGCTAGGATTTAAGATATGTGATCTGAATAATAAAAGCACATGTAATGCTTCATATACCAGTATGTTAAAACCACTTTTTCCATTTTTCTTCTTATTCACCCTGTTTTATGGCATTAAACTTTTTCAAGAAATATTGGGAAGTTGAATTTCAATAAAATGTGCGTGGGTTCGAGTCCCGCACCTGACCTGACAAAAATGATTGTTGCTGCGTTGTGTGTAAGCGTGCCCCTCCCCTCTGTTCCCGATGCAGGCTTGAGTTCAGGGGAAAACACTCTGCTCCACGGATAGAACGTTAACTGGAGGCCCCGTGTGTAGGAGAGTCACACCCTATGCACGTTAATACGCTACACATCTCGCAAAGAGTAGGGTGTAAACCCGGTGTGTAGTGTGCCTGCATACACATCAGGTATTCTGTATTCGTACAGATCGTTGTGATATATGCTACATCGCCCTTTGACGATTACCAGAAGAAGAAGAGGAAGAAGAAACAAATGGGTTTCTGACCTCAGTAAAGCAAACATCTTGCTTCATCCAGCATAGTTTTGATACTTTGATAAAAAGATTCATACCTGAATATTTTGTTTTCTTGATGTAACAGGTTCCTCTCCTCCTTTTTCAGAAGTCTTCAGCTGTTCTCTGATCTGAATACCACGAGACTTGAATGTTGTATCTGTAAAATTATCTGCCTTAGCTAACTTCTTTCCAACTTTGAGTTTGACCTTCTGAAAATCCTTCTTCTTCTCCTTGTTCTTCCTCGCACTTTTCCCCATTATGCACTGTATGATTGATACGAATGGACCTAGATCTAATAAGAAAATAAATGCAAACATGTTAACAAATTCACATTTCATATTTCCATCTCAGCATAATAAAATTAATGAAGGGTTTGTAAGATGAACTCTCCATGACTCATCAGAAGACAGCCAACTAATAAACAGACCGTCAGTCATTATCTAATAATATTCCTTGCAATGTGGGGTCATTGTGTGACTGGTCAGTCTTCTATCTTTCCTTGTTCAAATCTTTGCTTTGTTGGTTTCATGCGGTTTCACGGGCTGTTGCAATCTCAATCGGCTTCAGTCTCGTTCCTTCTCATCAAGCTGACTTGACACTTGTGAGCTGTGTACTGTAGTATGTTCCACTCAACGCTACATTACTGCAAAATAGTTGGTATTTTCTGTCGCATGTACTAAAGGTATGGGGGGAAAAAATAAGATAAATATTTTAAATACTTGCTTTCAAATTCAGCCCTTAAAAATCTCACTCCTACCTCAAATGGCCGTTAAGAAGAACTTTTGATATTTACAGCAAAATCCAAAGTCAAAATCTTGTCCAAAACCGGAAAAATCCCCGCCGATTTGTTTCGCGATCGCGTGTTGTTTACATACTGCCGATGTCTTAGACTAAAATCGGCCAATAAAATTTTTGTCCACGAAAAACTCGGGATCGCAAGCGCACATCGATCTTTACGATCGCGCACACAGAAAATCAGGACTTTTCCGTGTACGCCATAGGGACCGAATTTTTGAGGACAAAACTCTTTTGGGGAAATGTACACAATGACTCCGATAGCTCGTTTCGCGAGAATCAACAGTAAATTACGGATTTCATTTTTGTAAATATCTTTTCCAACATTGGTGAGTTGAATTTATTGTATTTCTTGGATATTTTGGGGTCGGTTTTTGAAAATTAAATGCCGATTTTGAGTGAATATTGGTGACTTTTGTGCAGTGGTGTTTTAAAAAGATGAGGTGTATGACTGCCTACATTATACACACGAAGTATAGGAATGTAGCTATGAGTGCTCTGTACTCACTCTCACTCAGTCTGACTCAGGGACAACATAATACTTTCTTTCTCGTTCATTTTTTTAACCTTTCAGTCTTGTGGGTTGTTGGTCAAACGAATTACTGAGATATCCAGCTCTTGGTCATCAGTCATGCAAGTCAAAGTCATGAAATAATGTCTTAATGAATGGGATGCCTTATTCCAATTTCCTAACGAAATATGGAACAGATGGGACTACACAAAGTCAACAAGCATTTCATGTTGCTCAATTATTGCCTTATACTAATACTGATAGCCATTTAAAATAAGTAAAGGGGAAATTAGAATTTATGTTCAACTACTGCCATGACTGTTCATGTAATATTATCTTTTCTGATGTTATGCTTTGATATAATAATATGCATGGAACTTACATTTCTGCTCAACACGTCCACGCACACGTTTAGGTGGATTATCGCCACGTGCTTGACTTGCGTATTGTTTACAAACAGCTAGCTAGTGCGTGTAGAACGTGGTAGTACGGCCGGTCACACAGCTGTTCTGCGCTTCTGCTAATTTCTGATTTCTGCCCTGGATCTTGGCCTGAAAATTCGATGTGAGCAGATCAATTTACCTAATTATTCTTGTAAATAAGTTAGCAATAAGTTGTTATTCATTTACAATTTCAGCAGAGACTTAGTGAGAAAAATAAGAATGACCGTATTCTCTCTGTCTGTCATGTCTGTCATGTCTGTGTAGTGAACATGTTCCCAGCGGCAGAGCAGTGGCAGTGCCAGTGGCATAGCATCAGCAGTGCCAGTGGCAGTGGATGAGTCGAGTGCACACGGTTAATTTGGGTTTGTGTGCAATGCTAATGCACTCCTCGTAGTCGTATACCGTGTGCTCGAGGCCGAGAGGCGAGCGAGATGTGGCCTAAGGCTAACGTTAGGCCCTAGCCTAAGTTTGTCTGAAAGATCTGGGTCGACCACATGCGACAGTACATGCGGTCAGATCTATCAGACTTGATGTGGCCATGCCAACTTTGTGGAGTTGGGCTGTTGAGTGTTGACTGTTGTGGTGCATATATTTTGAGGCATGTCAGTCACACAGACCGAAAATTCTGTCTCTCGTTCATTAGCCTCATATTATTTTGACAGGGTCGGCTATTGAGAATAGCCGACCCTGTAAAAATAATTAGAGGCTAATGAACGAGAGACGGAATTTATGGTCTAGTCACACGTGTGTCTGTGATGCGATGACCGAGTCAGAGTGATGCAGATCCAGCTTGTTAAAATGTTAGCATGCCATTTCCAACTTTCCTCTTTATTTTGACCTTCATCCGGAAATTCGTCAGAAATTATGCAATACAGATCCAAATTGAAGTGTGCGAGGTGATATTTAATGTTTTGGGATATTGTTAAAATGTTAACGATTTAATAACAATGTTCATGATGTTACGTCGATCTGACTTTATTTTGGTGGATTTTGAAGAGTTGAAATCAAGTAAAAGCAGCAATCCCCCATTTCTGTCGAGACATAGATTGGCCGTACACCACCTGCATTGGGGTAGCAAAAGTCCAACATCCCGTAGCGAGAGCTGCGTATCATGCAGGATTCTGAGTCATGGACAATAAACAAGCATCGACATCAACATTTAACCTAGACCGAAATTTTCTGTCTCCAGTACGTTAGCCTCTTATTTGGGTAGGGTCGGCTACTACTTGGAGACAGAAGCCGTCCTATCACTTTGCTGTGCAAAATTGTCTATGGCGTTGTGCCGTTCTAGTCTCGTACAAGGCAAAATGATTATGAAGGAAAAAATACGATAAATTCATTACGAACTCGTGCACATTGATTTCAAAACGGTTATTTCTTTAACATTAAATATGTTTGTTTAGTGTTAAAGAAATAACCGTTTTGAAATCAATGTGCACGAGTTCGTAATGAATTTATCGTATTTTTTCCTTCATAATCATTTTGCCTTGTACGAGACTAGAAGCTCGGGTAACGGTTTGAATACGGCTGCAGGATTTTCGAACGGAGAAGACCTTGGACCCTGAATTACATGAAAAAGGAGCATTAGGCCTAAATCGATCATTTGGTCAAATTGGTATGTTGAACAGATTAAGTATATGAATTAGAGCCTAGGTCTTATGATTATTTTTAAAAAAATACAGAGGAAAAATGATTTTTTCCTACTGTTCCAGCAGGCACAACGCCATAGACAAATTTTGCACAGCAAAGTGATAGGACGGCTTCTGTCTCCAAGTAGTAGCCGACCCTACCCAGATAAGAGGCTAACGTACTGGAGACAGAAAATTTCGGTCTACATTAAACCATGATTTTATGAATCGATTATACGACGAATAAGGTTATTTTGAAGCCAATTGTATTTTAATGAAAGTAAATAATGGCAAATTTTATGTGTTTGGAACAAGCTTGATTTACTGAATCTAGAGGTCCAGTTGAAAACCACTATTTGATTCGACAGCTGGACGTGGGGAAATGAATATGCATAAGATGAGAAGACGGGAAGAACCGGGAATAACGTACCCATGCACGAAAAAGTGAAATTTTAGGTCACAAAATGGCGGCGTTCAGGTAATGCCAGCGGTGCGCATTCGTGCAGACCCTATATTTTGACGTACTCGGCAGTTCGTTAGACCCCCATTTTGGGGTTGACTGAGGCAGGTTTTGCAGCTTATTCTCCTTTTTAAAATTCCTGACATCAAACGCAATTTGGTCATGCAACAAAAATGGACATGAGTGCAGAAATTTTTGCTCTTCTACTCGTGCATCTGGTATTTTTTAGAGCTATGAATCAAAAGCTATTGAGCCAAACCACAAAATGTGGTCAATAGACAGGTCTCTTCACAAATATATTTAAAGTAAATGCATTAAAACAAAGGTTGTTCTTGATAACCAGGGCATCATTTCATCAAACTGTCATAAGTACAAGTTCGTCGACATCCTATTGAAATGCGTGTTAATTGTAATACACACGTTTTAATGGGATATCGGCGAACTTGTACTTATGACGGTTTGATGCAACGATGCCCTGAAGGCTTGTCAGAGGCTTGTCAGACATAGCAACAAGTAATGTGTGCAAACTGGATTTCAAGTATTGTAGTTAATTCATTAATAATAGGTTAATGGAATACCTCGTTACTACATGTAGGTCCCCAAAAAAGAAACATCCATAAATTTGAATAACTTTGTAAACAGGTGCATTGTCTTGAAAGGGTTGAATTAATTTTTGATACTTTTCATACCTCCAGCATGTACCCCTTCTAGTTTCATACTATTTGATAATAGAGTATGCTTCAAATATTTAGTGAAGGAGGCCAGCAGACAAGGAATTCATTTAGCCTAGTAATGATGATAGCTTTGCTTAAATTATCAAATCATTCTTCTTCATTCACCAGGCAGATGAACTGGCTAGATGAAAAGAATTTTGAAAAAGAAGAAAGCCTTTTGTTCTACAAGTGGACATAGGTCTACCTGTATCATAGAAATAACTGCGTGTAATCATTGCTCTCGAATATACAGTGTATCATTTTCTCTAAGTTGATGCAAAGCAGCCTCTTTTTGTGTTTTTTTTAAAAGCCAAAACCATGTTTTGAGGTTGGTGTGGGATTATAGACCATTAAATTCTTGATGAGATTAGATTTATGAACTACTAACCCAATATCCCAGAGAAACCAAAATATAGGCAAATATAAATACAATTTACTTGCCTGATGGGCTAATTAAAAGATAATTTACAAGCAACACATTTTGTGTAGGTGAAGTTTTCAGGTCGAAATGTCAAGAACCAAAGAGCTCCAAGGGAGCTCACCAGCCTTTTTCAGGGCTCATTCTTTTGAAAGCATAGGTACATGGTGTACTTATAACCCTGAAAACATTACTTACACTTACGTTTCTCCAGCACAAAAAGTATCGCTGATACCTCACTCAGCAACACACTGTTTTTTAAAATGAAGAATAACAACCATTTAATAAAATGTTGCAGAATCCAATTAAAAGTTTTGATCAGATTTTCTTTTTCTTCATACAAATTTTGGCAAATGAATTGGGGGTTCAGGCATTGAGGCAATTTGATTTTCTTGCCCATTTTTTATGAATCACTCTGTATTCAAGAATTACATACATGTACCAGTCATCAAGCACAGAGCTCCCTATGCTGTACAAATTGTGAATAATGAGCCCCTTGATCGCAAACGCAATCAAGGCATGCATGCTTGATGGAGAAACGTTAAATTACTGATGTACCCAAATCACTGCGGTCTAATGCACCGAGTTAGTCTATTAGCATCATGCCCTTTCATATAAATTTATAATCCCCCAGTTTCTCTTCTAGACATGCTCGAGAATATTGAATCATTGATTTGATATGATTTGATATGATTTGATTTGATTTGACTGGTACTACAATGCATATCATCTCTATAAACATACATTTCATGCGTATGAATGTAACATTAATACATTTTTCTTTCAATACAATACAGTATGAAATGTAAGATATTAAGTTACAAACTGAATGCATGATTACCATATAGGAGGGCTGCAGCGTGATGTTAATGTTGATGTATTATGAAATATATATCTGCAATAACACTTGTGTATCATGGTCATGATTACAGGGGTAGTGATTAATGGCCATGTTTCATATATTCAAATAGCGCATAAAGAAGGAATATCAAAAACTCATCCGTGTGAAGATTTTCAAAAATGATTTTAGTTGAAAATCGGTGGAAGATGCCTGCAGCACTCAAGAAAAACAAACATGTTCTCTGTGCTCTTTGGGGATCTCACTTCTTCTTGGTTAAAGTTTAAAACTAACACCTTGTTCCATGCTTTGTGAAGTTCATAAGACTCTTTGTTAAGGTGTAAAATTAATCATCATGAGGTTTGCTTACTAACAGATAGCCATGAAGAGTAACCAAGCTAGTTGACAAAGCCATTCAACCCAAACCATGCCTATTGTGTTTTACAAGAAAGTAAACCAACTAGAATTTTGCACAAAATTGTGAAGACAATGGTGTCCATTGATGCGTGACCCTGGGGGCCCTGTCACATAAAGCTTTAGATTGATCGTGCGATTGATATTTACGATCAATCCCATTGACTACAATGTACAATCAATCGTAAAAATTAATCGTAAGATCAATTTCAAGCTTTATGTTACAGGGCCCTGGTCATGTGATTACATTGTGAAAGAAACCATCTAAAAGCAATTGGGAAAGGTTGATCATGTCTACATAAGAATATGTGTTTAATGTGAGGTTGTTGAATCATCAAATTTTGCTGAAAATCACATGCACTGCACACAAAAATGGATATATGGGACTACACACACATGTTGCATTAATGTTCGGCACAAACACTTCAACTATTTATTGTCATATTTTGAATATGAGGGCATTTGGGAGCAATCCTTTTCAGCTCACAAATTATTTTTCACCTATCCCAGAACTCAACATTCTCTTTAAATCCAGACCCCCCTCTGATAAAACTTAGCTTGGAGCCCTCTACATTTAATTCCTACACTCCTGCCCTATGGTTTATTATTTTCCAGGTCAGTGCCTCTTTTCAACCAGAAAGTCTGTCTATTATGGCTAATCCCTTTAATCCCACCTCTTTTTCATCACCTTTTAATCCTTTTAATCCCATTATGTGCTGACACCATATACATGTAACTGTACATGTTGATGATTAGAGTGTGACCTCTTCAAGGACAAGGTCATACTGACAGGTGTATGCCTGCTAATGTTGATATGATATTTTCAGGTTAGATATTGCTTATTATGTCTTTTAAACAGTGGAAATGATATGATAGCCAGTGGGTACATGTAGTTCTTAACATGATTTCATTATTGGCCAAGTCAACATTAACTTGTTGCATATATGGGAACAAGGTTGTCCATGTATTAAGACTCGGAATTTGACTATTATTTAGTCGATTTGTTAAACGTTCTGTGACGTGTTGGTAAAAGTTGAAGGGGGTCAAAGCAGCTATGAGGGAGAAAGACAAGTTCTGAGAAGATGAAACACCTGCATATATATTCAAGAGATCATTTCTAAGTTTTGTTTGTCTCTGATAGATTTCTTGTGTCAAGTGTTGCTTATGTGCTCATGACATGGCCTTCATTGCTGAATTATTTTCTTAACTTGAAACTCACGAAAAGGTCATATTTATGCTAATAAGTTTTAAAATAATGAACAAAAAAGTGGAATTGTTAAAAGAGTAAAGTTGTATTTGAATGGGAAAACAACCCTAGGATACAGTGAATGTGAGCACATTATCCTCATACATGTATGTCACTCCCTAAGCTACATGTAATTGGAAAAAAAACTGATTTAGGCAATTCCACGGTTACGTACATTACATTTGGAGAGGTTTTAAGTTGCATCTTAAGCTCCTGTTTTCGTACTACAGGTGTTAGGTAAATGAGTTTTAGTTACAACATGGCATACATATTAGAGTACCTAAATACAGTATCAAAACTTCAGAAGAAGAAACATACTTTTTGCCATCCCTGCTAATGTTCGGTTAGTCACGTTACATTATTAAAAAACAAAAATGTAATGTGAGGATCTTCCCCCTGATCTAGACCTCGGTAATTCAGTGTAAAGCAGCATTTGTAGCTGGATTTTCTGAATTTTGTTCAGTTTTACATGATCCATTAATACTGCTTTTTGAAATATCCAGTGATAGAATTCAATTTACAGAGGAACCAGAAACTTCATGTAGACTTACATTTAGAATCTTTACCAATCCCACATACTTTATCAGCAAGAGGCCCAAAGGTTGATAGAAATTAATATTATTGTGTGCAGTGGTGGATTGGAGGGGGGGGGCACTACTGTCCCATGCCCCTCCCTTTGAAAGCAAAGTGTACATTGTGCCTCCCCCCTCCCCCCCCCCCCCTTTATTTGAACTGATAAACATTTTTTTTTTTGCCTTTCAGAGAATTTTGGAGGAAAACTGGACCAAAGAAAACTGATAACATTTTTTTTGTTAAATGCCAGAAAATTTTCTGGGATTTTTGCCCTCGCCCCCCTTTACAAAATCCTGGATCCGCCCCTGATTGTGTGTACATGGAAGCATATGTTGTAGAATATCATTTCAATCTTAATTAGTCCTATAAATTTTATCTTATCGGCTAGAGGCTCAAAGGTTAATTAAAAAATAATGTTATTGACATTACATAAATTGCAAATAAATGATTCCATTCTTTGAGTACATGTAGTAGACCCCTTGCCTTTACTTGGTGATAATTAGACATCTAAAAGGGCTGAAATCAAAACTTATGTTTGAAATGCAGGAAAAAAGGTTTAAAAATTTTTGTGCAACAACATGTACATGTAGGCCTGTTCTATTAAGAGAGATAGTACTTTTCATAGTTCGTGATGAAATTGGGCCATTCTCAGTCACATGTGTGATCAAAATCCTGAAAAATAGTTCATTTATAAACCTAATTTTTCAGTATTTGTCTTGTAGGAGAAGTCTCCCATTTTGGATATATATATTTAAATAACAATCTTACTCTCAACAGGTGGAGGGGATTTATTTCCATTTTTCATTGCTACTTGTATGTGATGGGGTTGCCCTTAACAGTTTGAAAACATTTTTTGTATAAATGAGTGAACATTCTTTTCTTTTAGAGGTGAAAATTGGGTCGGTCACGTGTGTGACCACTCAAAAAAGGGCTTTTTTAAATGTCTCTGTAAAAACATTATGGTTAGAAAATTACTTTTTCTTGTCAAAGAAAGGGAAATCTTTTTCATGTAAGAAATTGGTGATATCAAAATATCAATAAAATGTAATCTGATTTTCCGGCAATGTGGCAAAATTAGATGGTCATGTGTATGACCATTTGTTTTACACTGCAACGAATGGCCCTACTACAAAGATTGGCCCAATTGCGGAATCCTGCTCTCTTACTCAATCCCTTCCCTCCATTTTTCCCATCTCTTTCCTTTTTAGAGCAAGAAACAAATACAAGGCTGTTGCTGACGAGCCTCATGGCTATGAAACATGACACTCCCAAAGCTCTTCACTCACTACATTAATGAGGCCTAGGGTCCTTGGAAATGTTGGTTGGAAAGGATAGTGTACCCTGGTCAAAATGTAGGGACTCAGTTGGAGAATACTAAATACATTTGTAAATATTTTATTATTCAGAGGTCATTCTAGGCCTTTATTTGTGTCTGTGTGTGTTTTTGTTTTTGTTTGCCTTTGAATGCATTTGAATTGAGTGACGTAGCCAGGATTTAGTTTTTAGGAAGGGCAGTATGCCCTTCAGAGGTGACAAGCAGAAACAAAAGGAAAATAATTAAATGGAATAAGAAGAAAAAAGGTCTTCACATCATTCTTGACTTAAATGAAAATTAGGTTTCTGCGCCCAAATCTGGATTTTACTTTTTTACCTCAAGTTTATGTTTTTTTCTTTTCCTCTTCCTTTTCTTCGCTTTTATCATTTTGGAAGAGGAGGCCACCTCCATTTCCTGCTGGCTACATTCCTGTTGGAATTAATGGATGCTTCTCTGTTTTCTCTGCTATCATACTACCAGCTGATCCAATCAATTGATTTTTTTGTTCTTATTAATCAATATTTGCATGCATCAAGATTTTACTGGGTAGGGCACACACCTCCATCTAACTTTGCCAGGCTTGCCGGGTTCAGTATGCACAACTGATGTGTACATTTAACCTCCATCCAGCCTTTTAGGGTGTAGAGCTTTTTTTTGTCCAGAAAGCATGCGCAGTATACTTTATATATGATACTGGCTGTTGCATTTCAGACTCACTGTTGAAACAGAAAGCATGAATTCATCTTCTTGATTTAAAATGATATAAATGCACACCTCTCAGTGAGAGGGGAAGTGAGGACTGTAGCTGCAAGATATATTCTATGCTTTTTGTATATATTGAAAATATATGTGTTTTTATAAATTAATGAGCAGTTGCCTCGTACATGTACATGTATTAACTTAATGGCATATTCACATTGTTACTTTAATAATGTATTTATGTCTCCGCCCACCGAAGGTGGTGCCGGAGGCATTACATGTATGTTTTTGGGTTGTCTGTCCGTCCGTCTATCCCGCTTTCTCTTTCTCGCAATAACTCAAGAACCATTTGAGGTATGAATTTCAAACTTGGCGCTAGTATGTATCACCATAGGAAGACAATCTGATTAGATTTCGGGGTACGTAGGTCAAAGGTCATAGAGGCCAATTTTTGAAATTTCAGGTATTAGCCTCGTTCTCGCGATAACTCGAGCACCAGTTGAGCTATGAACTTTAAACTTGGTGCTAGTATGTTTATTCTGGTTATCAGAATATTTCAAGAACAGTTTGAGCCATCAACTGAATTTAGGCGGAGGCATATAGGAGACACAGTCGCATTCATTTTGTTTTATTTTAATTTTTATCATGCTTGTATACATGTATAATGTCTATAGGTATGTGTCATTTTCAAATGATTTGAACATCTACACCTTGCAAGAAAGATACCCACCATAAATTGTTGTAGACGTCTCTCGTCTACATGCTGCTGAAACATCGACCTATAGATCCATGATGCTTGAAATAGGTGTGCAAAATCTAATGAAAGCCCCTTAAAATAGATCATCCCGTGAGCGTTTTGTTTGATCAGTCCAGCAATTTCTTTCACCAACCCTGCTATCCGTTTCCCCCCTCTCTATTTGCTTACAGATATCAAGACTGCACGAGACCCCTTCTCACGCATCCAAAGGCCGTTGCACCAGTTGCACTTCACCCTGAGAGGGGAACGGCCACCAGTCCCAGTGGATTGATTGAGGTGTTTGTGTCTCGAGAGTGAAAGCGGGAAGCACAGGAAAAAGTTAGGACGATCCTTCGTAGAGTCGACAGAGATTGTGGAATTGTAATGAGATTCACTGGGAGAAGTGCAGGATATATCATTACATCGCAAAGTGATCCTGTTCCTAGGTGAGTATTGCATTAGCATACATGAATAAAATACTGCACCTGCTTGGCAAAACAACTCAAGACTTTTGGAGAAATGTTTTAAACCTTCGCTGCTGGTCTGGATGCTGGCCAGAAATCAGCAAACAAACTCCATGTGGAAGTATCATTCGTACAATGCCTTGTTGCATAGCAATTTTGGGGTCTGTGGAAGTATTAAAATGTAAGTACTAATTTTATTAACTGATAAAAAGAGGTACTCTGTTCGGTGTGACGATAACTTATTATGGGAGCATTTATACATTGCAGGGCAGTGCATCACAAAATGAACACATGCACTTTTAATACTTGACTGACCTCAAATGAATTGATGCATTGATGTTGGGCGTATAACCTTCAGAACTATCCAAATCACCTTAGTTTTAAATGTTGGTTTTGGGTCATTTACAGCCTTTGTAGGAACTATTTCTTGCTTTTATGTACACATGTACAGTCCAGTACAGTCCCTTAACCCCTTTAACCCCTACCATGCCGTGGGCAGCAGATCCCGCCCAAAAATGTGAGTGTTGAACATTTTGTTTTAGCTCAGAATGGCTTGAAAATTCTTCCTCATTCAGAAAACTGTGCCTCCAATATAATGTTTATTCCTATGAAATAAATCTTTGCCCAGTTTACTCAAGAAATAAACCCATTGAAGGTTAATATTCAATGCTTGAAAGTTCATTTTTGACAAATGCTCAAAAATCTGGTGGCATGGAAGGGGTTAAAATGTTTGTTCTTTGTTCATGTACTTGTACAGTGTAGCTTGCTTTTGAATTAAACAAACAAAACAAAACAAAGCAAAATTGAATCAAGCTACCAATTAAAATAGAACTTGTTTTGTTGCAAAGCATCTTGTCAATGTTGTAAAATTTTATCACAGTTTACAAATTACATAAGCATGTCTCCGGATATGTAACTCTCATGGTACATTAAAGGAGAATTACTCTCAAAAATACAGACGATAGTGTTCAAAGGTGTTATTTATTCCTACTTGTTGGACTATATGGCTTCGCGTCAAAATATACGAGATCGATACGAATCAAGATTTTCTGAGCAAAATTTATCATCTGCTCCCAATATGTATCGTCTGCTAGCAGTACATGGGGGCTGCGATTTTTTTTATGTGTACATGAAGATTTTCTTAATCCAAATGCCCAATTGCCTTTTTCAAAATTAAAAACCAGTTTTAGATTAAAAATATCGAATAGATATGTCAATTTATTTTTAAACTGAAGATTTCCTTATATATTTCTGTTGAAAATCGATATTCGCTTAATAGAAATCTATTTTCTCGATACTGTGACGTATGGGACGGAGCAAATTAATTCAAATTTATGGATGTTTCTTCCCTGAGCATCTATAGCGGCCAGCTATGCATTCACCTGCTTTCGGATAATGGATTTGAAAAGTCAGAATGCATGCTGCATATATTATGTCCTGCTCTGTTTGGCAAACCCAAGAAAATAGATTTTTGTTAAGCAAAACCAGACAATTTAAAAATCTCATTATAAAGATTTAATTTTTATAATACATGTAAACACCCACTTTATATTTTTCGTCACATATGGGATTTTAGGTAATGAAGAAAAGCAATTTAGGTATTGGATTCAAAATATCTTCTTGACTGGAATATTTCTCAATGGTTCATGTACAACTCCAAATCAGCAAGAAAATGGCAGCCCCCATGGAAATGAGTAGGAGACGATACCGGCTGTTGGAATATCTTTATTTTCGCATTTTCTGATCTTATTAGAAAATAATTTAGGCCAATAAGTAGGAATATATTACACCTTCCAAAATAAGTAAATTTTTAATTAGGGGTTGATTCTCCTTTAAGGCTGAAGACAGAGAGAATCTACTGAAAGATGCAATGCTATTTTGATAGATAATAAATATTAATTGATATTTGATTTGATTATCATTGTCATAATCTTATGGATAAAAGACATAATTCATGAGGTGTTGGGGCAAATGAAATTCACACATCTCTACAAAATTCATTTCCTTTTTCCTCATGTGTCACATGCTAGTACACAACTATGTTTTTTACTCTCATAGTTTCCACCTGCTCATCTTGTTTTCACCTGGTCAATGGTGCGTAGAGGAATTGCTAGTCTACATTGTTCAGACTCGATGGTAGACTTGATGGTAGAATCCATTAATCTTGTAGAATTGATTTGCTCTTTCTCATTCTCTCTCCCTGTCTTGCTCCTCCTCACTTTTTCTACATCTTTTTCTCTACACCCTTCTATCATCTCCCCTCTCTCTCTTTCTAATTCTCTGCCTCTCTCTCTCTCTTTCTCTCACTCATTTCCATATATGTTGCTCCTCTTTTTCTCTACACCCTTCTATTGTCTCCCCCTCTCTCTTTCTAATTCTCTGCCTCCCTCTATCTTTCTTTCTCTCTCTCATCTCCATATATGTTGCTCCTCCTTTTTCTCTACACCCTTCTATCGTCTCCCCCTCTCTCTCTTTCTAATTCTCTGCCTCTCTCTCTCTTTCTTTCTTTCTCTCTCTCATCTCCATATATGTTGCTCCTCCGCTTTTTTTTTTCACCCTTCTATCGTCTCCCTCTCTCTCTCTCTCTTTCTCTTTCTCTGCCTCTTTGCCTCTGCCTCTCTTACTTTTTTAGGTGTCCCATACTCCTACATGTACATGTAGGTTTGAAGAGATTTGTATTTTTATGCCTCGGCCTACGGAAGGTGGTACCAGAGGCATTATATTTTGGGGTTGTCCGTCCGTCGGAGGCGAATGCATGTAGGAGATGCAGTTGCATTCATCTTGTTCGTTTTTGTTTTGTTTTCATGCACTAATTTTAGTGATTTAGTTGATCTTGAAAACAATCAAAGATAACTTGTGAGAATCAAAAAGTACAGTGTATTTAGCAAAATTTGTTGTTTTTAAACAGTGCAATAATTAGGGTCCAAATGACCATACATGTACATGTATTTTGTTTTCATGAGAAGAGATTTTACAACTTTTTTCCCCACATGTCAGATATTTTAGATGTAATTATTTAGTTTTGTGGTTGTTGTATAAACACATATATTATGAAGAGACCTAAGAAATGATAAATATTGTAATGAAAACAAGTAGAGAGAGGCAAACTCTGAAAAAATAATTTATAAATTACAGTGTACAGGTGTAACTTCATTATTACTATTTAAGAGCAAATCACAAATGTGTTTTTGGGGATAACAAAGAGTTGTTTACAGTTTTACCTTTTGCAAAATTAAAGCATACTGTGTATTACTTTTTCATGAACACCCATATTGCTTGTTGTTTTTCTATCACATAGAGCTGTATTATGCATATTTTTGTTCTACGAGAAGATACACTGAAATTGGAAAGCAAAGGCAACTTTAATACTAACCTTTAGTTATAAAAAGGGAAGCCATGCAGGTAGTGGAGTACATGTAATTAGCATTTAAATTGTCCAGATTGAGAAACCATTTGTGTAAAATTAGTGGGCAGTGGAAATCGCACAAAGATACTAGAACAGTGTTCATGTACATGTTGGGGTATTGGAAACGGTTTACTGTAAAACCAAAAATTTTTGCGTGCATGAAGCTTGTGTGAATTTCGCGAGGAGTCGAAATTTGAGAAAGTTTCATGCCATGAAATAATAAAATCACAATTGTAACAACAAACTTATTGCAATTTGCGAAAGTTTCTTGCTGCAAAATTGGCTGTCGTTATTAACTATTCGCAAAATTTTTATGCCGCTAAAGTTTCTGGTTTTACAACTTATTCCCTTTTTGATGTTCTTTGCACTGGACCCTGTTGCATAAAACTTACCATTAATGGTAACTCTGCTATCAATGCCAACTACCATGGTAACATCACTCAACAGCCAATCAAAATCAAGGTTTCCATGGGAGTTACCACTGATGGCAAAGTTACCTTTAATGGTAAGTTTAATGCAACAGGGCCCTGGAGTATAAAATAAAAACACAGCCTATATACATGTACATGTACGTTGTGTATATTAAAACTGCTGCAGTGCCCTTGTGAACATCTTTTAACTCTTTCATTACCGATGACACGTATATGTGACAGATATTATTATTATTCACCAATTGCTCAACCACAAGAAAGGTACATGTATATGGTGGTCAATGTATATCAACATTTTGAGCATAAATCAAGCATTCTATTAATGTATAATTATATGCTACCATAGAAATTTTCAGAGAAAATTGCAGATTTTTAAAAAGATACTACCTTATTTCAACATTAAACAATAGTAAACAAATGAGAAACCAAAAAATAATGGACAAAAAAGAAACCCAAATGTAATTTTCAATAATTCTTATGCATAACGTTGGGTAAAGTAATAATTTTTGGTATCATAAGAAATGGTAATAAATTTCCTACAAGTTATGTACACAATATTTTGTGAAATGATAAATAGTTAATGAAGTGGAGACATTAGAAAAGTAAGCATTGATCATATTTTGGTAAAATTTTGAATAGAGCTAAAACCCTTGGCACAGTAAGAGTTCAGTTAAAATGTTTATTGTTTGAAGTAATCAATTAACGGCCGTGTATTTAATAATTCACCATTATTCAGAAGTATTTTTCACATTGTTATCTTTCAAAAGGAGTGGCTTTGTTTGAGCAAGTTGTTTGTTCATTTAACATCATATCATAGTACACATACTGAACACTGTACTTGGTTCAGCTCACTATATTTGCACAGTACATAATTTTGTATCAAATATATGATTTTCAGATTTAGTTATTCCCTATGTACATGTAAGTGAATGCTGCTACATGATCATCCACTTCTATATGATATTCTGGGTTTTTTTGCATTTCAATCTGATTTACATAATTTACAACTACAGTGAAACCTGTCTATAAAGACCGCTCAAGGGAGTAAAGAAAAGCGGTCTTTATGAGCAGGTGGTCTTTATGTACAGGGTTCCTTTAATACATGTTTCAATGAGAAACACTTTTTAAGGGAAACAAAAATTATGGTCTTTATAGACAGGTGGTCTTTCTATTGGTCTTTCTATACAGGTGGTCGCTAAATCAGGTTTCACTGTATTTGTGACCCGACGCCTCAAGACCTACAATAAGTCGCCAAAATTATTATTTTTGTTTTATACATTTTCTGAAAGTAGAGATTCTCAGCTTTCCAATGGTATATCACTTGCCTAGTTTACTCAATGATAACACCTTTAAATATCACATTTAGAATCAGTATGTAACCAGCAATCAATAACTCCTATTCAGAGAAAATGGCCATTTAAGTTGGGAACAAAAGAGTGCTAAACCTTTGCTCTCTGTGTGCACCCAAGTAAAACTGCGTATTCAAATGACCATAGCAACCGGTATAAACGGATTATTAGATTAGGCTGAATTTTGGCACGCTGCTCCAGGAGGACCTATTCATTACTCACTCCAAAAGTCAATTTAATACCTTTAGAGGTAAAGTAGTAATTTGGCATTGAATTAAAGTATTACAAAAGCTCTCCAAACATTCATTAGCTGGACAGGTGAAAAAAAAAGGAGTCATTTTAAAATGCCCCCCAAAAATATTTCTAAGTCGAATTACGACTCACAAACTTGACATGATAGAATGATAATGAAACTACCCATTTCTAACAAAAACAGAAAATCAACTGATCCAAGCAAATTTACTATTTTGGGCTGTTTGCTACGTTGTGGTCGCACCGTGCGACTTATTGTAGGTTTTGAGGCGGCGGGTCACATTTATGCATCGTTGCTGTAAATTCTGTCTTGCCTTTGTGCACTCTTCAATATGATGAATGCACAATGTGTGATGTACAAAACAATATTGTTTTCTATTATAATGTTTCTTTTCTCATAAATGTATGGTAAATTATAGTCTGATTTCTTAGACAAACTAACCCTTGATATTGTTAATGTTTCATGTTATAGTGAATTTCCGTACAAGATGTGATGAAGGCTAACATTGCTTGTACATTTAGCTTTATACTTTAAAGGGAAAGTCCACCCTGGTAATAAGTTGACTTAAAAGAAGAAAAATGAGAGAATCAGATTGGTAAAAATTTGAGCAAAATCCGATAAGAAATAAGAAATTTATGATTTTTTAGAGTTGCAATCACTCAAACACAAATTGGCAACTCTATGAGGTAGCTTGCGAGCTCTTCTCCCATTTGCACAGTACAGAAACTCTCGTAAAATGTATTTTTAAACGTTTTTGAGGAATAGATTTGTTTCTTACAGGTTTTGTGTGAAAACATACTGAGCAATTATTTAAGGGGCATGTATGATTGAATATTTTCTTTAGAGAAATGTAAATTCATGATTTTTGGGGTACAGGGCAAATGGGAGAGGAGCTCGCAAGTTGCGTCACAGAGTTGCCAATATGTCTTGATTGATTTACAGCTTCGAAAATTCATAACTTACTTATTTATTATCAAATTTTGCTTTAAACCTCGATCCACTGATCTACTGATCTGTTTCTTTAATTTTTCTGCTTCTTTTAGAATCAACTTGTAATTAGAGTGGATTTTCCCTTTAATAGGAGGAGGTTGATATGGCACTCTGGTTTCTCCTCCCCCTCCTTTCAATCAAATTGCTCCAGATTTTGACAGAGCGATCAATGGATGCCCAGCGATTCTTGTCACCCCATCTGGTTTCCTAGGGGCTACTCTCGCTATTACACCTGCGTCCATGCGTGACTGACTGTGCGCTAGTCTTCACAAGAGACACTCGCATCCCTTATGCAGTCAATGCTTAGTTTGCAGGCACCAAACCCTTGTCTGGCGTGATGTTTAACGCATTTTAACGCAATTAAAATATCATCCTGTAAATATGCGTTCCAAAGTAAATATTGGTCATTAAACTCTTCTTTTTTGGCCAAAAAAGGGCCAAGAAGAACCACTCCTTGAATAGGGAGTACAATACTATGCAAAATCTTAATCCCTGTTAAGGATCTAAAATTCAGAAATTTTTTGTGGGTTTCCCTGAATAGGGTATCAAAAACCTCTCGACTTAAATCCTCGTTTAGGGTGCTTTTCAGAAAGTCATGGACGCGGATGCCGTACAGGCCTCAATGAGACATCCCCCTAACCAAAAGTTGCCGAAATGAACTCCAAATGTTAGCTGTCCAATGATGTGTAACACTCTGCCAAAAACTTGAACTTGAATGCTGAGAACGAGGAAATTCAAATGACTCGTCCCCTATTCATTTAACAGGGATACGTGGCGTGCAAATAGCAAAGTTATAGTGCACAATCGTGCACTATAACAAAAATTTTGCACGTCACGTAATGCGTATCTAACCAATCACAGTGCGTATCATACATGTATACTATTTACTATAAAATTATATGTATTTGTACATGCAAGTACTGTATGTAGCCTAATGCTGTGTCAAAATATTTTGTGAGCTATTATAGGATTTTTCTATTTATAGGCCTGCAAGTATACAGGGAAATAACTGAGCTTAATTTTCATGGTTCGTTATATTTTTCAAGTAGCTCTTTTTGAGTTCTCCAGAGCTAATGTGCTCACAGGTCTCACTCATTAAATCAATGGGTCCTTATCTTGATATTTTTAGAAAATGCTTACAACTTTTATACATTGTTATATTATGTTTGATAATATTGTGGGTTTTTCTTTTTGGTTTTTGGACATTGTGATATTCCCATAGACAACTAATTAGAATGTATTAAAGATTTTTAGGATTACAAAACTGTCATTTTTTATCACAATAGGCTTAAGCATCCACTTTCTAAAGACAGAATAGCTGATTTTCAGATCTTAATAATTCCTCAGTGTGTGGACAACCCAAACATGTAGACTGCAGAATTCATAATGCAGATCCTGGAAATCCTCTCCAACCTTCTATTCTAAGTAGAAAACAGTACTAATAATGTAAAAATATACTTTTTGTGTTGATGAGAGCTCATTTTGAAATTGCTATTTCTTGAGGCAATTCGTATCTTTCTTCTTTTTCCGCAGCTTTTTGAGCTTCCAAAGCTTGCTGCTTCTGTGAATAATTTTGCTGAGTGCCAAAAGACCTTTTTCGTCTTCTGTACAGAGTAATATTTTGAAAAGATTGAATTCATTGGATACTGTGATGGAAGGGGAAATTGAAATAAAATAGTAATTACTATGACCCCCATGTCCTCTTCATTATAATACTTATTGGGTATTGCAGGTGTACCATAATCCGGGTACATGTGATGTTAGTATTGAATAGGATATATGGAAGATTCCGGTTGCATATACATATATGACAGGCGGTTTGGTCACAGTTTCTTTGCGCTTAATACCTACACTTATTAAATATCCAGCCTTAAAATTAAAGTTGAGTTCTGGTCATGAGATTGTTTTGTGAAAGAAACTGCCTCAAAGCAATTGGAAACGTTGATTATATCTCACAGAAGAATTGTTGTATGCTGTAAGGTTTTGGAATCACCAAAATGATAAAAAAATTGACTCACTCCTGCTGAGAGTCGCATGCACTGCACACAGAAATGGGTATGGGACTACACACAAATGTTCGGCCCGAACATTTCAGCTGTTTCATGTCATATTTTTAATGTAAGGGCAATTGAAGAGCAATGCTTGTCAAGGGACCTTCCTACTATGATAATCTTCCAAACTAACATAAAAAGAATGAGAAAGCTCATAAATTATTTTTTTTTACCTTTTCCAGAACTCAGCCTTCTCTTTAACCCAAGGCCGAACAACTATTCCTAACCCTAACCCTAGCCCTAAACCTAAACCTAACCTAAAATCTACTTTAATACATCCCAAGTCCTGTTCCTATATCTGTGTCAAAATAAGCCTAGAGCATTTTGTAGAAATTTATCCCCTCCCCCCTTATTGTCAAGAACATGTAAACATCTTATCTGGTAATTACGGTTTTCTTCCCTGTTTAGTAATTAGTGGAGCCTCACTTTGATGACATAAGCTTCAGTTAAATATTCCTTATAGTTGTCTCTCTATATCCTTGATGTTCATTAGGACGAGGCTTCACTATTTTAAAGAGTTGGGGCATTGGCATTATGTTGTGATGTGTAGTGTTGTGCTGTGCTGTGTTGTTTTGTATTTTTCTGTATTCACGCATACTTTTTGATATAACATGTATTGTAAATATATTATGTAGTTAAGTTTGTTTTGTTTTCAATAAAAACAAAAATACAAAAAAAATAAGCCTAGAGCAGTTGTCAGTGTAGCAATTGTCGCCAGAACAATTGTCAGAGCAACCTCTCTCCTACACTCTGGACTTCTAACATCCTATACAATTCAGCGTTCTCCAGAAAATTCTCCGGTTTGTGGTTGCTCTGTAAGACTTTTGATAACTGAGTGTGTATCTCGTAGTCAAAGAAGTAAAAAAATCCCAAAACCCTGACCAGAAGTTACCGAAACTATACCGTGGGTGTTGAAGCTGCAATTGTGTTAACGTACTACATTCTAGTATTTAGTCTTTATTGCTTTCTTTCTTTCTTTCTTTTACAGATTGTTTATGAGGTCATCAGATTACCTACCACTGTGAAAGGAAATGACTAATTGATAAACCACCTAGAATTGATACTTCAAAACTGAAAGCCTGCCAATTGTGTTAATGAATTTCAAATTGAGAAAAACCTTGTCCGTTCGCTGGTCGAAGGTTTGCAACAGAAGAAGGCAGTGGACTGCGAGATGTTTTTGACACTCTTTCTGTACTTTGGGATGTATTGTAATCTGGCTGTATAAAGAAAAGACACAGTGGTGCATCAATTCAAATCTGATCCATTGGAGGTGGTGTTCACCTGTACATGTGGAAATAACCTGTGCATACTTGGCATTAAACCTTGGGTAAAACTACTGGCAAAGGATTGCTGGAATCGTGCTTTCCGCAAGGGAGAACGCACGTTTGAATCAAAGAGATTGGAATTCATCCTTCAAGTTGCACGCAAGTCTGCATTGTCAAAATAAACCAAATCTGTGAATTATAAGAGGTGTGGAGTTCGACACGGACAAAGTTTGGATTCATGATGGCAGCAGAGAGCGTAGAAGTGGATCACTTTGAAGAGGGCACATCAAAGGTGAGTGCAAAGGCAGTATGTATTTGCTTAGAACCACTGTAAAAACTTGTAAGGAATTCCTTCCTGCCAGGTATGTTTTGTAGAATCTTGTAAAACTTACATTGGTGATATACTGATGGCCTACAAGACTGCAAGTTTAAAAAGGTCCGTGAGATGAAGTGCCCACGGGACAGACAAAACAGAGAAATACATACATGTATGTATGGAAACATAAAGAGGTAGGGGTTCTCAAATGTCCATGAGATTGACAGATCATTAGACAACAGCTTACAAGAACGATGAAACGAAAGATAGAAATCGTTGGTCTTGTTGGCCGTCAATCTTGTATACCTATTACAAAGTGGCTAGAAGGCCCACGTATGAGATCGATATGAGTATAAAATCACAGACATTTGCCCTCTGCTATTTTAGCAAGCAGGAATCAATGTACAAACAATAATAAAGACAACACCCTTTGTAGAAAAAAAAATAGATAAAAAAGTACTGCACCAACTTCAAATATTTCCTAAAAATATCTTAAACATTTCCTAACACATAATGAATATGTACAATGTAAAGTATTGATGAGCACTTTTAAGTTAGTGCTGAAGGCAATATTCTTTTAAGGATATTTTTCCCTTTTATCTTTTGTAACACAATGCTGATGACATTTGCTTGCATTTATTAATCCAACTACGTAGGGCAAAACTAATGACTGTATTTTGTAACGTAAGAAAATGAAAACAGGGGATAGAGAAAAGCAATTCAAAAAAGTTCCATCAAAATCGGTTATGAAATGAAGTTATGAAAGTTTGAAAAGTCTCAATTTACTTTCTGGCTATCCTCAAATTGGCAATGCTACTTCAAAGTGACAGGTTTAGTACTACAACTCTCCAATTTCATATTTTCCCTATTATCTCTCAAGGTGCAGCTTGTCTCCTTCTTAGCTCAAGATATACCATATTGGGAAAATGTATTTGACACAACATACATGTACATGTATGTTGAGTTCAAAAAAAGGCAAGCAGCATCTTTAGAGATAATGGAGAAAATATGAAATTATGTGTACAAAACATATTGAGAGCTGTACTACTAAACCTGCCATTTTGAAGCAACACTGTCAATAATGAGTATCGCCATAGAAAGTAAATTGAGACTTTTCAAACTTTCATAACTCTTTCATTACTCACGCCGATAAAATCGGCAGGGTGTGTAAAGGGCTCCGTATGTTTCTTTGTTTGTTTTTTTGTTTGTTTGTGTGTTTGTTTGTTTGTTTGTTTGTGTACAAGATAACTAGAGAACGGGTGAACGGATTTGCACCAAATTTTCAGGGAATGTTCGGATAGTGACAGGAAAGAATCGATTAGATTTTGGTGATGATCGGTTGACCCCTACAAATTCTGTGTGACCTTGAAGTTTTGACCCAAACTTCAGTTCGGATAGTGACAGGAAAGAATCGATTAGGAAAAGAATCAATTAGATTTTTGGTGATGATCGGTTATAGGAACTTCATTTCGGATAGTTTTTTTTTTGTTTTTAAGAATATTTATTACTTCCTTTTTAAAAATAACATTTTTCACAATAATCAAGGTAAAATACACAAACAAATATATTCACATGCAGTATCATTGTGCCAAATTACATAATAATAACAATAAGTAACCATAATATTTTACATGCATGTATTAAATAGTAGATTATGCCAAATCTGGAAGTCTTTATTGCGATAAAAAAAGAGAAAAATATAAAATATAGTGACAGGAAAGAATCGATTAGGGAAAGAATGCAACTACTCGATCTGTAGCGCCGCTGAGGCGTGGGTCTGCTGCCTTTGACGGCCTTTCTAGTTTTGTAACTGATTTTGATGGAACTTAAAAAAAAAAATTCTCTCTATCCTCTCTTTTCATTAAAATGGATATTTCCCCAGGGTTTCATTCTCCTTTAATTTTCCTGGGCAGACTTCAACGTCTCCAAAACAAATGCGCTCGTCTTATCTGTCAAAAACCGAAATGGTCCCATGCTACTCCATTGTTGCACGAATTGCACTGGCTCCCAGTTGCTGATAGAATACAATACCGAATACTTGTTCAAACTTTCAAATCTATGGTAACAACACATCCTGTATACATCTCCTCACTCTTTCAGCTACATAGAATGTCATGTATCCTCTATTAAAGATCTACATCAGCTCCTTCTTTTGTCATTCCCAAATCCCACAAACAAGCTGGTGTTAAAGCCTTACAGTCCCTAGCCCCACATCCCTGGAACAATCTCCCATCATTTCTAAGGAACAGTGCTTCAGCTAGAAGGCTCCACCTCTTTGCAGAGAACTGTCAATCAAATTCAACCATTGTGAGAGATGAACTGTGGGTTCTTGTTAATTTTTAGAGTACTTTGACAGAATCTTTGAATATATGTGGTGGTGATTGCGACTGAGGTATTTGGTAGTATAATGCGCTTTGTTGGATATCGGTATCGGCTCCTTAATCTGAACAGCGGTGTTTGAAGCTCTATTTTAGGAGAATCTTCGCTCTAAACACCAACATTAAACGTGAAATCACCCATTGTATGCACATTCTTCACTCTCTGGGAGTATTCCAGCAAGTTGCCATTTTACAAAGAACGTAGATTAGCCAATGACTCTATACACTATGCAATATTTGGAAGCAGTGAAAACTCAATCAGACTTGGAGATAGGCTGGCTATTTACTTGGACACTTCTCCTTTTATGCTGCATATATTGCACTAAAAGTTAAATGTATAAAGTTTTTATAACAGCTATAAATGTATTTATATCATTGTCAACAGTCAAGCTAATAAATAATGCCTTCACATTGTTTGATGAATCAGTTATTAGGCAGACGTGGTCTGAAAACTGACCTTTTTAAGCATACATTTGTAATTAGGTTAATTGTTAAAGAGGACAGTATACCATGTAATGATCTTCATCTGTCTTTACTACACCTCATAAATCCATACTTCATAAAGTGAAGAAAGAGAGAGAGAGAGAGAGGGGGAGGGAGGATGATTGAGAGAGAGGGGGAGAAAATGAGAGAGAGGGGATAAAGGGGGGGGGGGGGTATAGGAAGGAAAGGGTGTGCATGGTAGAGGGAAGATATGATGGATTTAGAGAAGAAAAGAGGACCTGGAAGTAGAGAGGAGGGATGGGATAAAGTGAGGAATAAGAGAGGATGTATTGGAGGAGAGAAGATGAAAGGAGAGAGCTACAGGAGGAGAGGAGAGAGAAGGATCAGAGAGGTGGAGAGGAGAGAGATGGAGAGGAGTTAATGGGGAAGAAGAGAGGAGGGATGGGATAAGTGAGGATGTATTGGAGGAGAGAAGAGGAATGAGGAAAGGAGAGAGCTAGAGGAGGAGAGGAGAGAGAAGGATCAGAGAGGAGAGGAGAGAGAGGTGGAGAGGAGGTTATGGGAAGAAGAGAGAAGGGATGGGATAAGTGAGGATGTATTGGAGGAGAGAAGAGGAATGTGGAGGAGAGGAGAGAGGAGGATCAGAGAGGATCAGAGAGGAGGGTATGGGGAAGGAGAGAGGAGGGATGGGGAAAGAAAGAAATGAAATAGGGAAAATAAGGGAGGGTGAGAGAGAGAGAGAAAGAAAGACAAATTAAAAAGAGATAGAGAGGAGTGACCAAGGAAGATGGGAAGATAGTAAGGGAGGGAGGGGAAGAGGAGGGGTAAGAGAAATGAAGTCTTCTTAAGATGTAGTCGGGGAAACATGGAGATAAATTGGAGGGCGTTTAGAGAGAAAGACAGATGGAGGGAGAGAGAGAGAAAGATTAGAGTGTCAATAGAATACATAAGCACGTCTCAAAGAAAATATACATATACATTTTGTTACTTGGATTTTTTTCCCCTCTCTGACATGTTTAATTACCTATTTTTCTCAGGTATAAACAAGAGCATGTATTTCATATTTTCTTTCCACTTCAAATCTAGCAAAGTCACGTAGCTTGACTTTTCAACTTGTCAAATAAAGTTCAGATGAAGGTTTATGACTCAGTTTATAGGGTAATAGTTTCTTTTTAGAGAAAATATATATACATACATACATTATATGACTCCAAGCTTGTATATAGTTTGGTGAAATGTCTACAGGTGTTCTCTGGCGTTTGACAAGGATGGTCTCAATCCATTAATTGGTAGATTTCTTAATTTTGTAAATGGCATAATAATGGATATGAGTTGCATTAATTGGAAAAAGTTGAAGACTTTTCCAGAAATGGAAGACGAACCCGCAGGTATGTAGTGAAAATTTATTGGAATGCTGTGACTGGGATGGTCTTTTTGGACTTTGAGTCTATTGCATATTGTATTCCAAGTGTGGCATACGATTTTAGGTCTATTGTTTTGGATGTATTGAAAACATATTTGCAGTAAATGGGGATTGTAATGATGTTTAAATCGTTTTTTAAAACTGAAATGCTGAAACTGAAATTGTTCTTCATACTTTGAAAAGTCTTTTTGTACTCAACCTATAATTTATACGGATTTTATTGGAGTATGATTTGGGTGTTACATGGATTTCTGTATCCCTGCATCGTATGTAAATCTATTTTTTTACAAAACAGATATTCAATGAAACTAATACATGTATGAGTCCTACATGTACGTTGCTTTTTAAAGAAAATGATATATATGCATTTGTAAACAAATCTTTAGGCATTTTACTCCCAGTGTTAAAGATCATATGCTAGATCTGTAATGAAAAACACAAGTCAGAAAAAATTGGAACCAGCAGGATTCGAACCTGTCATCTACTGCTTGCCGGGCAGCGACTTAACCACCAGGCTATTCTGGTTCACGGCCAAGTCACGATGAACTAGAATCAAATACCCAAGATCCTCTTCTTTCTGACTCATTAATATTCATTTTTAACGGTCCGCCGTAGATCGAGCATACGATCTTTAACACTGGGAGTAAAATGCCTAAAGATTAAACAAATTAAAAATTCCTCCCCAGTCAAGCTTCTTCGTGTACTGATATTATGCAGTTCTAACGATTCCTTGCGCTGTGCTTTATTCGGTTGAAAAGAAAGATATGTTGCATGGTTGGTTCATTGTTTGCACATAATTATTGTTCCTGCTCTTTGTCTTTAACCCTGTCAGGACCAAAGTCAACAACACTATGTACAAAGTGAATAGTATGTTAGTCTTGTGGTAATGAGAGGGTTAAGCTAATAGTGAGTTCTGGTAGTTCTGCAGGAGAAAAGTTGCCTTCAAATTAATTAAAATCAATTTAAATCAATTAATTCAAATCAATTTAAGTTTGAATAGTATATCATGTGTAGTTGAGTTGTCTAGACCAACACAATAAAGATAAGCTACATTACATGTACATGTAAATCTTAATGAAAATCACATTCGCTGCTATTAAGCACAACACATTTTGACATTTGAGAACTTGCATCTGCCAAAAGATTCTAAAACAAAATGTGTTTTTTAGAGTAATAAGTACAAGAAACAAGGCATTCCATGAAATGTCTGCATCTAGGCCATTTCCCATGTGTACACATCCTTGTTAGTGATTTTTTTTAGTATTTTGTTTCAGCAAGTTTTTGATACTTCGTTTACATTTTGGCTGGCCTACAGCATCTCAAAATTTGGTTGGCCCCACAATCAATCAACATTTGGCTTGCACACACAAAGACACAAACATGATTATGTAATAACTATTCATGAAAGCTTTTTAGACACGTCTTCTCGAAATAAAGCTTCATCGTGATTACTCAAAGTTGTCTTTTAGTTCTTTCCAGCCTCCTAACGATGGAATAAATCCATTCTGATCTGCTTCAAATTGAAATGTATGTCATTAGGCAGATCACGTTTCATGATTACCTGTCTAGTTTTGTGCCTCAGGTACAATGTAGATCCGTAGATGGAGCTTGAAATCAGGATAAGTGCAAATCTGTGCAGAGATGAGAAGAGAGGTGATAGGATAGATTTGGAGGAGAGAGGATGGATGGGATAAGTGAAGAGGTATTGGAGGAGAGAAGAGGAATGGAGAGGAG
The DNA here is from genome assembly GCA_025617745.1 of Heliocidaris erythrogramma. NCBI lineage: Eukaryota > Metazoa > Echinodermata > Echinoidea > Camarodonta > Echinometridae > Heliocidaris > Heliocidaris erythrogramma. The sequence goes on from CM046870.1 coordinate 5,352,331, forward strand.
AGGAGAGACAAGGAATATGGATATGAGAGGTGGGATGGGAAAGAAAGAAATGAAATGGGGAAAAGAAGGAAAGGATTGGGGAGGGGAGGGGAGAGAGAGAGAAAATATGGGATGTGGGATGAGGTTAGGAGAGAGGAGAAGGACAGAGACAGAGAGAGACAGACAGAAACAAAAGAGAGTAAGAAACTGAAATGAAAGAGAGAATTTCAGAGAAGACAAGCAAAACAAGAGGGAGAAAGGGGAACAGAGAGAGAGAGAAAAAAATAAAGAGAGTGAGATAGAGAGTGGGGGAAACATTGCAAAGAGGGAAAAATAGGTGGGAGAGAGGATTAGGATCGATATTATGGAGAAAAAAATCAAATGTCAAAAATATAGTGGTTTAATAGCCCAAAGTTTTTTGGTTTTTCAAATCATGGCGGTTTTGTAGATTGTGTGTTCTAATTTTCATTGATATATTCTTTCATTCAATATTTGAAATGTGATTTTGAAGTTCTGTCACACTGCACTGTACACGTACACGTACATGTACATGTTGGTCATCTATACATGTACATTGTTTACATACATGTATACATGGATGGGAAAACTTTGTTTGTTTAGAGCCAGAAGGGCATTAATTTTGTTCAAATGATGTGACTTCTGGGGAGCATTTCATCAAGCGTTTTGTCAGTGATTTTTACTGACAAATTTGCTCTCAGCCAATCAGATGCAAGGAGTTCAGTAGCTTATTAAACAGTTCTTGGTAAAAATCACTGACAAAACACTTGATGAAACGCTCCCCTGGCTCCAAACAGACAACGTATTCCAGAATTTAAAATATCACTGTATTGTTTTCATTTGTGCATGAAGCTTCCTTATAAAGCAACCGCTGTCTCTATGCTGATTATATCCTACAGATATTTCTGTCATTTACTAGCAATTTTTACAGTTTATTGCTCTTGTAACTCTGTGTTGCACAGTTGCAATTTGCAGTATTCTAAGTATGTTAGTCAAAATAAGATGGGGGCTCTTAAAGGAGCTGTGATTGAAAGGCTGAGATTAGTACCACTATGGGATGAATTTGACTTGATTTCACAGTCAAGGTCAAACATTTGTGTGTAGTCCCATATATACACATTTCTGTGTGCAGTGCATGTGACTATCAGCGGGATTGAGTCAATTGTTTTGGTGATTTATGGTGATTCCAAAACATTACAACATACACCAATTCTTAATGTGCTATATAATCAACCTTTCCCAATTGCTTTGAGACAGTTTCTTTTACAATTCAATTTCATGACTAGAATTCAACTTTATCTTTTATAATTCCTCTCACTTTCTGTCATATTCCTTGCCAAAATGAATTTGGAAAGTCCCTTGTCACTAGATGAAAATTGATGGGATTAAAGGCAAATGAAAAACCTTTTTTCCCCTCTTGTCTACTGAAGCTCTTTTGCCTGTCAATATGATATTTCCTCAGCAATTTTTCTATGTACATATATTTCTATATTACATATGTATAGTTTATAATATTTATTTACATATTAACCTGAGGTTTTTTTTAGCTTTCCAGAACTGATTTTTAGAGCTAAATTGCTCCTTATTCCTTCAGAGGCGGCTTCAGGATTTTGTAAAGGGGACGGGTTGGCCAGCAAATTATTAAAAGATGTAAAAAGGTGATTGTGGGGAAAAGGTGGGGGGGGGGGGGGGGGGTTCGATTTACAAAAACCCATGACAAGCACAAAAAAAGGAAGAAAATGTTAAACATTAGGCTGGCAGGATAACTACTAAATGGAACGATATATTAATAGAGAATATAGTATGCATGAAATTTGATTGTATTGAAAGCATTTACTAGTACATGTTGTTAGAAGTAAAGGAGCACTCGACTTAAAGAGGCATGTTGAATGATTTGGGAAAGAGCTAAAAAACAGAAGGGGGCGAGAATGGTGCCTGGGGGAAGTGGTGGGGGGGGGGGGGGGGGGGGTGAGGTGATATTAAACAAGAAAATCAAAATTAAATTTGTGATTCCTGAATGGGTTTTTTTCAAGTATGCAGAACAATTTTTGTTTTAATTCAAAAGACTATTCAAGAGGGTCCCGATGAAAAACAAATTTTATATCTACCCATTGAAATATGTTCCCCAAATAAAATCAGTTTTAATTTCTTAGTGCTACCAAAAGTGGTATAGTGCCCTCTTGTGTTATACATGCAATTATCAAATGAGATAGAGGCTGTTAGAGGAAGATTAATTACTAGCGTTGAAGTTGTCTTACAGGGATAATGTACAATGTACATGTATGTGTAAATATGATACATTAATTTTTTTTTTTAATTTATGAAAGCACAATCAGGGTTTTAAAGACATCCTGGAGGATATATTTTTTAATTGTACTTTTTCTGTTAATTGTAATTTTTCCAACACCTGTCAACTATTTAATGGCATGTATACAAATGCTGTTATAAACTATTTTCACCAAATCCCCCAAATCTAAGGGCAATGCATCTGTCTTTTTTATTATCATTTTCGTATGAGCCGCTCTTCATTGGATTTCCTATGTTGGGTAAAGTCACGCTTTTAAAAAAATGTTGTGAGGAGTGAATTAATGGAATTTTCAACAGGGTTTGTGGACATGTATATCTCGGGATTGTAACATGTTTGAAAATTCCATCCAAGTTTAGATTTAAAAGATTGATGTAAACAAGATTCTGTAGGCTATTTTTGTAATGCATTGCATTCAAGTAAACCAATCACAATTATATTCAAATTTTGTGTATGCCTCTTCCACAATAGACCACTTTGGTAATATATTCAAACAAAGGTTGTTCTTGACAACCTGAAAGCTTGCTGGACATAGCAACAAGTAATATATGCAAACTGAATCCAAGCATTGAGGCTCATTTATAAAAAGCAGGTTAATGAATCGTTACTAGGTGCTCAGAGAAGAAATGGGCATAAATTTAAATACATTACAGAACTAGTCTATTGTAACGAATGATCAAGTGAAAACATGCCAAATGCTTGCATTAACATAGCAATAGTGAATGTACACATATTACATTCAGGTGATTCAAATACAATTACAACAGGTGAATACATTTGTGAATTGATTCAGCTTCTTCTAATAATAGATTTTTTTGTCAGGCAACATGCCACTGTTAGTTGTTGCTAGATTAGAACACACCTCAGACAATCAATTCATGTTTTCTCGAGCACCTTTTGTCCAGGAAGCATGCCTAGGAGTAGGAACATTACAGACTAGGTGTACAGGTATGGACACAATAGATTTCTTTCTTAAACAGCATGTCACTGTTTATTTTTGTTTGAATGGACATACCTCAGACAATCTATTCATGTTTTTTTGAGCAGCTTTTGTCCAGTAGCATGCATAAGAATGAAACATTTGTAAACTAGGGTTGTGCACACAAAAGATTTTTTTATCAACCAACATGCTAATATCAGTTGATGCTATAATAGACACACGTCAGAAAATCTATTGTTGTGTTGAGTGACTTGTTGCCATTATAAGCCTGCATAAGAAATTAAACATTGGTAAACAAGGCTTGTGGAGACAATAGATTTTTTTTGCCTTTTTAGGCCACATGTTGCTGGGGATTGTTTTACATGTTTAAAAATTCCATCTCAGTTTTAGATAAAAATTGATGTAAACAAGATTGTGTAGACCATTTTGTATTAAATGCATTGCATTCAATTTAACCAGTCACAATTATATTCAGATTATGTGCATGCCTCTCACTATGAACACAATGACAAAAGAGAGCGGACAAAATATACAGCTCATTGTACCCTCCACAATTGTTCTGGTAGACAAAAGAACATCGATCCTTCATTGCTATTATGTAAAATAAGTAGAAGAGGTGAATATGCATGTGACACCTGCTCTACATATTTTTACATAATAGCAATGAAGGGATGTTCTTTTGTCTACCAGAACCAGTGTGGAAGGTACAATGAGGAGCTGTATATTTTGTCCGCTTCTTTGTTTGCCATGTTCATAGTGTCTTCTACAATGGTAACGAATTATCAAGTGAAAACATGCCAGATGCTTGAGTAACATACATGTAGCAACAGTGAATGTACGTATCTTACATTCAGATTCAAATACAGTTTATATAACAGGTGAATGCGATTGTGAATTGAGCTACATGTACATGTATTCACAGAACCTTCTTTGCTATTAAAGTTATGGCAAACATCTCATTCAGCTTCTTTAAATAATAGATTTCTTTTGTCAAGCAACGTGCCATTGTTAGTTGTCCTAGATTGGACACACCTCAGACAATCAATTCATGTTTTCTTGAGCACCTTTTGTCAAGGAAGCATGCCTGGAAGTTAGAACATACATGTAAGTAGACAAGGTGTATGTACACACTAGATTTCTTTTCTCAAACACATGTCACTGATAGTTGTTGCTTGAATGGATATACCTTAGACAATCTATTCATGTTTTCTTGAGCAGCTTTTGTCCAGTAAGCATGCATGAAAATGAGACATTGGTAAACAAGGCTTGGGCGCACAAAAGATTTTTTCTCAACCAACATGCCACTGTAGTTGATGCTAGAATGGACACACCTTAGAAAATCTATTGTTGTCGATCTTGAATGACCTTTTCCAGTAAGTATGCATAAGAAATAAAACATTGGTAAACAAGACTTGTGAACACTAAACTTTTTTGTCCACAACATACCACAATTAGTTGTTGCTAGAATGGACATACAGTGTCTCAGACAAGCTGTTGATGTTTTGTGGTGCAACTTTTGTCCAGTAAGCATGCATAAAAAATGAGATGCTGGTAAACAAGGCATTCAGATAAATCTCAAAGAAGTGCTTAGGAGGGGCTTATCGTTGTAAAGCTGTTTACAAAAATCAACCAATTAATAGTGTGTTTTTCTGTCATACTATTAAAGGTGTTAGGCACTTTCCAGAGTGATTAACTATGTTTGTGACAATTTATTATTCTGCACAGTCTTCCCGCTCAACATTTCTGATTGAATTTGCCGGGATTTGGTTGAATTGTATAGAAGCTAATTGGTTTTCTCTGCTAGACTTTGACTGAATACTCTGATTACATGTACATTGAGCAGCCGATTCTCGTCAGTGCAAGGAAAGCAACTTTTTTATTTCACCAACTTGAATTGCTCCCAACTAAATTCACAGTGTGCCGTCTCGGTGTAGAAGAGTACTAGCAATTTGGCATTTTGTAAGGATCATACTTCTTCAAAATAACCTCAAAGCAACCAAAGAATAAGAAGAAGTTTGCTGGACTCAAAGAGTGGAATAAACTTATGAGTGTGTCTTATATCAGATTGGTGCAGTCAAGTCTTCTTCACTTTAATACAATCAACTCGGATGTCCTGCTTACCATCAATGTCACCACTTAAAAAGGTGGGTTTCATTGCAGACATTTCATTTTTGTATGATTTTGAGCTCTTTTTGGATTTCCAATTTTGTTTATGGTGTTTACAGTACATTGCAGGTATGATCATTATTTTTGGTCTGAATTTGAGCTACTTTGGAATTTTAGTAAATGAATTCGCCCTTAATAATTAATAATAGTAATGATAAATTGCATTTTTATAGCTACTGGATTATAAAAATCTAAGCGCTTTATATAATAATTAGTCAAATAAAAGAAATTCATATAGGGATAATGATATTAAAATTGCAATAGGAGCAATGCTTCATGCTTGATAATTTTTAAAGATCACATTACAAGAAAATTCTGTGGAAGTAAATATTGGCTTAATACTTTTTATTGCATATATGGCATAAATTAAACAAGGTTATCCACATTCAATGCTTGGAAACATTTGAAGTAATGATTATTATCAATTATAAAACGGTAAAATACAGCCCCCGATATAGCAGCTGAAGAGCTCCTCGAACGCTGCTGAGATGTGTGACGACACTAGGGGCCAGTCCTGTCTAAGCAGACGATGTCCCATATTAACATCTTACACATTTTTCATTGCCTGTTTTGTCATCTCCTCTTCACTTATTTCTCTTACTTGACTAGCGTCAGTCTTAATGTTAGTCTGTTGCCTCACTCTTAACTTGTGTATGGTATTATTTTGATGAAAAATGCAGCGTAAATAAAGGAATAAAATAAAGGAATCAGTCACTTGTAAACAAAATATAAAGACGCCATTGTATTTTCAGCTGCTTGCACCGGGGCATGTTCGGCGTTTCAAGAGGGAACGAATACCATCCATGCTATTATTCGGAGGGCTTTTCAATTTGAAAATGGGGTTTATTTCATTGATCATTGACCCTTCTCCTGTGTATTTACAATCAAACGGTTTTAGTTTTAATATCAGAATCAGTTTCAGTTTCCCTTTTAGAATGGTGTGAAATAAGGTCATGTTAAATATACCAAACTCTTTATAATTTGATAAATAATTGCATTGCAATTATGTTCATTCATTATAGGACGTCGTCTGCTTAAGCAGGATCGATCCCTAGTGTGACGACATCAAAACATCGCTATATTTCTGGCGAATCCTCGGATATTCCAGATGCTTAGAAGAGCTTTTATTTATGTTTTTATAATTATCAGATACGCAGTTGACATAAAACTTATACGATTGCCATCTGTAAGCTTCCCAGTTTCTAGTGATACATTAATTGCAATATTTGTGATTTTCTTGTAATGTGATCTTTAAATTTAATCCTTGTACATGTGAGCTCTTTGGAAGTTTGTTGGCCCATGAAAATATTTGATCTCCTAAATATTCTTAAAGGGGACTATTTTACACTTGGAAGAGAGTTATTGTGTTCTTACAATGTAGTTTGTACCTGTCAAAATTTGGCCGTTTTACACTGGCCATTGACTTTATAAAAATGCTCTTATAGCTCTAATGTAACAGTAATAAGATGAGAAAAGAATTACTTTGGGTAATTTCTTTGGGTAATCAACAAAAAAGTAGCCCCTATAGCAGACAAGTATATTTATTCTGTAATCATCCATTATCTGTATTGGTTTTTTGTTACCTCAGGTGATATTAATGCGTGTACAATGAATTGGAGCTTGAGAAAACGGCTCGGTTTACAATGTAATGAAGATGTTTATGTTTCTTTATACTTGCTTGCATGGTCTGTTTCATGGAGTGCTGGGGATATGGAAGGAAATTACTGAGAGAGAGAGAGAGAGAGAGAGAGCGAGCGAAAGCGGGGGGGGGGGGGGGGGGGGGGGGGGGGAGAGACAGGTCTGAAGAAACATTAAGGGGGTGTTACAAGAAAGTTGCAATCAATTGTAAATCCCCAGATCAGTCGCAAGTCTTGCAGTTGATTGCAAGTTCCATTTAAAATACATGTATCATATCGATTGCAAATGGGGGATTTGTATTTGATCGTAACTTTCTTGCGACACCCCATATTGTGCATAAGGAGAAAGAGAGAGATGTATTCAAAGAGAGAAAAGAGACATGCATGGAGACTAGCTGTACAAGCTCCTTGGCTGATCAATCTGGTACTGGCCTATGGAGCTGTACATGGGATGCATATACTGTGTGTGGAGGGGGATAACAACAAAAAAATCTAGATCTAAATATCCCCATTTCTCACATACTGTGAGCCATGCAAACCACCCTCAGAGTTTGCTGAAGGGGTTACCTTCCAGGATCAACTAAGATTGTAAAAATCAATGGATAAAACAGAAAACAAAACACAAAAATTGGCAGGTGTGATCAGGTTTTTTTTACCTTGCGCATGTAACTTGTATATGGGACTACACAAGCAAGGTAAGATTTGTGTAGTCCCATACAATATTTTACGCATGCAAGTTAAAAAAAACCCTGATCACACCTGCTGGGTTTTTTTTTTTTCTTTTTTATTAAATTTTTACAATCTTAGTTGATCCTGGAAGGTAACCCCTTTAGCAAACTCTGAGGGTGGTTTGCATGGCTCACAGTATGTGGGAAATGGTGATATTTAGATCTATTTTTTTTTGTTGATATTCCCCTCCACACACAGCATATGCACCCCCGTAGGCCAGTACTAGATTGATAAGCCAAGGAGTTCGTACAGCTACATGGAAACAAACAGTACATATAGTTTAGATTGGTAGAATCAGGGAGATCTCTCTTCCACCTCCCTGGGCCCTGTTTCATAAAACTTGTCATCTATGACAAATTGCAATAACTGTTATAAGCTACTTAAATCCTTGCATCTGATTTGGCTAAGAGCAAATTTGTCGATAAAAATCACAGACAAGACACGTGATGAAACGCCCCCCTGGTAGTATGTTGTTTCCCCTAAAATTGCATGCACATATATGAGAGCTAAAAAATTTTTTTAAGACTTTGCTTTTGTGAAGTTTTTTTATATTTCTAGTACTCCTGACAGGTATCAGTGTTGAAAGAATTTTCTGCTGTCTAATTTCTAATAAATTATCTGAGAATACAGTACCTGTCAGGGGCATAGTAAGGGTCCAGACTGCAAGGGGGCAGTGGCATTGTTGGAGGACACAGGTCTTACTTGATGGATGAAATGGGAATTAACAAGGCTACCAATTAGGTGGAGGATGTAAGATGGGTTGTCCCCTTTTTGTCTCGCCCACCGGAGGTGAAGGCGAGACTAAGGGATCCAAATGGCGTCCGTCCGTCGTCCGTCCGTCCGTCACAAACGTTATGACAGATAACTTTGCAACCGTCACTCACTTTTCAACCAAACTTGGGTTGTAGATGCACTAAGGGGACCTGCATGTTATGGTGCCGTTGGAGGTCACATGATAGGGTCAAAGGTCATTTGAGGTCATACGTTAAAGTTTACCTGCAAGACACTGTCACTCACTTTTCAACCAAACTTGGGTTGTAGATGCACTGAGGGCACCTGCATGTTATGGTGCCGTTGGAGGTCACATGATTAAGGTCAAAGGTCATACGTTAAAGTTTACCTGCAAGACTCTTATGACAGATAACTTTGCAACCATCACTCACTTTTCAACCAAACTTGGGTTTTAGAAGCACTTGGGGGACCTGCATGTTATGCTGCCATCAGAGGTCACATGGTAAGGTCAAAGGTCATTTCAGGTCAAACATAGTTTACCCGCAAGACTCTCCTATGACATAACTTGACGCCATTGTATTTTCAGCTGCTTGCACCGGGGCATGTTCGGCGTTTCAAGAGGGAACGAATACCATCCATGCTATTATTCGGAGGGCTTTTCAATTTGAAAATGGGGTTTATTTCATTGATCATTGACCCTTCTCCTGTGTATTTACAATCAAACGGTTTTAGTTTTAATATCAGAATCAGTTTCAGTTTCCCTTTTAGAATGGTGTGAAATAAGGTCATGTTAAATATACCAAACTCTTTATAATTTGATAAATAATTGCATTGCAATTATGTTCATTCATTATAGGACGTCGTCTGCTTAAGCAGGATCGATCCCTAGTGTGACGACATCAAAACATCGCTATATTTCTGGCGAATCCTCAGATATTCCAGATGCTTAGAAGAGCTTTTATTTATGTTTTTATAATTATCAGATACGCAGTTGACATAAAACTTATACGATTGCCATCTGTAAGCTTCCCAGTTTCTAGTGATACATTAATTGCAATATTTGTGATTTTCTTGTAATGTGATCTTTAAATTCAAAATGGCGTCCGTTCGTCGTCCGTCCGTCCGTCACAAACGTTATGACAGATAACTTTGCAACCGTCACTCACTTTTCAACCAAACTTGGGTTGTAGATGCACTAAGGGGACCTGCATGTTATGGTGCCGTTGGAGGTCACATGATAGGGTCAAAGGTCATTTGAGGTCATACGTTAAAGTTTACCTGCAAGACACTGTCACTCACTTTTCAACCAAACTTGGGTTGTAGATGCACTGAGGGGACCTGCATGTTATGGTGCCGTTGGAGGTCACATGATAAGGTCAAAGGTCATACGTTAAAGTTTACCTGCAAGACTCTTATGACAGATAACTTTGCAACCATCACTCACTTTTCAACCAAACTTGGGTTTTAGAAGCACTTGGGGGACCTGCATGTTATGCTGCCATCAGAGGTCACATGGTAAGGTCAAAGGTCATTTCAGGTCAAACATAGTTTACCCGCAAGACTCTCTTATGACATAACTTTGTAAACGTCACTTTCCAAACATTAGTAATGTAGATATATGCAAGCATAACTTATGCAGATTTATGCACTTGGGGGACCTGTTGCATGGCAACAGAGATCACAATATTTCTAGTTAAATCGCATGTGGGCGAGACACATTATCGCTAATGCCTTGTTTTTTCTTTATCTTTTTTGCTATTCATTGGAGGGGGGCTTTATTACGCCGATGAAACAGGAATCATCAAGCCCACCAATAAGGGGGAGAAGGTGTAGCATCTTGTTTTCAAGTCTCCTTTCCCCTTTTCTTTTTTTCTCCTTGTATATTTTGTTATGTTTTTTTTTGGGGGGGGGTTTTCATTAAATTTTTTGGAACTACATGTATTGGTAGGGAGAGGGAGATTTACAGAGGAAGAGAGTAACAGATAGGAAGAGAGAAAGAGAGAGAAAGAGTGGAAGCGCAAAAAAACCCTGTATGTGGTTATACTTTGAATTTTCTTGTGGAAAATCCAACTAATTGTATTTGCAGCTCGGTATCTGGTTTCTTGTTATGATGTAACAAGATACAGCCCATGGAGGACACCGTCTGAATTGCACAGACATAGGAGAGGATTCAAGGAATAACTTGAGAAAACTGCTTGCTTCCCACAGCATCATCAGAGAATAGATAGGAAGAGCTTGTGAAAACAAGGGATGTGGTAGGAATAATAGGCTTGAAAACTCAATTGAAATAGAGATAGAGAGGAATGCCCCATTTACACTGCAGCCTAAATTTAGAGCGCCCCTGGACCACCCCAACTTTAGCCACCCCAATTCCATTTACACATGTACTGCCGTTTACGGCTGCACACCTAGTTGCGTACGCGCGTGAGATCGACCCAAGGTGCGACAGTAACGTATAACTAGCTACGTGCCGCTTCATGCATACAACGCGCACTATTAGTAAACATGTGTAACCCAGAAGTGGTATATGGTTTCCAGTTTACGCAGGGTCAACGAATCTAGACCGGCCTAATTCACTGCGAGCGTTTATACTGGAGTTGGGGTGCCCCTGGATCTGTCCTGAGGCACTCCTTGGACCGCCCTAAATTCTTCTTACCCATTTATAATGGGAGTTGGGGCGCCCCAACTCTCGGCATGAATGGGGTATGAGAGAGAAAGAGGAAGAGAGAGAGGTGGGAGAGTGAGAGAAATAGAGAGATAGATGGGGAAGACAGAGAAAGAAAAAGAGAAAGAAAGAGGGTGAGAGTGAGAGAAATAGAGAGATAGATGGGGAAGACAGAGAAAGAAAAAGAGAGAAAAGTGACAGAGTTTAGAGAGGAGGAGATAGGGAGAAAGAGATGAGAGAGAGAGAGAGAAGTGAGAAGAGGGAAGGATGGGATAGATAGGGCTGAAAGTAGAAACTTTGAGGCAAAAAACCTGTATTTTACTTCTGTCCAAAATATTACTTCCTGTACAGACATTCGTACATGGAGCTGGTTTCACAAACTGATGTTTAAGCGCAAGCCTACGTACGTACGTACACATAAATTTGCAAATCTTACAAGGTGTTGTCTAAGGCTGAGTCATATTGGTTTGTAAACCGGCCCTCGCTGTTTTGGCGAAACCGGTGCATCGATGAAATTTATGTAAATGATATAATACAAAGAAAAGAAGTAGTGAGGGGGAATTTCGCAAGTAAACGTTGGTAATTTAATAGCAAGCGAAAATATCACCACTTGATTCTAATTTGCACTGCGAAAAAGTGAAGCCTGAGATAACGGGATCTCAGATTGCAGTAATCACCTCATTTCATTCATCATAGCTGCTAGCACTTACCTATGTACATAAATTCTACGTGAAAGTTGGTTAGACATTTCAAAACTTGGCTTGAATTTCACTTTTATTCAAGTTCAGAGCTAAAATCTAATGCCTCAATTCATTCTCCAATAAAAGATATTTATATTCTTTCATTTAATAAGATTTTTTATTGGATTCCTGTTGCAATAATTCAGTTTTGGTGTCAAATTATTGAATTTCTCTGATTATTCTTCCATCTCAAACATGTATAGTAGTCACATGACTCACGGTCGTGATCTCGATCATAAAATCTGCTATCGCGATCGCGAGTCAAGTGAGTCACGTGACAATAGGGTTTTAGAATAGGTGTTTGAGAAGGAAGGATATTCAGAGAAATTCAATATTTTGACACCAAAACCAACTTTTTTAACCAGGGATCCCCCCCAAAAAAAAAAATGAAATTAAAAAAAATACAAATGCCACAATTCAATCTCCAGTATTAAAAGACATGAGTTTTCAGCTTTGAGCTACAATTAGAGTGAAGTAGCCAATTTTTTGAAGTGTCTAACCAACTTTTACATAGCCAAGTTTATGCTCAAATTAAATTCAAGACTATATAACCAACGTACCGCAATTAAAAATAGCAAATCAAATGGACGTGCTCAACCTTATGTAAAATATTCTTGGTCCATTAATATATCAGTGCACCGGTGTTCGACCTGAGCAAAGCTATCGATCCCCGGTTTAAACAAAAAAAAAAACGATATGACTCGGCCCTAGTATTGTCCTAGAAACTTATTTGTAGAACTATAACTGTTTCCTCTCCACTTTTGTGCCATTTTATTCATTTCTTTTCTATCAACAAGAAGATTTCGACCTAATACAGTTCACAAGTTTGATTGTAGATACTTAAAAGTGCTGTTACGCGTGGCTGTGATATTAAATGGAAATCTAACCTTAATGGTAAGCTGCTCTGAAGGGACAAGGGACTTTTCAAATTCATTTTGGCAAGGAATACGGCAGAAATTAGAGGGAAATCCAACCTCAATGGCAAGTTCTGAAAAAGAGAGGAAGAATCAGAGAAGCAGACTGGTGAAAATTTGAACGGAATTGGACAAGCAATAAGAAAGTTATGAATTTTTGAAACTTTAATCGCTATACCTATGAGAATTTCAAATTGGTTGAATAGACTTTGACCTAATATACAGTTATATTATAAAGTTTTATTGGTTTGAAATTCTTTCAAGTGCTGATTATGCCTGGCTATGAAAGTGAGTAGTAGGCTGAAAACAGGATAAATTGATGTGAATATGTAAGTAAACAAGGATTTGAACAACAAAATGAACAAGGCGAAAGGGTAAAGACCTGGGGATAAAGAAAGGGAAACTTGCATCCGGTTGAGAGATCAAAACAAGAGGTGATGGAACACTTGGTTTCATGTTTAGTGATCAGTAGAGACATTGTAGATGTAATATCTAAAGGTTAATGTATTAAAGGTCCCCAGAAATCCAAATGCAAGTTGATTTCTGTTGGTGTGCGGGGATGCATACAACTCATATTTTGTTATTAAAACATCTAAATATGTTTCATAGATTTTTAAATATTTTTTGAAATATTTTTTTCCAACCTCTTAAGCTCCACCCCCAAAAATAGCTCCAGATCTTATTCCCGAGATGACATCATCTGTCAATCATTAGTCAGCCATACTAACATTATACAATACAGAGTGGAATGTAACTTCCCCCAGCTCAGCACATGCTCACAATAGAATTGCATGCTTTCAAACAATACCTCCTCATTACCCTTCTTTTCCTGGTGATGCTACAGCATGTCTGGCATAGCAACTCCTATGTAGGCATTGTATGGTCTATTAGAACAGATGGTTATCTCTGGCAAAGCTACATACCACTTTCTCTCCTTAGCTCACTAATGATTGACAGATGATGTCATCTCGGGAATAAGATCTGGAGCTATTTTTGGGGGTGGAGCTTAAGAGGTTGGAAAAAAATATTTCAAAAAATATTTAAAAATCTATGAAACATATTTAGATGTTTTAATAACAAAATATGAGTTGTATGCATCCCCGCACACCAACAGAAATCAACTTGCATTTGGATTTCTGGGGACCTTTAAAGAAAAGGTTGCATTCTGGGAAGGGTTAGGAGCTTTCTCATTCCTTTTATGTTAGTTTGGAAGAACATCCTAGTAGAAATGTCCCCTGAAACGGAATGCTCTTTAAATGCTATCGTATTTGAATTATTAAGAGAGGTAACTGGAGTGTTCGGGCCGAACTTTCATGCCACTGGTATGGGCAGTCCCATACACCCATTTCTGTGTGTAGTGCATGTGCTTTTTCAGTGAGAATGGGTAAATTTCCTGACAGTATGTTTGTATACATCAATTTTTATGCAGACATGATCAACCTTTCCCAATAGACCGCTTCTGTAATGTATACAAATTTATGCACATATATTCTCTGAGCACCTAGTGACAAACTATTCCATGAACATACTTTTTATAAATGAGCCTCAATGCTTGGAATCCATTTTGCATACATTATTTGTTGCTATGCCCAGCAAGCCTCCGGCAAGCTTTCAGGTTGTCAAGAACAACCTTTGTTTGAAAGGTATGCATAAAATTTTCCATACATTACCGAAGCGGTCTATTGGTTTGAGACACTTTCTTTCACAATGTAATCTCATGACCAGAACTGAATTTTATCTTTAAGGCTATCAATAATTCAGATTGAAAGTAAGTAATGATGCAGGATGGGCGCATCCATCTATCAAGTTCTAACCTTGAAAACCCTTTTAGAAAGAATAGAAAGAAGAGTAAGTGGAAAGAAAACAAAATTGTGTAAAGAAACCTGATTTATATGGAGAGAAGGAGGGGGTGGAAAGAGAATGAAAAAACCAAAAAGGGCTGCACTATAGGCCTAAGGTACTGAGAGGAAACTGGTACCTTGTAATTTTGCCGACTTGTCATTTCAGCAATTTACAAAACAACATGTAAAACCAGAATAAAGTGCATGAACTTCTTCAAGTTTAGCAAGTGGTTCAGAGTCATTAAAGTCTCGTGCATCAAAATATTTAAAACACAACCGACAGAACACCAGATTTTTGCAATTCCCGATAAATGGTTGTTTACAATGTGTGAATTTTTCATATCGTGAAAGAAATTTACCGGTGCCAGTTAACTCCCTACCCCCCCCCCCCCCCCACATGGAGAGAGGTCTAAATCTTATCAAATGCAGCACTCTCACTTTTGTAATTATGTACCACTGTAGACGTATCACAGTGGATGAATAAAAGGAATTTAATTGAATACAGAAAGGGGGGGTGAGATTTTTATGGGGGCAAGCAAATAGCAATCAGTGAGGGATTTGTCGTTTATTCTCCCCAGGCTTAATGACTTGATTGGATCTGTAGCGGTATTTGGTTTTGTCTTGTTGCACGCTGAATAATGCACCATCACCACCATCACAAAACATTCGTCTGCAGTAGCCTGTAAGCCACTTAGCTCCTTATCTTCTTCTGATGTTGAAGTAGTATGCTATGTGGGTTTATCAGTCAGACACTGATTACGAGATGTCTCCTTTGTGAGAGAGAATACAGTAGAATTCCTGTGCATATTTGAGATGTCCTTTTTTTCTTCCTTCTCCCAATGCTTAAAGACTTGATCAGATCCGTAGCGGTATTCAATTTTAGCTTGTAGCGTGTTGAATAAATAATACACCACCTCCATCACAAAAAATTAGTCTGCAAACGCCTTTAAGCAGCTTAGCTCCTCATCTTCTTTTCATGCATGAAAAGATGATGACATTTTTTTTCTTGTTCATGTAAGGGGATTTGCTTGAACTGATCTGTGTTTTTGAAATAGTCCATTTGTAAAATGCACCACCACCACAATTGTTTGTCTGTAAAGCCCATGAAGAAGCTTAGCTGCCTATCTTAACCTGATGTTGAAGTAGTGGGTTTGTATATTCATCAGTCAGAAAATTATTAGGATTATGTGTCTTATGTGAGAGAGAATATGATTGAAATCCTGTGCATATTTGAGATGTCCTTTTTTCTATAATAATGCTCCTCCGCAGCAAAATGCCCCTAAGCAGCTTAGCACCTTTGAATTCTCCTGATGTAGAAATAGTATGCTGGTACATGTATATGGGGGTATCAATTCGTCGCCGGTTTCACGAAGTAGCCCTTTTGCGCGCTCCTTCTCAAAATCTATATTCGAGATAATCGTGTTTGAAAATTTCAATACTTTGGAAAGGTGATTTCTGTGACCTGGTACCACGCTCCCGTGGTTATTTAAACATATGTTGTAGTATAGTATCTAATCTTTCAAATCATATGACTTTTTTTTTAGCATGGTTGTTTAAGTTCATTTTTTAAAGCCATAAAACAACCGTTTCAAAGGGAATAGTTCGTGAAAACGAAAATTGCACTGTGCCCTGTTAAGGCGCAAATATGTAGCGTACAATAATCTGTCGCGCGCTGCCATGCAGTTATATATAGCGCGCATGGGTTTTTACGTTTTCACGAACTATCCCATTTTGGATAATGTGGCGCGCGCTGCTCCGTAATCTCTTAACGCGCAAATATGTACAGTACATTAATCCATCGTGCGCGGTTAAAAATTGTGCACAATAATCCACAATGGGATAGTTCGTGAAACCGAAGAAATCAATTTGGCTCACATTTTTTTATCCCGGTGATGTCATCTGTGACGTAGGGAGTCACAATCATATTCTAAAATTTGCTGAAGTTGAAGATATCATTATGGACATCTTAGATCCGAGTAAAACTAAAATTTGAAAATTTCTATAATTTTGGTAAAAAGGGGTACTTCGTGAAACCGGTGACGAATTGGAATGTTTAAGAGGATGTGTTCTCATTTGTGCGAGAGGATGTTCTTAAAATGATGTACATATATGTGAAATGCCCCTTTGAATATTGCACCACCACCAAAAAAAAAGTCTTGTCTTTAGAGCTCTTCAGCAGCTAAGCTCCTTATCATCTTTTGATGTCGAAGTAGTTTGCTGCTATATGAAGGTTTCAGCTGGAAAATGATTAGGGGGACGCAACTCGTCCTTTATATACATTGTAGGAGATTGTGCTTGAAATCATGTGCGTTTTTGAAACGTCTATCAGAATAATTCACCACTATCATCTCAAAACGGCTGTCTGCCGGAGCCTGTGAGTGGCTTAGCCCCTTATTTCTTTGTCTGATATAGAAGTACTGTATATAGTAGTTTGCTGGTCGGAAAATAGCGTTGAACATGGACATAATATACTAAAATAGCGTTGACAACGAACATAATATACTAAAACTTTTCGACATGCACTCAGCAAAGTAAATTTGCATGTATGTATGTATGTATTCTTTATTCGCTCTTTAAAAGCACATGCAACAATATACAAAATTCATACAAAATTCATACAAAATTCATACAAAAATATACATTTTACATATAGCATAAAAATTAACAAGATAAAAAGATAACAATAATAACACCCACACATAAAATATAAAATAAAATTGCAAGGGGATGCTGCAAAAGAGAAACCGCCACAGCAACGGAATCTTCGACGCCCCCAAGACAAAGCTCAGACTCCAAACGATTCACCACAATACCAGACCATTACACTACGAGACTACCGAGAGACGACGCGACCCCCACACCAGCACAAGCAGGGGAAAAGCAAAAACTTCCCCCGCCCACGCAGCTACGGGCCCGCGCCATCCCCGGCAGGGAAACACCTATCATACACAACCCCCCCCCACACACACACACACCCACACACACATCAACACACGCACGTTTACATGGCTTTACTTCCGAGGACAACTATTGTTCCTCTATTGTTACTCGTCCTCGGACAGTCGACGGAATAAGGCATAAATTCATTGTTCGACGTTCGAGGACTATTGTCCGGCTTCCGAGGACCATTGTTGTCATGATTTTTTTTTTGTTCTCTGTCCGAAAATGTCCTCGGACATAATGCTAAACAAACGCACACATACACACACACCCCCACACACACACACACATCAACACTTAGACTTGGATTCAAACTCGAAACGCCCAGAGTCCAGGCCTCGACAAGAGCCGTCGACGAACCCATCACCATGACGATATCCCGCAACATTCTAAGTGTAAGATCAGAATGTACATAAATATGAAATAATTTCATTACACTCTTCTCGATTTAGCAAACTCTTAGATAAATAATCATCCCTCGAGTGTATCAATTCCCTCACCTGTTCAACTATGCATATTACATCATTATTCTCCTTACATTGCACATCCCACTGCTTACGAATTACTTTGTAATCCAAAAAATACTTCTCATTCAGTAATCTTATATTGCCTCCTAACACAGAATGGGCTCCATTCCTTGCAATTCCAGTTATATGTGCAACTGTATAATTTTTGGAATAAATAGCTTTCTCAACAAAAGATAGACATCTCTTTGCAAACCATAGGTATGGGTCAATAACACCTGCTAAATGAGGCAGATAATGACAGTGTGTATTCCATGGAATTTTCCACACCCTCCTGATAGCAACTCTCCATTGTCTGCACAAACTTTCAATACATTTATCAAACATGGGAAATAGCTGTGAGCCATAAAAGCTTGAGCAATATTTATGAAAGAGTACATTTCTTATATGGGAGTTAGCATATTTGAAATTGTGTAAGAACATATTACACTGTCTATTAAAGTCACCAACACACTTTGAAATATCAAAATCATTAATATTCCTAAAAATGTCATGCCCTAAATGGGTTACCTTTGAAACAACATTAACAATTTGACCATTAATCTTGATCTTAGGATCTATCACTGATTTGCCATTACAACTAAAAACAATTAATTGACTCTTATCAGGATTAAACTGAATATCAAATCTGGTCGCATAATCAATACAAATTTGTACCATTTCTCGAAGGGCGGTCACACTAGGAGAAAGCAGCGTTAAGTCATCTGCATAACAAAATGCTCCTGCAAAAACATTGCCCATGAAACAGCCCATCCTTTTTTCACATAACTCCTGTAACAAACCATCGAGATATATACAAAACAGGCAAGGGGAAATAACCCCTCCTTGTTTGACACCATTCCTAACTGTAAAATAATCAGAGTATACATTGTTCCATTTAAGCCTCAGCTTTTGATTCCTATACATATTAAGCAATAGCCTGCAAATCATTGGACATACCCCTTTGTTCAACATAATGTCAAACAATTTTACAAAATTAACTCTATCAAATGCTTGACTAGCATCCAGCAATAATCCATAAACATTGCTACCATCATGGTTAAAATATGATACTGTTTCTTTGACCATAGCAGTACATAGTGTAGTTGACAATCCTTCCTTAAATCCAAACTGCAAATCATTTGTCTGCAAATTGCACTCTTCTCTTTTCATAACAACATACTCCAAAACTTTACCAATAATACTACCAAGTGTTATTGCACGAAAGTTTCCAGAGTTTCCCAAATTCTTCCATTGACCTTTCGGTATTGGAACCATTGTACTTTTGAGCATACCATCTGGAGACACTCCATGCCATAACATTGCCGTAAATAAAATTGCCAAGTATCCACTTATTACTTTCTTTCCATGTATGACGTGATCCGACATGACACCTGTAACACCATCACTTTTGGAATTATTCAACCTGAGTATTGCTCGGAATATTTCATCTCTACCTAACACATGGTCATTCTGAAGACAGTTGTTACATTCACATTTCTCCTGTGTAGTTGAGTTTATATAATTTAATAGCCTATCCATATCCCCATCATGATAACCAACGCTTTGATATATCCTTCCAAATTTTGTTGCAAACAGCTCTGAAATATTTTCTACACCCTGAACCCCATCCACTCTATTCGGATAACCACTAGACTTTTTACAGTTTTTCTTCACCTCCTTCCAAAAGTTTTTGTTATTCTTCTCTTTTAACGCATTTGCCATTTTGTCACATCTAACAGACATTGATTGTTTCATAACTAATTTCAAAGCTTTATGATAATCAGACCGTGTTTTCTTCCTCAATTCAAAAAGTATCCCCTGGGTAGGGCGATCATTATCAACCCATAACTTATGCCAAAATAATGCACCTCTGAAATAACTCTCAACATTATCATTCCAACCAGGCACCACTTTTGGTTCCCTACGTCTGTCGCTAGAAACCATGGCATCCGCACTACACAGTAATGCATTAATGATCTCATCATGAAATGTATTAATTTGGTCATAATGACTACTTAGTCCAGTAGAAGTTTTTGAGACCTGGAAAAGTTGTTAAGTACAAGGTTTTTTTGTTGATTCGTATTCTAGATGGGTATTGAGGTAAATTCAGCTTGGTTGCCACCTTGGCAACCTTGAGCATTTTTTTTTATTAGCCTAATTAGCATAATCATCTAATTAGCATATATGCAATATATAATATGTTGCTAATCTTAACCCAGAAAGCCTGAAAATATAAATAATACAACTTTTCTAGGGGTTTCTATGACGAGGAATTCATTTATGACATCGGTTTTTATTTTTAAGTAATGCAATTGTCATAAATAGCATAATTAGCATAATTAGCTAATTAGCATATGTACAATATATGGACTTATTTGCCATTGTTTATCCAGGAAGCCTGAAAACACAACTTTTCTAGGGTTTTCTATGACGAGGAATTCATTTATGACACCAGTTTTTATTTTTAAGTAATGCAATTGTCATAAATAGCATAATTAGCATAATTAGCTAATTAGCATATGTGCAATATATGGACTTCTTTGCCATTGTTTATCCAGAAAACCTGAAAACATAAATAATTCAACTTTTCTAGGGTTTTCTATGACGAGGAATTCATTTATGACGCCATTTTTTATTTTTAAGTAATGTAATCGTCGTGAATAGCATAATTAGCATAATGAGCTAATTAGCATATGTGCAATATATGGACTTCTTCGTCATTGTTTATCTAGGAAGCCTGAAAACAAAAATAATACAACTTTTCTAGGGTTTCTATGACGAGGAATTCATTTATGACGCCATTTTTTATTTTTAAGTAATGCAATTGTCGTAAATGGCATTATTAGCATATGTGCAATACATGTATGTAAACTTCTTTGTCATTATCTAAAAAGCCTAAAAATGGTGCAACGCAACATTTTAAAACAGTTTTTAAAGACAACAAATTAGTTTATGAGAAGATGTTCCATGTAAATGTAGTATAATTAGCCTAATTATCATACAGGTTGTAATAAATGAATTTTCATATTTGCATTTATTGATATAGTTAATCCAGAAAATTCTGGGATGACAGATTTAATGTGATTACATTTTTATAATGACCAATATTTACCTCAGAGGGCAACCATGTTCAATGTGGCAAAGGATTGTAACTTTGTAAATTCATTCCCTACGCATATGAGTAGAAGCACTATACCTTAGACTGCCATGTACTATGCCCAGACAATACAGGTATACAACAAATTCTCTTAATTCTGTCCCAGACACCTATAAACTCAAAGAAGAAAAAGAACGAAAGAACAAAATTCTAAATATACTTTACCATCATTACCATCTTTCAGTCGACCCAAACATTTTCTTTAAATATTTAATAACTTACTGGTTACATTCTCTTATCACTGGTACAGTGGGAAATTACAAATGAATACCTACGTATTCTGTCCTGTCAGAGAGAAATTCAAGAGGCCACTAGGCAATTGCCTGATTAATATGCTAATTATGCTAATAAGGGTAATTATTATTCGTGTCAACATGGTCGGTCATAATAAAAATGTATACACATTAAACCTGTCATCCCAGAATTTTCTGGATTAACTACAGTATATCAATAAATGCAAATATGCGAATTTACTTATTATGTTAATTGGGCTACTTATACCACATCTGCATGGAATGTCTTTTCACTAACTTATTTGTTGTCTTTAAAAGGTGTTTTCAGGCTTTCTAGATAAACAATGACAAATAAGTCTACATGTTGCTCCTATATAGCGCATTTGATACCATAGATCAGTCTTGCTTTTTTTATTGGAAACGCTTTATAAGTTCTGCTTTGACATTGATGATGCTCTCAGATGGAGTGAGTCATATTTGGCAGATAGACATCAAAAGATCAAGATTGATGATGCTGTCTCTGATTCTTTTCTCGAGCCCTTCGGGGTCCCACAAGGTTCTCGGTTGGGCCCTCTGTTATTTACTCAGGTTATCTCTTTACCAAGGTCCACAATTAGTTCATGGAATATAATGCCACTGCTACGCCGATGACAGACAGATTTACTTGTCATTTAGACCCTATGTATATGCTTAAGAGCAAAGCATCTCGCTCATAGAAGCATAATGTCAGTTATATACGTGAATGGATGCTGCAAAACAAACTCATGCTAAATTACAGTAAACTGAATTGTTGCTCGTTGGCACATCTAAACGGGTATCCAAACTTAATTTCGATTGGATATTTGATGGAAGTTCTGTCATAAAACCATCCATGAATGCTAGAAATCTGGTATTGCATTTTGACAGTCATTTGAATATGGAAGCACACATTACCAATGTATGTATATCATCATATTGCATTTTATATAATATCAGACATATTAGAAAATATATTGATCAGGATACATGTAGCATGAAAACAACTGCTCATGCATGCATCACTAGTAAGTTAGATCATTGTAATGGGTTATTGTATGGACTCCCTGACTCTCAAATAGGACGACTGCAGCGGGTCCAAAACCTTTGTGCAAGACCAATTTGTGGATACTTCAAAATTCTCAAGGATCACCCCTGTTTTGAGAGATCTGCACTGGCTACCAGTGCGACAAAGAATATATTTTAAAGTCATGTTGATTGTCTTTAAAGCTCTAATTGGTCAAGCCCCTAAATATATTGTAGATCTGTTACAACTCAAAAGCTTGCAAACATACTCTCACCCTGCACAGTTCTCGAGATACTTTAATACTGCCAACCCCATCATATAAAGCAAAAATAACCTTAGGAGATCAAGCATTTGTCTGCACAGCCCCCAAATTGTGGAACAACTTACCATTAGAAATCAGGAAATCCCCAACTATAAATACTTTCAGATAAAAATTAAAAACATATCTTTTCATTTAATCACTCATCTTAGTTATCAGTACATCAGGAGCTCTTGCAGCAGGGTAGAATATACTGCGCGTTAAAAAAAAGGAAAACCAACTTTGAAAATTATACGAGTGCATGGACTAAATATTTACCGGAGTTTAATTTCATATCATATAAAAGAGTAATTAATTTGCTTTCCAATGGTAACGTGTTTAGGTTTCCACAGTCAAGCATCAGTGAACACCATTGTCTTCAAAATTCTGTGCAAAATTCCAGTTGGTTAACTTTCTTGTAAAACGCAATAGGCATGGTTTGGGTTGAATGGCTTTGTCAACTAGCTTGGTAGCTCTTTATCTGTTTATGGCCATCCGTTAGTAAGCAAATCTCATGATTAATTTTACGCCTTAACAAAGGGTCTTATGAACTTCGCAAAGCACGGAACGAGTTATTAGCCATAACCTTATGACCAAGAGGAAGCGAGATCTTCCGAAAACACAGAAAACGTCTTCGTTTGTCTTGAGTGCTGCAGGAGTGTCCGTCAATTTTCAACTAAAGTTGAATTTTTTGAAAATCAGCAAAGTGAAATCTTCAACCACACGCATGAGCTTTTGATTTTCCTTATTTATACTCTTTGTTTTTGATTTGCAATTCTTAGTGATATTGCAATCCTTTTGGTTCGCAATGGTTTTTTGGCATGCACCCTTGTTAAAATTCACCGAAACTGTCTTCTTTGCAAAATGATTTCTATCTGAAAAGGGCTTTATAAAGCAAAAATCCTGAATCACGGGTGAATAACATCTCATTAACACAAATTTGAAAAAGAAAAATATGCACAATGAGGATTGGAGCAACCAGGCCATTTCACAAAAGGCATCTCCTTAACATCATGCCTATTGTGTTTTACAAGAAAGTGAACCAACTAGATTTTTGCACAAAATGTTGAAGACAATGGTGTTCATATGACCCTGGAAACCTCAACAACCATTGGAAATATGAATTACTCTTTCATATGGTATGGATTTCATTGTTGGTAAACATATAGTTCATTTACAGGAATTTTGCAAAGTTGGGTTTCCTTTTTTTTGAAACGCCCAGTATATACATAATTTCTGTACTTTATGAATTATTATTATTATTATTATTATTATCATATTATTATTGTTGCATATATGCTAATTATGCTAATTACTTCAATTGCATTACTTCGAAATGAAAAAAAAAATGGTGTTATAAATAAATTCCTCATCATAAACCCTAGAAAAATATTATTTATGTTTTCAGGCTTTCTGGATAAAAAATGGCAAAGAGTTCCAAATATAGTACATATGCTAATTAGCTCATTATTAGCTCATTATGCTTATTATGCTAATTACGTCAATAAAATTGCGTTACTTGAAATTAAAAACTGGTGTCATAAATGAATTCCTCGTCACAGAAAACCCTAGAAAAGTTGTATTATTTATGTTTTCAGGCTTTCTGGATAAACAATGGCAAAAGTTCCATATATTGTACATATGCTAATTAGCTCATTATGCTAATTACATCAATTGTGTTACTTGAAATTAAAAACTGGTTACATAAATGAATTCCTCGTCACAGAAAACCGTAGAAAAGTTGTATTATTTATTTTTTCAGGCTTTCTGGATAAGCAATGACAAAGAATTCCATATATTGCACATATGCTAATTAGCTCATTATTAGCTCATTATGCTTATTATGCTAATTACGTCAATAAAATTGCGTTACTTGAAATTAAAAACTGGTGTCATAAATGAATTCCTCGTCACAGAAAACCTTAGAAAAGTTGTATTATTTATGTTTTCAGGCTTTCTGGATAAACAATGGCAAAGAGTTCCATATATTGTACATATGCTAATTAGCTCATTATGCTTATTATGCTAATTACGTCAATTGCGTTACTTGAAATTAAAAACTGGTGTCATAAATGAATTCCTCGTCACAGAAAACCCTAGAAAAGTTGTATTATTTATGTTTTCAGGCTTTCTGGATAAACAATGGCAAAGAGTTCCATATATTGTACATATGCTAATTAGCTCATTATGCTTATTATGCTAATTACGTCAATTGCGTTACTTAAAAATAAAAATTGATGTCATAAATGAATTCCTCGTCATAAAAACCCTTAGAAAAGTTGTATTATTCATGTTTTCAGCCTTTCTGGATTAAGATTAGCAACATATTACTTATTGCACATATGCTAATTAGATGATTATGCTAATTAGGCTAATAAAAAAAATTGCTCAAGGTTGCCAAGGTGGCAACCAAGCTGAATTTACTTCAATACCCATCTAGAACACAAATCAACAAAAAAACCTTGTACTTAACAACTTTTCCAGGTCATGTACATGGTATATGGTACCGTCTACTGGACTAACTACAGAACCTGTCCCTGCATTGAACTGCCTGAACAGGAATTTGAATTTGATTTAAATTTTCTTCCAATTTTTGTTGATACAACTCAATATCTTTTGGTGATGCAAACTTCCAGTTAACAGTTACCGGTTTTTCTTTTGAATCTGTTTCCTGACTAATTTCCTCTATCTTTATATCTAAAACAATCTTGATTGCCAAATGATCTGAAAAGTTGTGAACACTGTCAAGACTTTCATAAACATGTAGTGCTTCAACCAAACTATCAGATAACATACAGTGATCAATAAAGGACCTTACACCACTAGCCTTGCTACAAAAGGTATAATCAAAGTTACAACATGGATCATTTTGACATAAGTAAAAAGAATTCTGACCTAGAAATTGTAAAAATGTCTGGGTTTGATGTGACTCTCGAGAGACATCTGTATTAAAATCACCACACATGCATACATAATCAGTAGGGGTACCCTGTAAGATTAAGTCAAGGTCATTTAAAATCAGTTTGTATTCATCTAAGTTTCTATTGAGGCACCTATCATCACAAGGCATGTATACACAACATAATAAAAGAATTTTCCCATCACCCAGAGTAATTCGTACAGCTGCTAACCTCACAGAATCTAACTCTACAGGTTCTACATTGAGTTTTAAATCACGTTTCCATAAAATTGCACAACCCCCAAAAGGTCTGCCTTTAAGCAAATCATCTTCTTTCATTGCACTAACACCATGTTTACCTATTCCATTCTCTAATTTATCAAACCACTCAAATTGTGACTTATACAAACCATGCTCTTGTAAAAGTAAAAAATCAACTGAGCCAAAAAGCTCCAGTAAAAATGGTAGCTTTGCATCATTTGCACATTGTGTGTTAAACGATGTAATTGAAAAGTTATGCAACATACTCATTTTTGAGCAGAATGCCAGAAACGAAACAATATAATAGACCCGAAAGAACAGTGGACGCTAAATTGTGCGCTATGATTTCTGGTACAGTATTTGGGGGTATGAGGGTGAAAATGATTAGGTGGATTTTTCTTGTTCATGTGAGGGAATTTGCTTGAACTGGTCTGCATATCGGAAATGTCCATTTGATTGCAAAATGCCCGTCTGCTGTAACCTGTAAGAAGCTTAACCCCTTCTTCAGCTGATGTTGAAGTAGTTTATGGGGTATTGATGGGAAAGTGATGAAATCAAGTTTGTGTTTGAAATGTCCTTAATAATGCACCACACCACCACTACAAAATGTTCTGCATAGCAGATCCCTTTACGGCTTTAATAGCTCACTATATCTTCCTCTGATGTTGAAGTAGTTTATGGGGTATCGATTGGAAAGTGAGTAGAGAGATGCATCTCATTTATGTGAGAGAATGTGATTGAAATCAATTTTGTGTTTGAAATGTCCTTAATAATGCACCACACCACCACTACAAAATGTTCTGCATAGCAGATCCCTTTACGGCTTTAATAGCTCACTATATCTTCCTCTGATGTTGAAGTAGTTTATGGGGTATCGATTGGAAAGTGAGTAGAGAGATGCATCTCATTTATGTGAGAGAATGTGATTGAAATCAATTTTGTGTTTGAAATGTCCTTAATAATAACGCCTTACCACCACTACAAAATGTTCTGCCTAGCCCGTCTGCTGTAACCTGTAAGAAGCTTAACCCCTTCTTCCTTTGATGTTGAAGTAGTTTATGGGGTATTGATGGGAAAGTGATGAAATCAAGTTTGTGTTTGAAATGTCCTTAATAATGCACCACACCACCACTACAAAATGTTCTGCCTAGCCCTTAAACGGCTTGGCTCACTATCTTCCTCTGATGTTGAAGTAGTGTAAATAAGGGTATCAATTGGAAAGTGATTAGAGAAATGCATCTCATTTATATTTATGTGAGAGAATGTGATTGAAATCAATTTCGTGTGTTTGATAATACACCTTAACCATCACTACAAAATGTTCTGCATAGCCCTTAAACGGCTTAGCTCACTATCTTCCACTGATGTTGAAGTAGTGTAAATAAGGGTATCAATTGGAAAGTGATTAGAGAAATGCATCTTATTTACATTTACGTGAGAGAATGTGATTGAAATCAATTTCGTGTTTGATAATACACCTTAACCACCACTACAAAATGTTCTGCATAGCCCTTAAACGGGTTAGCTCACTATCTTCCGCTGATGTTGAAGTAGTTTATAAGGGGTATCAATTGGAAAGTAATTGGAGAAATGCATCTCATTTATGTGAGAGAATGTGATTGAATTATTAATAACGCACCACACCACCGCCACAAAATGTTCTTGTCCGCAGATCCCTTAAGCTGCTAAGCTCCCTATCTTCCCCCAATGTTGAAGTGGTTTATAGGGGTATCAATTGAAAAATGATTAGAGAGATGCATCTCATTCATGTGAGAGAATGTGAGGGGTTATCATGTGCATGTTTGACATTTTTAGATGTAGGTGTCCAGGGCTGCCAGTTCTTATCAAGCATACTCGTATGTAGTTGGTGTTATTGGCAGATTGCAGCATTAAAGGTAATATTCAAACCAAAGTTTTGATTAATTGTTCAATACTACAAATTAATGATATATGATTTTGGTAAAAAATTTTCAATTGCAGAGTAATAAAATACGAGAAATCCCTTTTGTCACGTTCTTGCAAGAAAAAATGAATCAGTTATCTTAAAGCTGTAGAGACATATGGTTTTCCAGGTCTGAACGGGTGTGACTGTTGCATTTCTGTCCTTTCACCTCTCCTTCTTTCGCCTCTCCTTTCTCCCCCCTCTCCTTTCTCCCCCCCCCCCCCCGCTCTTAATATGTCACAGACCATATCCATGCTATGATTTATTGAAATTAGGTTATCAATCCATCAATCCACTATCTCTATCCCCTGTAGGAGCGTACATGTTCATGTATGCTTTTAATGAGCAGTGATCGCGTCAGTCGTCGCCAAAAATAGCTACGTAACCAAGCATCATATACCCCTTCTGTTCCCTGAAGTTTCTATTAAAGTGATTGTCAGAAATAAACCTACAAGTGCTTACTTTTGACTTATACTGCATTGTTTCATTGTTTAAAAAATGGACATAGTGTGTGCAGAAATTTATGCTCTTTCTACTCATACACCTGGTATGTTTTTTAGAGCTCTGAATCAAAGATTATTGAACCAAACCACAAAATGTCGTCAATTGTCTCAAAAGGGTTAACAGGCCCATAAGGATCCACAAATTCCTGAATGAAGTCTTGTTTTTCAACTATCACTTCAACCGCATCTTCATGTCACTCTCTTCTTTAAGATTTTATAGCAAAAGGCAGATAATCAGGCATGACAAATCTATGCCGCTTGTTGACTTGGTGTCTGCTGCCGAGCCTGATAACACCTTATTGCTCAAATAGGAGAAACATGATGTCTGTGTTCTGCCTGTCTCAACGGAGAATGCAGAGCCTGCCTGCCAAGTTCATTAGGCAGCTGTAGGGGGTTCTCTCTCTCCTCCGTTGTATCCCTCGTCGTCTGACCGTGGAAGCATTTTTGCATCCGCCATTCGATGGTTGCCGGCTAGGAAATATGACAAGTGAGTTTCTTCATGTGTTTTCAAGGGATTAGCAGTAGCTTTGAGAACATCTTCTGAAACCGTGGAGAGATACATGTTATAAATCAACTATCAAAGTGTTCTGGTTGGAAACGTCAACACTCGGCTTGGATTTCCTTATTTTTGTGAAAATTTGCAAATGCAGGGGAAGTGATTATTTATACTTCATATATTTTTTATTCATGGGACTTCAGAGTTTATCCGCAAAGATCGATGATGGTTGCAGACAGCAAGGAATGTTTTCTTGTAAATACATGTATCCTTTCGTCAGACTATTCTCTTGCCATCTACATGTAGTTCATGGTTTTTTGTATATTGCATTTGCTGTTCTTCAGATCAGCAGTAACTTCATTCAGCTGCCTGGTATTTGATTTCCTTTTGGAGAATATATTTTCCTGGTTTCTGTGGTCAAGGGCATTGAATTGTAAGTCTTATCTTTAAGCAAATTAAGGAAGAAATATTTAGTGGTAGACTACGAGTTTTGATGAAAGAGTATAGTCATACGATAGAGCAGGACCTAATTATTTGAGATTTGACTAGGAATGAAATATTTTAGCAGAGAGAAAAAGAGAGAGAGAGAGAGAGGGATGGGTGGAAAGAAAGAAAGAAACTAGATAGTTGAAAGAGAGAGTACGACAGATATAGTGGGGGGGGGGGGGGGAGAAAGATAACTAAGAGTGAGATACATGTTGGGCAATTGATTATTAAATTGTCTCAACTTTTTTTCATTTTAGCACTTTCAGGTTGTCACTTGTTTAAAGTAGAGAAAATTTAGAGATCTTTCCATGAAGGTAATCAATTTTAGAATACAGGTTCATGAATTATTCAGAGCTTTCAGTGCAGTCATATCAATTGAATTCAATCAATCTCAGTACCTGGGAACTAGGAATTTTGAGTGAAATGAATACGAATTCTATATGTGAAGAAAATCAATCACTATCATCACTGTATTTAATTTTCTCTTACTCGTACCTTGTACCTTCTCTTGTGTCTTACCCTGTTAATTCTCTCTAAATGATACATGAAATGGTATAACAATATTTTCTGTAATTAACATCCATCATATTTTGATATTACCTCCATATGTGCTTCCTAAGAGCAAATTGGGAATTAGCTTTTGCAACAATTAATAGTGCACTAAAAAATAAGTCCTGCCATTTAGGTATTCACTGTACCTCGATCAAGAGAAATGTCAATAAAATGCCTAGTCTAAGGACATACGCACTAAGTAAAGATTCTAAATGTCAAGCATGCAACTTCCAATTACTCCCACAGAAGGCCTATATCAGTTTATTTTCTTGAAATATCTGTTACCCTCTTGGCATTTTGTTCTCCAATTTTTATTGGTCTTTATTTACCCTCCCTTTTAACTTTTCATATGTACAGATTTTAGGCCTCACACATTTTAAGTCAAAAAAGTTTTATTAATAGCAAATCATCAATACAAAAAGCTAAATAAACTATTTAAAGAAATGAAGTGTAGAGAATTGTAGTTATTTTAGTTCCTATTCATGCATTCTGCAGATGGATGTCAAAAAGGAGTACAAAAAAGACTCTTTTTACAGACTAAATGACATGAAAGCTTTTTGATAATTTTTGTCAACCATTTTAGACAGATTTTTCGCAAAATTCAACTGTCTTTCATCTTGAGTTTGACCTTAACCGTCTTTAATGAAGTCTTCTACACCGCCGGTATCTGCCAACTGAGGTGCTCATGGCGCTTGCTCAAAAATATAAATACATAATTCAGTTGAATTCCATGGGTGCACAGCTCGTGGTATTTACAGTTAAAAACAAAATGGAACATCAACCATTTTAAGACGGATTTGTGCGAAATTCACCCATTTTCATCTTGATTCGTACCTTTAACCTCCTTTCAAAATGCAAACCTCAATCGCAGTGCAGTGTGTCTTGAATCTTTCATGATGCAGTGCTAGTTTTTGCTATCACAAGTTTTCATGTTTTTGTACATCATCCATGAGTGATTGTAAAGTGCCCATTGAAGCAGTCATTCCTAAGGGACCAGTTCACAGATGTTTTAAGATTGTATGCATACATCTTACTGGTACTTCTGAGAACCCAAGAGCTTACACAATGCTTGCCAAAAGTTGCCAAAGGTTGCCAGACCTAGCAATTATGCACCCTTATTATCACAAGTATATGATAATGAAATTCTTAATGATAAAGTTATAGTGATAAAGTTATAGTGATAATTAAGATGATATCAGTGATGATAATGATAGTGAACATGAAAAGGAAAATGATATCAACAGCAGCATCAGCAGCATCATCAGCAGCAACAGCAACAACATCACTATCATCATCAACAAGAGCAACAACAACAAGAACAACCACAACATCATCCTTCTAAAAAAAATCCTGTGCATATAAAGGTACCAATTATATCTTCGTATTTTGAATAACAATCAAAAACCTACTAAAACCTTAGCGAACTTGCTATTGAACTACAATGATTCATAAAAGTTAACCCGTTGACTACTGAATTTTTTAACCCTCATAGGCTTAATACAGGAGCCACCCGGTTTCCGTAGTCTATGGGTAAAGGAAATTCAGTTTTAGTTCACCACTAGTCACTTGAGGTAGAGCCATCATACATATGTGAACTGACCTTCTGACTTTCTTGTACAATTCCATTATTTAGAACGGGACATCTGCCCTTCTTTATATGCATCTTCCCTCTTATCACACTGCACTCTCTAATGATGCCTTCAGATGATGCTATGGTGTTGATTTCAGTATTCTATTTGTTTACAGTGTTCAGAATTGTATAAGTCAAATTGTAGTTGACTCGATCCACTGATGTCATTATCTATTATGATAAAGTGGGAGGCACTCGTTTTTCCAAAGGTTTATAATTTTGAAGATTTTAAATTAAAAAAATGATACAGGATTCTGTGTAAATTTTGGAGTTATGAACTGTCAGAATTTTTAACCCTATTTCATTATCTGAAATACAAACCTTTGGTAAGACGACATGTAACCAATAAAATAATGTATAGCTTTGTCCTATAAATGGATAGCTTTGTCCTAATGGATATCTGTCCAAATCTGTCCATTTAATAAGTAGGTCTATTTAAGTGTCATGTAGACAATCATGGCTTGATTGAAGATCCATTTCATGTTTGTTTTTTTTTGCATGCTTTTATTGATTGACTAAAAAGCAAAGAAATTAAAGCCCAAATGGAATTATTTCTCCATTTACATGTGTAAAGAAAAAGATTGAAAATTCATTATGGGCTGTGATAAATACCATTAAAATTGTCCATTAGCACTGGAAAACTTACAGGCTCCTGTAGGTCTCAGGAAGCCCATGTTCACCCTTAAAACCTTGCATGTACTAGTATACATTAGAGAGAAAAGATATCAAGGTTAAGTTTTAGACATTTAAAGAAATACCTTCAATTTTTTTGAAGCAGTTATAATCACTGTAAGAATTTTAATGTAATTTTGCATACATTGTAAATTAGTAGATTTAAAAAAATTGTAGAAAGGAAACACGTGGGAATGTACAAGTTTTATCTTGATAGTTGCCTTATTTTCTGCAAGGAGCTTTCAATCTTGCTCGTCATATCACATTCAATCTCACTCTCCCAAGGAAAGACTTTAATTTTGTTGACAACATTTTCCTTTTGATTGGGCGCTTTCAATTTTGTTCATACTGCATTCAGTTTCATTCTTTTTGAAGAGACTGTTGACAATATTTCCACCTGCATGTGGGAATGTATTGTACAATTTTTCTCTAGATCCTTGCAATATTCTTTTTAAAGTGGTTTAGATTTGTTCCTCATACTGCATTCAGTTTCATTCTTTTTGAAGACTGTTGACAATATTTCCACCTGCATGTGGGAATGTATTGTACAATTTTTCTCTATTTCCTTGCAATATTCTTTTTAAAGTGGTTTAGATTTGTTCCTCATACTGCATTCAGTTTCATTCTTTTTGAAGACTTTGTTGACAATATTTCCACCTGCATGTGGGAATGTATTGTACAATTTTTCTCTAGGTCCTTGCAATATTCTTTTTAAAGTGGTTTAGATTTTGCTCCTCATATTGCATTCAGTTTCTCTTTTGCTAGTAAAGACTTTGGTTGACAACACGGTGCTTGTGATTTTGCTCCTCAAAACGCATTCAATCTCACTTTCCCTTTAGTTTTGGTCGACAATACTCTCTTCAAAGTGCTCTCAGTTTTGCTCCTCATATTACATTCATTATCATTCATTTATATATACTTATTTTGTCTTTTCTTTATACTGGTTGGCCTGGGGAGCATTTCATCAAGTGTTTTGTCAGTGATTTTTACCGACAACTGTTATAAGCTACTGAAATCCTTGCATCTGATTGGCTGAGAGCAAATTTGTCAGTAGAAATCACTGACAAAACGCTTGATGAAACGCTCCCCTGTTCAGTTATGCAAATCTGCTTTCCAAAGGTGCCCTGCAGTTTAACAAATCATTCTACATGAAAATACAAAATACAATGCAATTAGGTAACATGGGAAAGTACACCCCCAACAATAGAGAGTGAATTAATGGTATTATAAAATGTACATATTTGAATAGTAATGTTATCATGCCATTGAGTCAAGATTTAAAGCTTTGCATAGTTTTTTAAATATGTAAAGGGATATATACACGTCTGAACATTACCAGGGAGTGCTAAACAAACTGGCTCCAAAATATATGAAAAAGAATTTGTTATATTCTGTCCTTGGGCGGGGTAGTTGGAGGGGGCATTTCAAAGAATAACATGTCCTATAATTTACAGTTCATTTGCGTATCAATGATTCTAGATAAGTCGGTATTAGATCATTTTGTATTTTAGAAACAAGAATACAGTATTTATATTTTATTCGTTGCTCTACTGATTACCATTTCAGCGTGAACAACAATGAACGCTGAGATGTATAATAATCCTTATTCAAAATCATTCTAGCATATTCATTCTGGAGTTTTTATATCTTATCCCTATGGATTTGAAA
Source organism: Heliocidaris erythrogramma (assembly GCA_025617745.1). Taxonomy (NCBI): domain Eukaryota; kingdom Metazoa; phylum Echinodermata; class Echinoidea; order Camarodonta; family Echinometridae; genus Heliocidaris; species Heliocidaris erythrogramma. Next base: position 5,386,282 of record CM046870.1, read on the forward strand.
ACAATTTTTTTTTTCAAAGACTCCACCCAGTTAACCCGTTGACTACTGAATTCTTTAACTCTCATAGGCTTAATACAGGAGACACCCGGTTCCCGTAGTCATGGGGTTAAGGCTTTTGTTGACAATATTTCCACCTGCATGTTGGAATGTACTGTACAATTATATCTTCGTACTTCTCCTAAAAGTGCCATCGATTTTTGTTTGCTTCTCACATCACATTCAATCTCACTCTCCCTCGTAAAGTCTTTGGTTGTCAACATGGTGCTTTTGATTTTGCTCCTGTATCGCATCCAATCTCGCTCTCGATCTCGATCTCCAGTCAAGATTTTTGTTCGCAATATTTCCACCTGCCTCTAACATTTCATATCAGACTTGTTTTGATCACCGAGTAGCATTACATGCATCTGTACCATGTAGTCCCAAGGGTGTATGAGAATAAGTGACCTGAAAATTTATTACCTTGGCGATGCCAGCATCGGAGAGAGAAATTGGCCTCAATTAATTGCAGTCTACATGTATGTGTTGTTTGTCTGTTTATGATTTGTTATTTGCGAGTGTCGGGAATCGACTTCGTGCATGTATTTTAGAGTTGTATTTCTTGTGTGGTGTTGAATGCGTTTGTAGAATTGCCTTCATTTTGGGCTTTAACGCAATCAAAATTGTCATAAAATGGAAAGGAAACAAAGAAAAGCAAATGTGTAGTGGAATCTTGCTCTAAACATTACATGATTAACAATGGAACAAAGATATGTTTATTTACAAAGTATTTGTCTTTGCACATTTTTTCATAAATGCACTTCTAGAAATTTAAAAAACACAGAAAAACAAAAGGAGCAATTTGTCTTCAACTCACTAAGCAGTGATTGCTTAACTTTCTAATTTTCTTTATTTAAATTTTTTGTTAAATTAATAAACCATTGATTCAGTTTAACTTGACAATGTTTAACTAAATCCACAATATATGAAAGATGAATTTGTAGCTCATTACACCTTTTTTGAGATTAGAGGAAGGAACTAAAGAATCCATATAATTTGTAATTGTATGAAATATGCTTTCACTAAAGCTTGACAACATCTAGAAATTTTATGAATAGAAATATGAACATTGCCGTTCAACTTGATGAAAATTTGCAATTAAACTTTTTTTTTTTTGCTTTTTAATTTTTTTCAAAAGCAGCCATAGTAAATCAAAGATTTATGCCTTAGTATAGGTTTAAAGCACTTATATGTGAATTCAAACCCATTTTTTTTTATTAGTTGTAAACCTGCACAGAATTACAACTGTCTCTATATTGTGGACTTAGTCATACTAAATCCAGAGTAAAAGCTCAAGAATGAAAACGTTCTACACTTGTATTTCTGGAACTCACTAGTAACTTGAGGGCAATTTATGATGGAGAAATGTCTGTTGGCTTGCAGTAGGACTTTGTTTCAATCTATCTTGTGCTCTACATCTCTATTGAAAGAAATATCGGGAAACATGAGTGGAAGAGTTTAGTAATTTGACTTCTCAAACTGAAATGTTACTCCTGTCAATTCAATCCAATATTCTCTGGGATAGAAGCTGTTGAGACTTTACCTTTGAGTATAAATCTGAAATTCATGAAGACCCCGTGTCTATCCATGTGATGTCTTCTGCTCGACTGCCAGAAGGGCGTAAATGTAAATCATCACATTTATACATAGAGCTAACACCCTTTTGGCTCCCAACAGATGATATTGGCTGCTAATTGTCCGAAGGGCATTAACTTACATCACATTTATATATGGAGTTAAAACCCTTCTAGCTCCCAACAGATTATATTGGCTGCTAACTGTTAGAAGGGCATTAACTTACATCACATTTATACAGAGTTAAAGCCCTTCTAGCTCCCAACAGATGATATTGCCTGCTACCTGTCAGAAGGGCATTAATTTACATCACATTTATACAGAGTTAAAGCCCTTCTGGCTCTCAACACATGATATATGGAGTTACAGCCCTTCTAGCTCCCAACTGATGATATTGGCTGCTAACTGTCAGAAGGGCATTATTTACGTCACATTTATATATGGAGTTAAAGCCCTTCTGGCTCCCAACATATGATATTGACTGCTAACTGCCAGAAGGGCATTAACTTACATCACATTTATACAGAGTTAAAGCCCTTCTGGCTCCCAACACAGGATATTGAATACTGACAGCCACAAAGGTGTAACTAATTTTCATAATTTCATTAGCATAGTTAAAGCCCTTCTGCCTCTCAGCAAACCATACAAATCACAAGCAAACGAATGCATGTAACGTGTCAGGTATCCACCCACACGTGTCTCTTGATATTACACTTGTCTCCACTGATTGAAGAGTATGTTTTCCGCTAGCATAAAGCCTCATTCACATATGGTTCAGATTGCACTACACCGCCTGAATTTTTTTTTTAAAATTTGAATTAAGTTTTAATGAATGTCATTTTTCTTAGGAGGATCCTGTACTTGGAATGCTACAACTAAGCAATATTACCAGTATGATGTGGTGTAACAGAACTTTGGAATTTTGTAGAACATGAACAAATATTGATGTCCATGATTTTCAACCCACTGTGCTGGGATATTGCCAGTAATGCCATTTTAAGGATTGGAGCTCAATAGTGATTGTAGTTTTTTGGAAAATGGGACTCTGCCAGTAATATCAGTAGTGATATTCTTTTTGGAAAATGGCATCTTTCTTTAGGTTTGTTTATTATTCTGTTTCGAATCTGCTTGGGTTTTCTCATGCTTGAATATGAAGAAATGTATACTTCAGTGCAAGGCTTTGGCCTCCTTGCTAATAAAGACAATGTCATGCCATAATGTGGCTGACATCTACAAAGCCCCCCCCCCCCCCCCCCCCCCACCGCCGCCCATGTCATAGATGTTAATTAGCGCAGATTGGAATACCTTAAATTCTTAGTAGGTTGGAGGGTATTATTAGCTCTCAGCAAGACATTAAACTTGATGATTACCTACCTGCAGCTCACATACATGTAGGCCAATGTAGTTTCTTCTCAAGGCAACCTTCATCCTTGTTTAGAATTTAAAGAGACATAATGATTGGTTCCCTTGCGGAATTAGACACCATTTGCATATTTACTCGATGACAGCTGTCCTTGAACTTAAATTTTACAACTTACGTAATATGCACACCATCCACCGATTTACAGAGAACCGCCCTGTAAGAAAAAGGTCATTATCATAAATTCTGCATCGAAAAGATGACCGAATGCTTTCGATCCACGTCTCTTGCAGCAAGTTCTAGGTGGGTCATGAGTTCTGCTGGGTGCAAGATTTGTACACACATTAATTGGTAATTCCACCATGTCCTGTGTGTGTGTATGTGTGTGTGTGTGAGTGAACTATTACATGATGCTTGTTGAAAGTGCAGAGAGTATGTCTTTAACCCAATGTTTAAAATAGGTAGGTTTTTCAATATCAATTTCCACTCTGAAAGCTAAGGAGGACACTACATAGTCTGTACACAAGACTGTTGATAAATGGGGGAAACGCTTTTTAAGAGGCTCCTTTTCTATAAATATTGGAAATATCATACATTTACTTATCCCTACATCTTGTAAATTAATGTTCTTTAATAGTGGAAATGATTTCCCCCTAAAATTTGCTTATCTTTTGTTTATTTTTTATACATGCTGATGGCTTAGTGGTAGAGCGGTAGTCTCATAATGGGGGATGTTCTGGGTTCTCAACCAGGGGAGCGTTTCATCAAGCGTTTTGTCAGTGATTTTTACTGACAAATTTGCTCTCAGCCAATCAGATGCAAGGATTTCAGTAGCTTATAACAGTTGTTGGTAAAAATCACTGACAAAACGCTTGATGTAATGCTCCCCAGGTCACACTGTTCTAGTGCCCTGAGGTAAAGAATCAATCCTCATTTATTGAGTCCCTTGGATAGGACTTAAAGACATAGGTGCCTTTGATTGCATTCCTAAAATCATTTACTTGTACAGTTTTCTTAGTAGTCAGGTGAAATAATCATCAGTCAAATCGTAATATGCAATTTCCTCACTCTTTGCTGAACTCTTTTCTTAAAGGGATAGTTCACCCTGACAATAAGTTGGTTTTAATAAAAGCAGAACAATAAGAGAAAAATATTGGTGAAGGTTTGACAAAAATCCATCAAGGAATAAGAGAGTTATGGGTGTTTTAAGGTTTAAATTTGTGACGTCATATGCGAGCAGCTACCCCATACGTCATGTAATATAAATTCTATAAATTCCCATTTTTCAATGGTTCATGATGACTGAAGATATTTTTCTTAGAGGAGCGGGTATGAAATGATGTTTAAGATGTTATATTGAATGCACAAGTAACACCATTTCCATTTTTCTGAGAAAATGTCATTTTTTTGAATTTATATCACATGACACATGGGGGAGCTGCTCGCATGTGACGTCACAAAATCAAAACTTAAAAAATCCATAACTCCATAATTCTTTAACGGATTTTCGCCAAACCTTCACTGATATGGTTCTTTTGTTTCTCTGCATTTATTAAAACCAACTTTACATCAGGGTGAACTATCCCTTTAATTGTTATTATGCACTTCAATCTAGAGGGATGGTATACATGGTTTGTCATTTAAATCATCACAAAGTATTACTGGTTTGGGGGGATTTTTAAAACCATATTTCATGTTGCCTGACCCTTTCTAAGACCCATATTGACTGTGCAGTGCAGGTCTATAAAGGTGACAATACAATTTACACCTAGTTGAAGCTACATGTGATCACCAATTTGCAGTGATATGGCATAAAACTGCTGCTTCATCACTTGTTAGAGTCTTCATTCTCCAAATTATTTGAAAGATTTTGCTAATCCTTCAGGAAAACAATAAGAAACAATATGGATCTTCCTTTTGTGAGCGGCACATAAAGAGTTATAGATCGAGTGATCCTCAGCCTTTTGAATTCCTTTGTAGTCAGTCAGTCAGTGAGGCTAGGCATTGGTACAAAGTGCAATAAACATTTGTGACTAAAATACATTTGACCTACCTGGAGGAGTGAAGAATATCATTTAATGGCATCCCCAAAATAGAACATGGGTGGCAATTAAATCAAGTGTGTTTTTATGGACACCCGGACAGATTCGTGTCGACTTTGTTTAGGAAATGTACTTGATATATGAGATGAACACATTTGGTCGGATATCGTAACATAAGTGCGTATTTCAACATGAACACACTCTCACTACCAATTTGTGACGGTTGTCCTCTTCTGCTACGCTTGGTTTAGGATACATCCGTCATAATTTGTGCTGTTTCTGGAGCATCTCAAGTGATATCATATTGCCAATGTCATGGCCATCTGAGATGAAGGTCACGCTGTGTTGTTGTGAGTTAGGAGCAATGGAAAAACACTGAAAGTGAAGTATCCTGATGCTGCAGGATGAAAGTTGTCCTTTCTAATGATGCGCTTGATTTGTTTGTATTCATCGCAAATAATTTGTGCCATTTGTGGAGCATCTCAAGTGATATCATATTACCAATGTCATTGCCATCTAAGATTGAGATCGTGTTGTGAGAGAAAAGGAACATTGTTGAAAGTGCACTGAGGTGTCTAATGGATGCTGGAATGATGGTCTTTTCTGAATTTATGCTTGATTTGGTAATAGTTTGTGCCGTTTTTGAAGCATCTCAAGTGATATTATGCCAGCTACATGTAAGGTTAAGATGATGTTGTCATTCATGCTGTGTAGTGTAGCATGTTGAAGATCAAACATAGCACATTGAAAGTGCGGTATCATGATGTTCTGGGATATACGATGGTCTTTTCTGAACTTATGCTTGATTTGGGTTACATTCAGTAATAGTTGGTGCTGTTTCTCAAGCATCTGAAGTGACATGTTGCCCATACGATCATGCTGTCTAGTATGTTGAGAGCATATAGGAAGACGGTCTTTTCTAATTTTATGCTTGATGTGGAGTACTTGCAGTAATATTTTGGGGGGCAATTTCTGAAGCATCTCAAGTGGTTGCCAATGCCAATTAAGATGATGTAGTTATTCATGCTGTTTTGAGCAAAGGAAGAACAATGCATCATTATGTTCTGCATGAAAGATAGTCTTTATAATTTAATGCTTGGTTGGGATACAGTAATTATTTGTGCTATTTCTGGAGCATCTCAAGTGATACCATATTGCCATTGCCAGTTAAGATTAAGATGATGTAGTCATTCATGCTGTTTAGAGCAAAGGAAGAACAATGCATCATTATGTTTTGCATGAAAGATAGTCTTTATAATTTTATGCTTGGTTGGGATACAGTAATTATCTGTGCTGTTTCTGGAGCATCTCGAGTGATACCGTATTGCCATAGCCAGTTAAGATGAAGATAATGTTTTGAGCAAAGGAGCATCATGATGCTCAGGATGAAAGATGGTATTAATTTTATGCTTGATTTGGGTTACACCGAGTTATAATTTTTGCAGTTTCTACACAAAGATACCTAAGTCCGACCTAGATTCCATTTTTTTTTTTGGTACTATCATATATTTTCTTCATAGCCCTGAACCGTTCACTCATAGAATATTAGTTAACTTTTTGTGTGTGTGGGGGGGGGGGGGGGGGGGGGGGGGGGGGGGGGGGGGGGGGGGGGGGTGGGGGTGGGGTCGTTGTTGATTTTCATTATTTTATTAGGTTAGTATTCTTCACAGAAAAAAAGGGGGAGAAATGTTTCTTGTGTTTGCAGCTGTAGGAAAACTTTTCATAGTAACGAGAGGACAGTTTTATATCTGATCATTTTCATACTTGGCATATTTTTTTGTCTTAGTACCTGAAACCAGAATCACATAGCTTGTTTGACCATATTCTGTCCGTTTTTCATTCTTTTTTCACTTTTCATTCAGTTTATTTGCCATATCATCCAAGACTAAAACCTGACCCTCGATGAACGGAAAGATTGAGCTCATAAGAGGATAGAGAGAGAGAGAGCGAGCGAGCGAGAGAAAAAGGAAGAGAGTGCGTGATATAACAGATGAGTGGATCGATATGCAACATGGTGAGCAGAAATGCATGAGGAGAGAGAGCGCAGATGAAATGGAGAATATATCCTATAAGTCACGCACGCTCCCTCAATGAACTATTATCGGTTCTTAATTGTACCAAATTGATTCCTTGCTTGTTTTCGCAAGTGGAAGAGAGACAAAGAACATTCGTAGTGAAAAGATGCTTTGGGAGCAATTCAGGTGAGGGATGATGCAGATGAAATATAGTATGATGGAAAAGGAGCATCAGTTAGGCAAAGAATATTGATCTAAAGGACATTATTTAGACCTGTATAAATCTTAGATCTCCTCTGTCTGCTTAGAAATAAACACTTATCGGAGCACCTGGGGAATTATTTGTGATTCTGAGCAGGAACATAGTATAATTCTCTGCTTATTCAATCCTTGATGCTATTTTTGTGTTGTAGTGTGATTTTGAAGAACAGTCCTGTATTATCCTTTTACCACATGTGGACAATATATTTGGCTCCTTCACTAAATAGCAATATACAATAACAGCCAATGAATTTGCTGAACATTGAGATGTAGCCTCCTGCTATAATCAGATTCTTTTGTAAACATGCGAGCATTATCCACAGAAGATGAAGAGTATATATTGGTGGTTGCTATGGTTACTGGCATCCCTAGCTTTGATGTTTCTATGCCAGACAATCTCAGCGTGGATTCTCCGCATCTTGGAGGAAAACAACTTGGCTCCACTGTGCAGCATCTGTGAATAGATGTTTGATACCTTGATTTATTCTTTAACCCATGGACTACGGGAACCGGGTAGCTCCTGTATTAAGCCTATGACAGTTAAAGAATTCAGTAGTCAACGGGTTATTTTTTTTGGTCTTATTTACCCAGGATAACCTAGTCAGTGGTTAAACACTGTTATACTTTAGGGCGCTGTACAAAAACAGTTTTTTAATACTTTTTTTTGGAGGGGGGGGGGGGGGTTGAAATATTGATAAAGATAACTGTAGAGGCGAGATGGTCTGACTTTCTCCCTAAGGCAAATATTTTTGGTGTTATTTTCACGTTATATACATGTACAGCTCTCTTGCAATCATTCTGTTACATTGTTAGCAAAAGGTTCTTGGCAGTACATGTAGGCTGACATGTTGTGAATGTACATATAGATATCATTTTTCACATACCCGGTAGATATCATTTTTCGCAGAGGTCTCTTTGATTTTACCTTGAGATAATAAGCTACAAGTACAGTATGTGCATCAGATAGCATCAGAGATTTCAGGAACCCTTGAATTAAGAATACTCTTCTAATGTGTATGTTTATGATTCTAATGAATAAATTAAATTGGCAAATTAATTTTATCTGTCAACAATTTATTAAACTTTTCTGATCATTTGTTTTTTTGTTATTTTTAAAAGGTATGTTTTACCCTGAAATATCTCGGGTGCTTAATTGATGAATCAGTAGTATACATGTAGGTCATGTGTGAACATGTATCATATCTTCCATTTTTGATAAGTACTAGCAATAAAATGTTTTTGTTATAATATGAGAAATTTTTTCCCCAAATATGCACCTCCACCCAACCATCTTTCTTTACTTTAAATTTATCAAGAGAAGGTACAATTTGATTTTAGTATGGTAGACTAGTTTTCAATATTCACCATTCATCTGCTTTATGATGTACAAGGCCATGGAAGTTAAGAATGGTAAAATATTTGTCTGTCACGCAGTGTATTATTCTCCGTCAAGTATTAACAATTCAACATGAAAATGCTGAAGCAGGCTTTTTTTTTCTTCTTTGGGCAAGTTTGGTATAGGTATTGTGATTTTAGGCCATTGAACTTCATGATTGTAGGGAATGAAATATGTTTCTTTCATTCGGTATGTAAGCAGGAAAAGATTGTATTAATGATGAATTTATTTCGCGCAACCCTCTTTTGTATCCTTGTAAAATAACTTAATATCGTCTGTTGAGAGCCAGAAGGGCGTTAACTCAGTGTTAAAGTATGAGTTAATGCCCTTCTGGCTCCAAACAGACGATATAATTTGTGTTGTATATTTGTACAAAATACTATAAAAACGTAAAATTGTGTCTTGACAAATCTTCTTGTACTAAATATTAAAAAATATTGGTTTTTGAAATTGCTACAGTCTTCTAGCATATCTGTTGTCCATACTTGTATATCCAGATTGAAAGGTAGAAATCAAAGGATTTTAGACCTGGGCCCCATCTTATGATTGATTTGAAGTGATCGCAACTCCAATCTCAAGCGATTAATTTCACGTTGCGATCAATTTGAATCAATCGCAACTCTTTATAATACGAGGCCCTGGTCTTCATTCTCAACCATCTTTTAGAAGATTGCATGGTTTGAATAACAATTTTGAAGTGGTAAAATATCCGGTCCTGTCATGTCTCTGTTTAAATTTTTTTCCAGATGTCTTGTCAAATGAATGGGGCTCCTACATGTACATGTACAGGTGTATGTGTTTCTTTTAGGCTGATTTAGGTAAAAATCATTTGGTATCCTTGTAATTTATAAAACAAGTTTGTACCGGGTAGATTTGTGCTGATTGGTAAAAAAGATGGACTCTTTGCTGCAGACACCATGTCCTTTACAAATTGGCAACAATAAATGTTTTTTGAAGTGTTACTTTAGAAGTGGTATTGCCCACAGACCTAAAGAAAAGGACACAAATTAAATATACATGTACAAAGTGACATTTCCATGTTGCAGAAGTTTCAATGACCAGCTGTTTCTGTTTCATTAAGTTTGTTTGTTGCTATGTCAGGTAGCCTGAAACAAGCTTTATTCATCATGAGACTTTTTTATAATGCAAATATACCAATAGATCCAAACCCTCAATATTCTGTTCCAGTTCACTTTTTGCTGTACATATTCTGCAGTGTTAGCCTTTTTGTCTATTTTTTCCCCCGTATTTCATGTAAAACTAGCAACACAAATGCTTCATTAAACATTTATAATGCAGATAAGGACATCATCAGTACATGTACATTATGATAAAGGTTAGTGCAGCTCAATGAGAATTAAATAATGTTGGCCTTAGGCTTTCACTAGCAATTGTTGTTTTCCATAGGATTTTCTTTCTTTTGAAGCACTCCTGCGGGTATAGAGATTCATGGATTTACCAATTATTCAGTATGTGGTAACTGTTGCATCATAGAAGATCTTGAAGGAATCTCTCTCTTGCTAGGTGCCATATCTATTGACTTTGGTGATCATGTTGTTCCACTAGTCCCAGTTTCTAGCCTTCTCCATTAGTTCCTTTCTCCTGTCCTTCACTCCTTTCTCCTGTCCTTCACTCCTTTCTCCTGTCTTTCACTCCTTTCTCCTGTCCTTCACTCCTTTCTCCTGTCCTTCACTCCTTTCTCCTGTCCTTCACTCCTTTCTCCTGTCCTTCACTCCTTTCTCCTGTCCTTCACTCCTTTCTCCTGTCCTTCACTTCTTTCTCCTGTCTTTCACTCCTTTCTCCTGTCCTTCACTTCGTTCTCCTGTCTTTCACTCCTTTCTCCTGTCCTTCACTTCTTTCTCCTGTCATTCACTCCTTTCTCCTGTCCTTCACTTCTTTCTCCTGTCATTCACTCCTTTCTCCTGTCCTTCACTTCGTTCTCCTGTCTTTCACTCCTTTCTCCTGTCCTTCACTTCTTTCTCCTGTCTTTCACTCCTTTCTCCTGTCCTTCACTTCTTTCTCCTGTCATTCACTCCTTTCTCCTGTCTTTCACTCCTTTCTCCTGTCCTTCACTTCGTTCTCCTGTCTTTCACTCCTTTCTCCTGTCTTTCACTCCTTTCTCCTGTCTTTCACTCCTTTCTCTCCTTTCTCCTGTCCTTCACTTCGTTCTCCTGTCTTTCACTCCTTTCTCCTGTCTTTCACTCCTTTCTCCTGTCCTTCACTCCTTTCTCCTGTCTTTCACTCCTTTCTCCTGTCCTTCACTCCTTTCTCCTGTCCTTCACTCCTTTCTCCTGTCCTTCACTCCTTTCTCCTGTCCTTCACTTCGTTCTCCTGTCTTTCACTCCTTTCTCCTGTCCTTCACTCCTTTCTCCTGTCCTTCACTCCTTTCTCCTGTCCTTCACTCCTTTCTCCTGTCCTTCACTCCTTTCTCCTGTCCTTCACTCCTTTCTCCTGTCCTTCACTCCTTTCTCCTGTCTTTCACTCCTTTCTCCTCAAGCCATCTCTGCAGACTGCCCATCCATAGTACTTTTCTCCTTCCTCTACTCTTCTCCTCCAACTTTTCTGTCAAATTCAGATTTCATTAATCAAAGGAGGATGTTGTGGTTTCCCAGGAAACTTGTTTTAGGATTGTTTACCACCAGACTTCTCGGCTGGAATTGCAAAGAAATACTTTATAAAAACTGGTTTCCATTGCTCAAACGAGGATGTTGTTGTCTGACAGGAAACTTGGACCCCATTCTCATTACGAGATTGAAAAGTTGATCGCGCTGTCGTGGGGCGACCCATGACGTGTGCCAGGGAGGTCCACTGGCACGCCGTGGGTTCACACCTGCAGAGGTTAGCACCGTCCAGCTTGGCTCTCTCTGCACAGGAGAATGCGAATTGGAGTGGTCTAGATCGCGCCATCTCTCGTGGACCACCTCCCAGAAGTGGTCCAGTTTGGGATCGCTGTTGACCTCCGTGGATCGCGTCGAAACGTCGCCATGTTCTCACCTTAGAGGTGGCGCGATCTAGCGCGCTATCCCTTGTGATGAGAATGGTGTCTTGTTTGAGGAGCGTATCATCAGGCTTCCCAGGAGGAATTTGTTTCCTCAGCATTGATCAACTTTGAGTGAAAAAATATGGTCTTTCAGCATTCCAGGGATTAATTTGGGAGGATCAAAGCAGTTTTACAGGTTGAAAATATGCTTTGACAGAGTTATTCTGCTTGTTCTGTACCCTTGGTAGCAGTAGTACAGGGAAGAATTCGCCTTTTGTATATTTTTTTCTGAAGTCCCCCCCCCCCCCCCCCCCCACTTTGGTTTGAGCAATAAGAGTTTCATGCACTGGCGAGAACCCTTCATACCAGCAATTGTTTTTATTGTTGAAACGTGATGCCATCCCATCCAGGTACCTACATGTAGAGACTCCATTGGAATGACGTCATGCTAATTGGAAAACAACATTTCTAGAACAAGTAATTTGCCACGTTTCTCAAAGGAACTTTTGTGTCCTTTTGTGCGACAAAATGAGAAATCATAGACAAACTGCAGCACCGTGAAGTATTGTTATACCACATGCTATTACATTGCATTAGATCATGAATTTGTAAGATGTATAATTATCTTGATACCTTTCATGAAACTGTTTATTTTTCTCCTGTACATTAAGAATGAACCATGCAACATACAACCTAATTCAGAGCCTAGTTGGTATATGCTGCATGCACTTCTGGGAAGTATTTAAGCGCATGGAAACACACATCTGATCTTTAAACTGGAAATAACATGTAGTGGATAACCGGATCCTGCAAAGTTGAGCAATTAGATTATTGCGTGCAGACCCATAACATTTAAAAGTCACTTTCATGTCCGTCCAAAATGGAATACAACCAAACACCATTGGAACAGAATAAGTGTGGATTATTATTGTCCGTCTGCTTTGGAATACCATCAGTTCATCCCATACTCTAAGGATTCTGGAGATAAAATGGTAATCACCTAGACGATTCCCTGAGGGGATTCCAGTACCATACCTTTCTCCCAACTTGGCTTCTATTTTTCCCTCTGTTCGCTCACCCGTTAGCCATGATTCGGCAAGATGAGCTCGCCACCAAAGAGGGCGGGGAGCGCAAGCGTCGATGGTCGGTTCCTGGTTGGTCGACTCCGTCCTACGTGAAGTCCTGCTTCCCTGGAGTCGGGAAAGGAAGCAACAGAGTCAGGCTGAGGCACAATAGCAGTGGCAGCATTGCATCTGTTGTAAGTACAGAGTTTGGGTTTTATGACACACGCTGCAGTGACAATCGCTCCACGGTCCATATCCTACACTTAATTAATTCCTAACTTCCACATGGGACCAATCCTATATACCTAACTCTAAACTAATCCTAATCCTAACCCTAAACTTAACCTGAACCCCAATTGCACCAATCACACCAATCTCACCAATCTCATCCCTAACCTTTAACCCTACATCTTTGATGAAATAAAGCCAGAAGCAATTGTCACTGGAGCAAATGTCAGAGCACCCAGAGTTTGATCCTCCCTAAAAAGAAATTTGTTCCTACCCCAAAAGAAATTTGATGTTTGCTCAAGAAATGAGTTGATTTCTGCTGTGCGATGTTGAAATTTGAAATTATATTCAAATTCGAACTGGCATGTTTCTAAACTCTATGGCCCGTACTCTGAAATCTGGTTTAACTTAAACCATGGTTTAAATCTGTGGTTTAACTATGGGTAGCCAAAAATGTCAAAACTTTGTTTACAATGTATGTTCCTTATGTTTACTGGATTCTGGTTCTCAATAATGGTCAAGAAAACTATTGTACTTATCATTCCCAGACAGTTTTTAAAAGATCGAGTACCAAAAATGCTGATAAATTGAATATCTACTGTTAAAGATTTGTGTCACATTTAGCTGCCCATAGTTAAACCACACATTTAGACCATGGTTTAAACTGGAGTTCAGAAATATCAAGTTTAGATGAATTTGGCCATTACCCAAGTCAGTGTGCATGCATTTCTCTTTTTTTCTTTGTAAATTTTTAGCAAACTTCAAACAAGCATATCACAGTTACTAAATTTTACTTTTTAGCTCATCCGGCCCGAATGGGCCAGATGAGCTTATGCCGTGGCGAGGCGTCCGTCGTCCATCGTCCGTCCACAATTTCAAAATGCTTCTTCTTTGCCATTTCTTACCCGATTTTAATTCCGTTTGCTTTATATGATAGCACTAGGTGGGGGATTCGAAACTTCTACACAGAATTTTGAAACTCATTAAATATGCTAATTTATGCGAATTTCTCAAAAATCGCAAAAATTGCTTATTTATTGACCGATTTCAATTTTTTTTGTTCCATCTGAAAGACTTTCATGAGGTTCATTGAATTTCTACACGGAATTTTGAAATTTTGTCTACAAAATTAATTATGCTAATTTATGCAATATTTATTCAAAAATCACAACTTGCTTATTTATTGACCGATTTCAATTTTTTTTGTTCCATCTGAAAGACTTTCATGAGGTTCATTGAACTTCTACACAGAATTTTGAAATTTTGTCTACAAAATTAATTATGCTAATTTATGCGATATTTATTCAAAAATCATAAAAATTGCTTCTCCTTCCTCATTTATTGACCGATTTCAATTTTTTTTGTTCCATCTGAAAGACTTTCATGAGGTTCATTGAACTTCTACACGGAATTTTGAAATTTTGTCTACAAAATTAATTATGCTAATTTATGCGATATTTATTCAAAAATCACAAAAATTGCTTCTCCTTCCTCATTTATTGACCGATTTCAATTTTTTTTTCCATCTGAAAGACTTTCATGAGGTTCATTGAACTTCTACTCGGAATTTTGAAATTTTGTCTAGAAAATTATTTATGATAATTTATGCAAAATTTATTAAAAAGATCACAAAAATGGCTTATGCACTCTTTATTGTATTACACAATAATGAGTTTTGGCATAGCACCCATCGGTGTGTGTGGACGTGGTACTACTGAGTTCTACAGGCTGCAATAGAGAAGTAGTTCACCCTTTCGGCCCTAGTTTTCAAGGTGAAATGCTGTTACTGATGTAAGAAAATTGTTGAAAGAAGTCCATTATGTGTATTTCGTTCAAAGTACAAATTGCTTGAATTTCTTTGCTGGATGCCGGATGAGCGCCACATCATTGATGTGCTAGTTAAATTTTTGACTTGGCAAAAGGGATTTATTTTGTAATTCATCATATTTTTTTGGATTGTCACCAAAAAACAGCCCTCCTCCTCTTCCCCCCCCCCCCCCCAACTCTAAAATAATGGAATAAATTTGCTTAGAAATTACACCATTTTATTTTGGGAGATCAAAATTATATATAATTGTTTAAATAATTGAAATCTGAGGTACTCCCCTCTCTAAATGCATGATTAAAAAAAAAAGAGCAAAACAAACAACTCTGTATTAGCATGTTTTATTTATTGATTAAAATTGCTGTGCTTTTGAAGAAAAGATGGAACAAATGTGAATATCGTATTTACCTCCAATCAAAATGTGAATTATGAAGTGGAAATTTGTTGTTTATGCATGCAGGTGTCAAAACTGGGCAGCTGAATAATTTTCTGGACCCTGAATTAATTTTGAGCAATCATTGTACTCATAACGGAGAGTCCACAGTGGGTTGACAGTAGTATGCAGACCCCTGGATTACAGTGCATTGTGGGGTAGCTCTGGCCAAGAATGATGACTATTGAAAAAATGGAGGGTCCAGTTCCTTACACAGCATTCCATAATACCAATTTTATCTTCAATTTGAAAAGATGGTTAATATGTGTGCAGTCATGTAGGCCTAAAATTTTATTTCTATATGCATGCATAATAGTTATTTCCTCTTAAAATTGCAAGAAAATGCAGGTACATATATAATTTTGATCATACTTTTAATTCAGTCATTTTTTGTGCCTTCTTGAAAAGTGTTATTTTATAGGCCTGTGTTTTTTACAACCTAAAGATTTATTAGGTTAAAAGAATAAAACCAATTTACAATATTTCATTCTAAGATTTTTCATAATTTTACAGCTAATTGAGGAGTCCTGTCAGAAAGTACATAATAATAATAATAATATAGTGTATATTTGTATTGCGCCACCTCCATATGACTAATGTGCTCAAGGCGCAATGGAGAAGAAAAACTTAAATTACACAACAATACACAAAAATGGAACAACAGTGAGAAAGTAAATCTACTGGAAAGCAATTTGGAACAAATGAGTTTTGAGGGCATTTTCAAAGCAATCTACACCTGAAATGTTATGAATATATTGGGGTTAAAAATATGAACAGAATATCCTTGTGGTAGAATATTTATAAGAAGTACTACTAGAAAAAGTATGCTGATGGATTCATATTTGGGACATGGACTGATGTAAAATCCAAATCTTGGGCATACTTGAATTTTGAAAGTTCAGAATTGTGAAAGTTTCTTGCGGTGAAAATAGGCAAAAGTTTCAGGCTTTATGGTAGGCCCATGGGCCCTCTGGTAACTCTTTTCACTTTCCCTCTCTCCCATCTTTCTATCTATCTCTCTCTCCCTCCCTCCTTATATTTCTCTTTCTCCTCTCGTCTATCTTCTCTCTCCCTCCCTCTTATATCTCTTTCTTTTCTCCTCTATCTCTCTCTCTTTCTTTTCTCCTCTATCTCTCTCTCTCTGTCTCTCCCTCCTTATATCTCTTTCTTCTCTCTATCTCTCTCTCCCTCCCTCCTTATATCTCTCTTCTCTCCTCTTTTCTCTCATTTCTCTCCTCATATCTCTCTTCTCTCCTCTTTTCTCTCCTCTCTCTCTACCTCTGGCACTCCCTCCCTACCTCTGGCACTCCCTCCCTCCTTATATCTATCTTTCTTCTCCCCCTCTCTCTCTCTGTTGGCCTATAATCTTCTATACTTTCATGTACATGTTCATAGACTTTTCATGTAGTCATCAAGTTTCTATTGGAATGTAGACCTTGCTCTTCACTAGACAATCCGCAAACACTGCTAGTACATAGTACATGTTGTTTGCTGCGACATTGCATGTACTCGATTTATAAGCAAACCATGTGCGATGTTTCGAACAAAGTCTGCGCAAAATATAGCTCTCCACAATATAGCTGGACTGCCTGGCATGCTGCCAAAATCCTCCCACACATCCCAAGTTTGTTGATACCCTGTGGAGCTTGCACTAGTCTAAATGTGCAAACACTTTCTACTTTGACATTTTCAGTTCCTCCCATTTTCTGTGTGCGTTTTCAGATATCCTCTTTTCTGTATTTGATATTGTACACAAAAGAGAAATATCTTAATGTATGCAAACGAAAGAAAAGGAAATGAAAAGAAATGTTGTTAGAATAGAATTCCTGTTTACTAATTAATGTATTCATGATCACGTCCACAAGAGAGCTCGATCAGTAAAGCGTTTGGTCCGTCCTAACTGCTATGCACATCGTTGCTTGTACCAAGTGAATAGGCGGATTGAGTTATGATAGGAAATATAGAGATATTGATCTTTTCCTTGTCTGTTAATTCGTATTATAATCCACAATGGGTAAAGCAATGTCTGAGAGGGATCCTGAGTAACATCAAATATTAGATGAACAGTATCATTCAGAAAAGAAAACACAAACTGAACTGAAAAGAGCTATATCCAAAATTATTTTAGGCAGGCACCTACAGTAGGCCTACACATGTTGGCCTACAGTCGTTTTTCCGAAGGTTCATTATTGCGAAGGTTCGTTACTCCAGAGGTTTGCTTACTCTGAAGGTTTGTTACTCCACAAAGGTTTATAATTCCGCAGGCTTGTAATTGTGAAAATGAAGTAGGGTTCATAATTCCAAAGGTTTGTAATTCCGAAAGTGTAATAGAACCCTGCATCATTTTTCAGAATTACGAACCTTCGGAGTTACAATGCAACAGATGTTCGGAATTGTGAACTCTTTTTCATTTTCGGAATTGTGAACTTCCTGGTATGGGAAATTTGTATTTCAGAATAATGAACCTTGGGGAAAAACGAGTGCCCCCATTCACACTACAAAGCCTGGTATGATTGGAGTTTTGCAGTTTGTTTTTCTTGGTAATCTTGCCATCCATGATATTTTGGATAGATTCTATATGATTATGAAATCAGTTGCTGAACACAGCCTTCACCTTGAATACATTTGGGTCTGAAGCCTCAGACCAAGCTCAGACCAGGGTCTTGCCCCTATTTCCCAAATTAGCCTTTCCCTCCCAGGGACCCCATATCCCAGCCCCCAGGCACTGCCTCTGTTTACTTTTTGTCCAATCATAACAAAGCAAGGGAGTGTGCCAATGTAGTCTCTGATTGCATACCCTAGTTGATCGCGACTCATAGTCTGCATTCAAGACTAAGTCATGAACATATGAGTTTATCAATCTCTCATTGGTATGACACTCACATAATTCAACCTCACAAGTCACATGTAAATCACCGCCTAGATAAGTGCATATTTCTTTGCAAAATAGTCCAATAGTGTCTTTATTTTTAGACTAGTTCCATTGTTGTCATTGAGGGCATAAAATAATACATCCACATGTGTGCTCTTCCGATGTTGTTTCATTCACTGGTCACATATGCCTGGACACTGCACCCATACAACTATACAAAGTAGTATCAGTTACTGGCATAAATACATGATTTCTGTATACTTATCAAGGAGTTATCAGCTGTATGATTTGCCGTTTCCGTGATAGCGTGGACACTCCACTCTTCCTGTAGAAGTTATTTGTAGACATTTACTTAATTTCTGTGTATACATTTATCAAGGAGTTGTCATTACCATCAAACTCTATGATTTGCTGGTGTTTCCATGATTGGAAGCAATTTTGGAAGGCAGGATCAGGAAGGATCGATGTATTTTGTGTATTTTGATTGACGAGAAGGATATACTGTTTGAGGCAGACCGTAATTGGATATGACCAAGATTTACAATGCCCCTGTAAAACTCAAAGCAAGGATCGGTGATTATTGGTGTCTTTTGAAAATGAGTTGTTGCTCTAATGTTCTGATACTTGACGTGCTATTCATTTTGGCAGTTGTTAGTTTGGAATTGCTGTGTTTCCTTTGAAGGCAGGAATTGATGTTGTGGGAAGTGAGGCTTGCAGTTGATAAGATAAAAGAAATTAATTTTGTGTTATTATTCCTGCAGTGAACCGTGTGATTTCTTTTCGTTGTAGTACCTCCATTTCGTGTGATAATTTAAAATATTTATTTATATAAATATTTCAGGGTAATATTCACACCTTGTAAGGCAATTGGACGGAATATTGATATGTTTTGCCCTTTTTATGGTGATGCAAAGTGAAGTTTGCCCTCTATAGGCAGTATTGTAAATCTGCCTCTTTCAGGCGGAATCATGAAAGCCAAGTAATAATGTAAAGTTACCATCAAGTCATTTTGCTATGTAACTGGCATTCTCGAGTGTGTGGTAATAATGATGGTCTGGCGGCAGCGGTGGGATCGAATCCTCACCATCAAAATGACTGGAATAATGGCATCAATTGTCATGTTATCTGGTAACTGTTAACTTATTGCATGACAAAGTGTTAAAAAAATCAATATTGTACCTTGGAATGATAACTCCTAAAGTTACAACTTTTATTAAACTGAACTTTGCACATTATATAGATGAGAAACAAGTTGGGTCCTTTCCCCAAGTGCTGTTCACTGCATGTGGTTTTCAGCAAAATTTATAGGGTGTTGCAAGAAAGTTGCAATCAATTGCAAATTGTAAAGCAAATTAGAACAACCATTGTGAATGGTTCAGGGTCTGCCCATTCAAGAAGATGCGCTTGCAACAATGATTTTGATTGGTCAGTCGCAACTTTCTTGCAACACCCTATTAGTCTGTTTCTTAATCTTATCACTTTCAAAACTGAAATACACACATACCACATAGTCTACCTTTCTCACTAGTTGCTTTCATAATGTAATCGCATAGCCAGAACTAAACTAGTTTGCAGGCACAAACCCTGGTCAGTCGTATAAAGAGTGTCTGCACTATAAGACTACCATAGGCCATGTACTATAGCTGCATGCTCCTGACACATATATTGACATGACCAGAAGGTAGCTGAATTAGGCTTCTCTCAAGACACAATGATTTGCTGATAAAGTGTCAAATTAGGGTCTGTGCTTGCAGACTAGAACTAAACTGTATCTTTATAAATGGGAATCATTATTGCAGGCATTCAGCTCACTATATAGTATTTGTGGACTAGTCACACTTGTTTAATCATGGTTTAATAAAGTTGCCACTTATGTAATAGTCTGAAAGCACAGACCCTTTTCCTGTTAAATTAGATATACATCATTAATTCCTTTTTTCATTGTAAATTTTGTTTTGGTAGTGTATTGGTAGTATTTATTTACTGCTTTGAGAAGCATGGGTTAAAGCAGTTGCACTTCAGAGATCTAAATTTGTACTTAACTCTGCCTTGGGACGGAGTCAAGAAACACAATCTTGAGAAGTGTCAGTATTTTGATATAGATAACTCTTTCACTTTCATTTCTAAATCAAAAAGGTAAATTCATAGGAGCTACATTTAATCATGAACTGAGTTATAAATATCGTTATTGGTTAGGATGGATTTGGCCTTTAACTTTTACTGCTTTCCAGGCCCAATGTATTCAGTTTATGTTGCAATTCGAAGGGAATGAATTTATCAAGTTCATGAGTTTTGACTGCATTTAAAGATAAAGTTGAGTTCTGGTCTTGCGATTACATTGGTAATGTCTACAAAGGAATCGGCATATACTGTGAGGTTTTGGAATCATGAAAATAATAGGAATTTATCCAATCTCACTGCAAAATGCGTGCACTACACACAGCAGCTATTTCTCGTTATATTTTGAATATGACGGCATTCGAAGAGCAATCTTTTCCAGGGAACATTTCTACGATGATGTTCTTCCAAACTGGTATCAAAGGAATTAGAATAGAAAGCTCACAAATTACTTTTCGCCTTTCCCAGAACTCAACCTTCCCTTTAACTGGTTTGCAAGCCCAGATGTATGCAGATTAAGTTATAATTTGTAGGGGCTGATAGATGAATGAATCAGTTGATGATTTGGCCTTTCGTTCTAATTGGACTTGAGTTTGTGATTTGTAGGGAATGATAGATGACTTAATAAGTTCATAAGTAGCTGCGGATTAAGCATTGAAATTAAATGAAGTATATTCATTGGACCTTCTCTGATCACTTTCGTGCTGTACCCACTAGGTCAACCATCCGAAAAATGACAATTAACAGCCAAAACTCCTTTTATGAGTTTATGTTTTCCATTAACTTTCGACTTAATTTTTAGCAGAAATTTAGCTAGGCCTTGTATCTTTTCCCCTCTTAAATACTTCCAATAGGATAATGACATGATGAATAATATTTGGATCATTTTGCGTATTCTTTCACTTTTATATTTCTATACTTAGGGGGAAAAAGGACAAGAAAATAATCCATCATATGAATAGTTTAAAGGTGTTGGACTATTTGCCTACATTTTCTTAGGGTCTATCATGGTGTACTATAAAAATAAAATTTTTTGCGATGTGAACCTTTCGCAAATTGCTGCAACGTTTCCATGTTGTGCCAGTTGTGATATACTTACTTCATGCCATGAAACTTTTGCAAATCTTGACTACTGGTGATATCCCAGAAAGTTAAAGGGATACGCCACCAGGCGGCTGTGGGGGAAAGTCAGGATTGCGTAAGCCCCATTCACTCGTACACAAAGTTTGTGCGTCAAACGCGTCCGTTGGACTACTGGGATTATATTTCGGACTGCATGAAGCCGACCGAATCTCGCACGAGAGCTCAAGCTCGGGCGGAGCGTGCATGTTACACAGCGACTAGTCTGTCCGAAGATTGCAGCCCACGGGGCAACGGCATGATCAGGTAACTAACACGGTGCCCTCTCGCAGCATAAAAACGTCCACAATCTGCGATTGAGTATCCCTTTAAGTGCGTATGAAAAATTCTGATTTTACAGTATTACAGAATTCTGCGACTAGAGGGGAAAAAAAATCCTCTTAGTCTATGGTGACAGACAGAAAGGAAGTTATAAGTAGCATATTATGAAGTTATGATTTACTTTTGCAAGTACAGTTTTAGGCTACTTCTTTCAGACCATGTCCACACTTTATGTGGACCTATACACTATTTGAATATTTAGAACAGATTAATGTTATTCCCTGGGGAAATGGCACTGCCTGCAAAACAAAGGAATAATCAACCAATATGTGTATTTTTTCTCTTTTAATTGTAAAAAGAGTGTTTTGTCTGGGCATAAAAATACAATGGTTTCGGTTATTTGATAGCCTGTAGTGGTTTTTGTTCAGGTCAGTTCTACTTTATCAACCAAGACCTAGTCTGTGGGCACAGACTCTATTTTGACACGTAGTCTTAAACACAATTTCCTAAAGCCCTGAGCATAGCCTAACTTTGTCAGTCTCTGGCTGTGTTTGGAGCAGCTATACTACAGGGCCTATGGAGTGCAGTAGACAGTGTGGTCTGCATAGTCTTTAATACAGTTCAGACACTCTGTTTCGCGTTTTGACCTCACAAGGGTTTATGCCTGCAGACTACTCAGAACCCGGCCTGGAGAACATCAAACACAAGTCCTGATAGGGGGGTAACACCAAAATTAGGCCAGTTGTGGCAGTGCATACAGCTTTACAACATACCAATGTGGTATTCTAGTATGTGTCCATGGATAGATGAAGAAATACAGGAAGAAAGCATATTTGAATCATCATAACCTTGTTGCGACCACAAACCAGCTGCATCCAAGCTGATTGGGTATGATGAAGTCGTGAAGCCATCGTACCATAAGCACCAGAAGCACATGGATATTGGTGTGCCCTACATAATTACCTGCAGGAAATTTGCTCAGTAACCAACCTGTTCCCAACTGTCGTATTCCATTGGGTGACTGTATTGACAACAGCCCTCGGTAACCACAGGGTGAATTGGTGAAATTTCAAGAAGAGGCTTTGCTTTATAATAGAGATGATGAATCAGTTATTTGTAAGTAGACTACAGAAGATCACCTCGCTAAACTCACTAAACCAAACCCTGAATTAACTCCTAATCATCATAGTCTTTTTTTTTTTAATTTATAATTATGCGTTTTATTACAAATCAAAAAGAAATTACACTATTCATAGATAATCAGATTGAATGATTAAAATTAAAAAAGACAAGATTACAAATTATACAAATGATCGAAAAAGGCAGCAGAATAAAGAGTTATTTAAAATGAGGCCTGACACTGACCAAAACAAACATACATTTATAAAGAGCATTCATTGGTTAAAACAAAAGACTTGAAAAAACGGGCAAAGTGAAGAGCAAAGGCATATGTGTCGAGGGTTGCAGAAGTAAATCAACATTAAAAAAAATAAATAAATAAAGGTGAGGGTGTATAGTTGTGAGAAAGAGAGATATTGAACTACCTGATGCATATCATAGAAAATATGGAAAATCATAAATCAAAGCGCCATTTCTTGAAGTGAACAGGTAATTTGTTTCTTTTTTTGGCTAATAAGTATTCAGTTTCTCTCTGTCTCTTCACAAAGCATTTAAATGCAATAAAATTGGGAAGATTGTTATTAAACACAAGTATAAATATAGTATTTCAGAAGCAAAAATAAATAAGTAAGAAACTTATCGCTGCAAATACCAAACAATTTTTCAAAATTAGATGCATTGATAGAATTTTCACATTTCTGAGAGATTACATACAAAACATCTTGCCAGATTGGAGCGACCTTATCACATTCGCAAAATAAATGCACCATTGTCTCACATTTTGTTTCACACAGAGAGCAGTATGGTGAATCTCTTCTTTTAATCTTATAGAGAAAATCATTTAGGGCAATAGCCTTATGAAATA
Organism: Heliocidaris erythrogramma; assembly: GCA_025617745.1. Lineage (NCBI taxonomy): Eukaryota > Metazoa > Echinodermata > Echinoidea > Camarodonta > Echinometridae > Heliocidaris > Heliocidaris erythrogramma. The sequence continues at coordinate 5,409,872 of CM046870.1, forward strand.
TCTTAAAATAAAAGGATCTCAATTTCGTATCAACAGTACAAAAAAAGTTAGAAATGTGTATTTTTTCCCAGTTCAAAGTAACAGGTAATCATCATAGTCTTTGTTATATACCTCTTGTCTAGATTCTAGGCCTCTGATTGGTCAAATTTGCGGTCATGAAATTCACTACGGACTGCCGGGCGGTACTGTGCAAAATATTGACCGGGCATAGTTCTGCTCGCGCGTACAATGCAATACAATGCAATGCGCGCTTAGCTATGGCAATTTAGATATACGCGGGCGCGTAGCCGTCACCATACATGTACACCGAAATTTTTTTCTCGAAAGAACGATCAATGAGAATTACTTTACGATACCGTAATTCATCTGTCTTTGAAATGAATTTCTGAGCTAAAGATGGGTGCGGTACATAAAACAAATGTTGACTGCTTCTTTTTCTCATCACGGTTAAACCATGGCCTCCGGTGATCTCGCAACTGTGCCCCTCAAAGCAGTCAACATTTGTATAATAGATACACATGATTCTTTTCTTCTGTGTAAATTTTACATGTACTACTTTAAAAAAAAATAATTGTGCCAACTGCCAAAATGTAATGACAAACAGCAGCATACTGAATTGAAGAAAGGAGGGGGGGGGGGGGGGTGGGGTTGCAGAGCACTGGAGCAATTTGCACCAGAAATAATTGTCATAACCTCAATCTAGTCTGCAAACACAGACCCTAATTTAACAATTTACTGCAATAAATCATATATACCTACCTATTATGCCTGTAGTCTTGACTACGGGACCCCTTCGAGAATTATCACACATGTGTCACAAAATTGTGCGCACCCCCCGTAATCCTATTGTCCCCTTTGCCACTCACGCGCGTCAGTACGCTACGGCCATCTTCCTCTTTCTTGCTCGCCCCCGACGAGTTAGGACGTATAGTCACAGCGCTCCTGAAATCAGGTCGTATAGTATCTTTTTGGTGCGCTTTTTCGCATAGTTAAAGCACTTTTAGGTACCTATATTCGTTTAGATTATAGTACTTTGTGTTTTATTAGTCACTCTTGCCGATTGCAAGGGATTTTTTGATTCCCTTTCTTGGCATTTATTTTTCTCTTTCACGGTCAGCCCCACGTAGATATTTCCGTGTTTGCGGGTGGTTCCGTTTGTCACCGAGCCTTCGGGTTCGGTGTTTGTTCTTACGGTTTAGGCTGTGAAAATTTATTTAGTGCGTATCTCCCAAATAAACTTTAGTTTTATTTACTGCATTCAGTTGAAGTATTTCTTAATTTGAAAAGTATACTTTATTGTCTGTTTTATTGCAGTGGTATGAATTCGGAAGAAGAAGCAGCTGGGTCAAGGAGACCTGCTTCTTCCGAAGAGTTGTCTAGCAAGACGACTCGGCCTTCCAGAACTTCCCCGAGTACAGCGGTACGCGGGGGAGGGAGGAGGGCTAAAGGTAAGTTGCCTAGTGGTGTTCCCTTGCAGAGTTTGCCAGTTTCGGAGCTTGCGGCTTCGGGACGGGTGGCGTTAACTGAATCGGGATTGTCAACTCCGAAGCCTGTGGTTTCGGGGTGGGTGGCGTCAGATTCTAGTGGTTTGGATATCTCGAATCCAATCCCCCGGTCGCTGAGACCAGAGGGGGGGGGCTGTTGTTTCCCGTACGGTAGCGTTCACTCGCTCTGATCCGTTAGGGGAGACGCGCCCCACTACTGCAGGGCAACCCACGGGCTTAGTCCATGTTGGTCTGGGTTCTCAAACCCTAGCCCCCGGCAAACGCCATATGGGGGAACGAGTACTTTCCGGGCTGTCTCAGTTGCCAGCTAATGGGAATGCTCGAGCTAACAATGTTGGTCTGGGTTCACAAACCCTAGCCCCCGGCAAACGCCATATGGGGGAACGAGTACTTTCTGGGCTGTCTCAGTTGCCAGCTGATGGGAATGCTCGAGCTAACAATTATGGACGCTCTTCGGAGCAACAGGTGTTTTCACCTGAGTGCGTGACTACTAGTGCTCCCCTATTGCCGCTTTTGAGCGGTCCAATAGTGGGTTCACATGCCTTTAGTAGTCATCGGGCACATACCGAGTCATCTCGGTCTGCCCACGCACTGGGAGCTTTTAGCTCCCAACCCATGACTACGGCATCTTCTTGCCTAGCCAATATGGGTGATTTGGGCGATTCTCTAGGCTTACGCCATGAGCGCTCCAATCCCTTTTTGGGAAGTGAACGTCCCTCCGCGGAGGAATCGGTTCGTGTCTCCGAAGAGCCTTCGGGGATCCGAATGAATCCGATTAAGCGTTCTAAGAAAAGGCTTTCGGCTACGACTATTGTCGAGCCAGCCAAGAAAAAGGCCAAGAAGAAGGCGAAAAGAGGCAAGGCTTTGCCGACCTCTTGCCCGTCTGGCCTGGCTGACCCAGCTAGCTCCTCTCAAGCTGACATGTTCAGTATGATGCGGGCTTTTGCTCAGAGTCATGGTTGGTCCTTTGTACCGGCTTCTTCAACCCTGACTTCTGTCCCTATTCAGGGATCTCGCTTTGAGTCTGATCAACCTTTTGTGATTGATTCCTCTTTGTCTGAGACTGATTCGCATGTACCTCCTACTCCCGCGGCCCTTGGGGCTCCGCCGGGCGAGGAGACTGTGGGTGAACCATGCGGGGACCCGCCTGCGGAGGCCTTTGTTAACGTTCCTTTGTCTCATTCCACTCGGGTGGAACCAGATTTGGATGCGTCCTCTCAAGCTTCGGTTCCCGAATCGCTTGGGCAGGCGGAGTCTCAATCGCTCAATCTCTGTGGAGTGGAAGCGATTGCTTTGTTATCCAAATATCGCCCTGAAGTTCAGTCAACCCGCGCGCAGGGTTCGACTTCGCGTTGGAATTTCAAGCAGCAGGTCTCCTCTGAGGGTATTGCTCTCGAGGAGGCTTTCAAGCTGGAGTATGACCGCATTGAGGCCGCTGTGTTGGTTAAGCGATCTAATGCGGTCAGGGGTAAGGCTTTTGCCTTTTGTTCTCAGGACCAAGACAGCTTTTTCAAGGCTAAGTTTCTTTCTCCTGAGATTTTGGAGGTTGGTCGTCGCTTGCGGGCGACTAATCCGCTTACCTCCGCTGCTTTCAGGGCGGAGGATAAGATTTGGTCTAATATTGAAAACCACATTAGATCAGGGATGCGTTTGACGGCTTTTCAAGGGCTTCTCTCCGACCTTAGGTCCAGGGCGGAAGAGTTGAATGTTACCGATGGTGACAAGCTGATTATTGACGACTTGCTGCATACTCTTTTTTGTCTGCAGTGGTCGCAGCTTTCCACAGCAGCTGCTTCGGCTACGTTCCGTCGCAGGACCTCGGCTCTCTCAGCACTGGGTGTTAGAGAGTCGGGCATTGCTCAACTTCTCCGAGATGTTCCGTCTCGGGGTCCGTCGCTTTTTGGTGGTAAATTCGCTACGGTGTTTCAAAGAGAGATCGATGCGCGAAAGCAGATCTCGGATATGACTAAGCAGTTTCACACTAGCTCTAAGCCAACGCGGGCCCCTGTTCGGCGTAAACCTGCTGGTCCTGTTTTGGGCCAACGCAGTCGTGTGTCTAGGGTCCCGCCTCCTGAGCCTCAGCCAGCTCCGTCTCGTGGGAGAGGGAGTCGTGGCAGGGGTTTTTCGAGAGGTTCTCGTGGTAAGGCGATGGCTTCGCAGAAGGCCAAGCCTGGTTTTTGACGTTTTTCCCCGAGCGCTGGTTCGACCGAATGTGGTAGGTGGCCGACTTCATGCGTTTCTCCCCGCTTGGGAGGCCATCTCCGGGGACGGGTTTGTTCTCTCCGTCGTGCGAGACGGATTCTTCATAGATCTTTGCGCCTCGCTCCCCGGAGGGGCTATAAGAATTCGGTCACCTCCCATGTCTGCCCTGTCTCGGTCTCATGCTTTGAAGGAGATCGAGTCTCTTTTGGAAAAGAGGGCTATAGAAAGGGTAAGAGACAGGCCGTCTCTTTCCCTTTCTCCAATATTTGTTATTCCCAAGCGCTCGGGAAAACTTCGTTTGATACTGAACCTAAAGAGGATAAACAAATTTATTCCTCCGGTTCATTTTCGTATGGAGACTCTTGCCTCCATTCTTCCGTTGATCAAAAGGGAAGACTACGCGGTCTCGATAGATCTCAAGGACGCGTACTTTCACATTCCCATTCATCGCGCTTCTCGCGATCTTCTGGGGTTCTCCTTCCTCTCGGAGACTTACCGGTTTCGGGTTCTTCCCTTCGGGCTGCGCCCGGCCCCTCGGGTTTTTACCCAAGTTGTAGCGGTGCTAGCGGCCTTTCTGAGGCGTCGCGGCCTGCGGTTGTTTTGTTACCTGGACGATTGGCTTCTCCTTGCGGAGTCGCGCGATCGTTTGTTGGACGAGACTCGTTTGCTAGTCTCTCTTACTCAAGACTTAGGTTTCCTAATAAATTGGGAAAAGTCAGAGTTAGTCCCCACTCGCAACCCAGTTTTTTCTGGGGGCGGTGTTGGACATAAGGAATCAGTTAGCTCGACCCAGTCGAGACAGGATTCTCACCATTGTCTCTGCGGCTCGCAAGCTCTTGCTGGCCAGAAGAGTCTCGGCCAGACAGTGGCTTCAGTTTCTAGGTTATCTGGCCAGTCTAGTCGATGTTTTAGAGGACTGCCGGCTCCTCATGAGACCCTTTCAGAGACATCTCCTCAGGTTCTTCAAGCCGGGAAAAGACTCTCTTTTGGTCTGGATTCCAGTACCAGTAGAGATCAAGTCTCTTCTCGCTTGTTGGACGAGCGAGGTGTTTCTCGCGCGAGGCAGGTCCTTCTCTGTCCCTCTTCCGTCGATATCGGTTTCGACGGACGCCTCTCGGCTGGGGTGGGGAGGACACTGCAACGGCAGCACGGTTGCGGGGGATTGGTCTCATCTTGGGACTCTTCCTCATATCAATGTCCTGGAGTTTATGGCAGTTCTGCTGACCTTGCTCCATTTCAGAAGTCGACTTCTCAGTCGTTCAGTTCTGATTCTCACGGACAATGTTACCGTGGCGGCATATATCAATCGGCAGGGAGGCACTCGTTCGGTTGCCCTGAATGCCCTAGCAGCTCAGCTGTGGAGGTGGTGTCGTCGCATGACAATCACACCAGTGGCCTCTTTCATCCCAGGTCGGGAAAACCTCATTGCGGATTTTCTGTCCCGGGGCAGGTATCTTCCATCGGAATGGATGCTCCATCCGGAGGTATTTTGCCGCATTCGCACTTGCCTAGGTCCACTGGAAGTGGATCTATTTGCGTCGGTGCTAAATCACCAGCTGCCGAAGTATTGCTCCCGTGTTCGCGATCAGGGAGCATGGGCTCTCGATGCTTTCTCCCTCAGCTGGGAGAACCTTCAGGGATTCGCCTTTCCTCCCTTCCAACTGATTCCGCAAGACACGCGGAAAATCAGGGAAGATCGGGCGAGGGTGCTTGTTATAGCTCCCTTTTGGCCCAGGAGGAATTGGTTTCCGGAGCTTATGAGCCTTCTAAGGGCTCAACCGTTAGTTCTCCCGTTAAGAGCGGATCTGGTGTTACAGCCCCTATCGGGGATTCTTCACCACAATCCGGAGTCTCTTCATTTGACTGCTTGGCCCCTGTCAGGGAATCTGCAAGACAGTCGGGTCTCTCTGATAGAGCCGCGGACTTTTTAATGTCCAGTCGTAGAGTTTCTACTAGGGAAATTTACAATTCCCGTCTCTCGGTCTTTTTCCTTTGGTGCAAAGAGAGAAATCAAACCCCTTCTAAGGCTCCTATTGGTTCAATTGCGGATTTCTTAATCTCGTTATTTGACAAAGGGAGATCTATTTCTACTATCCGAGGCTACCGTTCGGCGATCGGGGCCATTCATTCGGGTTTTTCGGATGGTTCGGGGATTTCCAATTCCCCGCTGCTAAGCGGTTTGATTCGTTCGTTCTTTCTGAAACGACCTTCGTTTTCTAAGTTAGTGCCGTCTTGGAGTCTGCCTAAGGTCCTGGAGGCCTTGGCGAAACCTCCTTTTGAACCGTTAGGTGAAGCTTCGCTTCATCATCTTACGGTTAAGACTCTCTTTTTGGTAGCTATTGCCTCTGGGCAGAGGCGCAGTACTCTTCATGCTCTCTGTCTTACTCCTGGTCATGTTCGCTGGGAGAGAAAAGGTGTTAGATTGATTCCTAGGGCTTCTTTTGTTGCCAAGAATCAGACAGCTACCTCCGGTCCTGTTGAGATTGTTCTTTGTCCGCTTTCTGACCTTTCTTCGGTGCGTGAGGACAAAGTTTGGTGTCCTGTTAGGGCTCTCAAATGGTATATTGATAAGACTAAGTCTTTTCGTAAGGATGATCAGTTGTTCTTGATCACTAGAGAGCCTTTTTCTCCTGCCTCTCTTGATTCCATTTCTAGATGGATCGTTGAAGCTATTAGGGCCGCTGGCACAGAGGCTCTTTTATCTGACAGTAAGCCTCGTGCTCATGATACTCGTAGTGTCAGCACTTCTTGGGCTCTGTTTCAAGGTGTGGCGCTTGTTGATATTTTGAAGGCTGCTTATTGGCGTTCGCCCAATTCCTTCATTTCTTGCTACCTTAGGGATATTCCCGCAGGTGAAGCTTTGTTTGCGTCAGCCACCTTGAAGGCCGCTGTGTCTTCTTTGTAGTCTTTGGTGTAATCCTATTTCCTTTGCTTGAAACATGCCTCCCGGTTTTTTGAGTTGGCGCTGGTCTGGCATAATAGGTAGGTATATATGATTTATTGCAGTAAATTTGTAAAATCAGCACTGATTTTCTTATTTACTATATAAATCTATATACCTACCTATGACCCTCCCTCCTTCCCCGCTCCTTGCAAGCAACATGTTTCTTCTTGGGGTTGCTCGCAAAAGAGGAAGATGGCCGTAGCGTACTGACGCGCGTGAGTGGCAAAGGGGACAATAGGATTACGGGGGGTGCGCACAATTTTGTGACACATGTGTGATAATTCTCGAAGGGGTCCCGTAGTCAAGACTACAGGCATAATAGGTAGGTATATAGATTTATATAGTAAATAAGAAAATCAGTGCTGATTTTACAACTTTATCAGAAAATCATTGTCTTGAGAGGAGCCTAATCCAGCTACCTACTGGTCATTTGGAGCAGTTATAGTACATGGCCTAATGTAGTCTTAACAGCGCAGACTCTCTATTACGACAGACCAGGGTTTGTGCCTGCAAACTAACCTCAATCAGCTGTAACTGTATATTTTCTACCCACAATTTTGGTAACGTTGTAGTATTAGTAGGTTTTTTTTCGTTTGTTTTGTTTTTTATTAATTGTTTGAAATTAGATACAGCAACAACCTTGTACATATTCAATATCCATTTGGCAGACAAAGAGTTGAAATCAAGGAAGTGGAAAAAAAAGAAACAAACATCAAGCCTGCTATTGACAAAGGAAAATATCACTGAGCTTGGCAATTACCCTGCCCTTGACCATGTTGTGTGCATTTTTCATCGGAAAAGAAGTCAATAAAGACTGTTATAGCAGGGAAATTTACTACTAAGAAAAGTTACAGTTCCCTGAAAGTTACGGGTTCCCTGATTTTAGTGAGGCTCCATGGTGTCTACACTCTTTGCACATAACTTTGACTTTGACTTTGAGCTTGATTTATTACCAAAGCAGACTTTGACCTGTCACCTCTCGCCTGAGCTTAGCAGCAGCTTTACAGTAATGCGGTTATATTTCCTGCATATGTTGTACACATACTGCAGAACTTGATGAACATAAGACTGTGCTAGACTATATCCAGCAACTTGTTTCAAATAGAACCCTTCAACTAGTCCTGCAAAAGAAAATCCTCCTTTTGACAAAGACTAAACCCAGGGGTATCATGATTTTCATATCCCTGAGTAGGATTATATGCAGGCCCTGTGATATTCCATTTGTTCAAATCCGTAAGCCTAATCATAATATGCAGATGAGAGTTGCCTTAACTTTTATTTGGCTACTTAAAAGCAGAATGGAATCATCAGACTACCTGCAGTATGTGCTCCAATATCATTTCATATTTTCCCTGGTATTTATGAACTGTAACTGTTTCCGCTTATGTACATGTACCTGGGTAGTTTTGCTCCTGGAAATAGTAATAAGCGATCCTGATCATATCTAGGGTAAACTTTGGAAGTATACGCATACTTCCCTCTCGGTCTGCATAACAGCATTTCCTCATTGCCTGGATAATAATTGGATACTGCAACATACACGTTGGTGTGGTGAGAAACTTCTGTTTGGATCAAGATCCCGTTGATTGTGTTGCTGTGTTTTCTGGAGTCATCCCGGTTCTGAGAAATGAGGCTTGTTTGTGGCTTCTGTATGTCAATTTTGTTTTTCCACTTGAAGATCAATTTTTTAAAGCTGCTGTGATTGTGTATTCCATAGTGACTTACTTGGCTGTAAACCTTTTGAATGTCTTTTTGACTGCATTTTAAAAAATTCTTTCAGTGAAATTGTTTTCTTCCTATTACCATTTGGAATGATTTTTCAATAAGTCGGCCTATTTTCAAAAGTTGAATCGTACCCCTGCCCCCTTCCTAACCCTTGAAACCCTATATTGGTGACCTCATGGGATGAAAGATCCTATTTTGTACTCATTGGGTGTGGATAAAAGATGGAGAATACAACATAAATATTGATGAAGGTAATTACTGTAAAAATGTGAGTGTTTTCATATATGACTTGGTACATGCACATGTATGTGGACTCATAGAGCCGAAAGCTATAACACACAATTGTATTTTATTACCATTATTATTAGTGATAATAACTTTTTCTTTGAAAAGTTAAGTGAGAAGAACTAGATTTAAAGTGTAGGCCTTCCATGTATACTCTGTTTCAGCCTGTTAAACACTCCAGTTCAACCAGCATTCTTGCTCCCATCATAAGTATAGGCCCTCCATGTTCAGGGCCCCGTTTCATAAAACTTGTTCTCAGTAACACCCGCCACATTTCTATGACAAATTTGCTCTCAGCCAATCAGACGCAAGGATTTCAGTAGCTTATAATAGTAATTGCAACTTGTTTTTATTGATAAGTTTTATGAAACAGGGCCCTGAACAGCTCTGTTTATGATGAATCACGAGTGTCTTCACGAACAGGTAATCCGCACCAAGTGTTATGCTTCCAAGAGCATTCATTAATCAAATTTCATCTTTCATCCCATTAGGTCGAACCAGGGAACGTTCGTTGGTACGTCCATGGCCGAACCAAGATCGAACAAGCTCGCATCCCTGCATGTAAAGTAATATTTGAACGGTGTAGCGCACCATTGGTTCGATCTAGATCAGCTTGAAGTATCAAGTCCTGTTTTGAACCCAGATAGATCCAGCTCACACCATTCTGTGTGGTCACTGTGGTGAAGCACACCACTGGTTCGATCTAGGTCGCTCTTGTTATATGAATCGGGTCTTTTGCCTGCCGAGTCATTTTCTTCTAATAGAAGAAAACAAGAGAAGATAGGATGTTAGCATAACTATAATGAGCTCCGAGTCTGGGGACCTCAACAACTGTTCATTGCTGTTTGCGTTTCTGCTCCCTTCACTCCTAGTACTGGCTGTGCTTTATATTTAGCTGACAATTTACAGTTGCATTTGAAATGTTGTCTGTCTGATTCAACTGTTTAGCAGTGTTTTGTATATATATTTAGCTGGTTATTTATGATGTTTTCTCTTGGGATTGAAATTGAAAGCCTTGACATTGTTCGTGACTTTTACATTGAGAGAGGAGCTAGTCTACTGAACACCACAAGCAGGCTTGTCTTATTTGTAATTTCAAGGTTGAACCAAAGTCATGTTTTTCCCCGATCAGTTTGCCGTGCATAAGTAGACGTAATACACTTCGCCTGGGTCAGGGCTTGAAGCATTTACTCATTGAAAGAAGCAACATTTGCAGTAATTGCAGATGTGTTCTATTTGGGATATAAATAGCATAATATTTGTAATTTCAAGGTTCACCAATTGCCAGTTTATTGACTTTCTTGCATACATTGTAAGCATGTAGCCTTCTGATCAGTGCCTCAATATACTACACATTGTACCTTTCCTTGGATTTGGCTTAGAGCATGAGGTTTTCACTGTGAACAACTTATCTTGGTGTTTGTATAAAGATTGCAATATTAATGATATTGTAAAAGACAGATCTGTGATAGATCTGGGATTGATCTGTGATTGTGATATATCAGCTGGCCGTCTTGCTTTTCGTTTGCTGGATTTGTGACCTACATTTTGTGGATAGCATTGTCCTTGTAGATATGTATCTGATATCATATCTTGTGGAAGCATAACTACTGGGGTCATATTGCTGCAGTCATACTGCTGTTATCATTGTTTTCATTTTCAAGTACATTGTAATTGTACCTTGAGGCTGGTATGCGCAAACATTGTAGTTTGTAAGTCTGTGCAGTAATCTCTCTTTCCATTCCAAGTCAACAGTCATCCTTTTATTTTCTTTTGTTATTTTATGACGCTGATCCTTACCCCTCCCCCTTTTTTGTTCTTCGAATGGCTTCACCAAACTGCATGGATAATAGATAGCGAGGCCTCGACATGATTTAGCTTTCTGACTTGCTTTGCTTAGCAGCTGAGAGGAAAAGTTGTGGAATTAATATCAACTCTTTGATTTGTGGATGAACATATTAGAATTCTATTCATCTTGGATATTATACCAATTGGATTGTAACTAATATTCGAGGAGAGACTGGTATCAGTTTTTAGAAGTTGCCACAATGATGAATCCATGGAGAATCCAAGAAGAAGAGGTAAAAGTCATTTACTATTTTGACTGCATATTCTTTTTTTGCTATTTATTACTAAATTAATTCATTAAATCTAATCACCCTGGTTCAACTCTCACATCTTTGTGTTATTGTGATTACTATAAGTAATATTTTAAGTATAATTGATCAATATTGTTTGATTATATATCAGTGAACAGATTTACAGCAAAATTCTCTTTATTCAGCCTCATTTAAGAGAAGAGTAATTGAAGGGAATTTTTGCTTTGTAGATTGGAATTTGAGATTATATCAGGGATAGACCCAGGATTTTGTAAAAGTGAGGGGGGGGGGGTTGGGTCCAATGTCCCCAAATTTCTGACAAGGAAAAGAAAAAAGTAATCACATTCTTGGGGTGTTGATTTGCACCACAAAATGTCTGACATGCAGAAAAAGTGGTCACCTGCTGACAACCCCCCCCCCCTCCCCCTCCCCCTCCCCCTCCCCCTCATTCCACCTCCGATATTGCAGAATTTCAGATTTTTATGTGCTGTATTCATGTATGTATGTATGCTTTGCGTTTAGGTCCCATAGAACTTAGAAGTACAGGGGGACTTTATACATACGTGATAGATATCCCACCTAAACTTTGAACATTGCACACGCCCTCCTCTATGTCAATACATCATTGTTTACATATGGGACCAAAATAAATACGAGCTTATTGCCTTGAAACTGAATTACCAACACAAAGAGTGAGTGTTTGCACTCTCAAGTCAATTTGAAAAAAGAAGAAAAGAAAGAAACTGCTTTTAAAATGATTTCAGTTGATTAAAGCACAAATTCAGATTGAATTCTGTAAAACGGGCTTATACTGTCTTATAGATCTGTATAAATCTAATGGGGTGTTGCAAGAAAGTTCCAATCAATTGCAAATTGTAAAGCAAATTAGAACAACCATTCTGATTGGTTCAGGGTCTGCCCATTCAAGAAGATGTGCTTGCAACAATGATTTTGATTGGTCAGTACTGATCAGTTGCAACTTGCAATCAATCGCAACTTTCTTGCAACACCCCATATGTGTATGTACATGCGTGGACTACAGTTTACATACGTACCGTACATGAAAAACCTCAATCATACATTGAGCATGAAAAATGTGGTCTCAACTAAGTTGTCGAGTACGAAGATTTTGTTTAAGGAACAGATTACAGGTCTGTGCTTATACATTTCATAACCAGTGCTGTTTTTTATGCCTCTGCCCACCGAAGGTTGTGCCGGAGGCATTATGTTTTCGGGTTGTCTGTCCGTCCGTCCCGTTTTCTCGTTCTCGCGATAACTCAAGAACCACATGAGGTATGAACTTCAAACTTGGAGCTAGTATGTATCACCATAGGAAGACAATCTGATTAGATTTTGGGGTACTTAGGTTAAAGGTCAAAGATCACGGGTCAATTTCTGAAATTGCAGGTGTTAGCCTCATTCTCACGATAACTTAAGAACCATTTGGGGTATGAACTTAAAACTTGGTGCAATTACATGTATGTATCACCATAGGAAGATGATCTGATTAGATTTTGGGGTGTATGTAGGTCAAAGGTCAACGGTCACAGGTCAATTTCTGAAATTGCAGGTGTTAGCCTTGTTAACGTGATATCTTAAGAATCATTTGTGGTATGAACTTCAAACTTTGAACTAGTGAGACAATTAGATTTTTGTTCATGTAGGTCAAATGTGACAGGTCATAGAGGTTATTATATATGTGTATGTGAAATGTTTTTTTACCTGTTATCAATATCTCAACTATTTTGTATTCATGACTAGGAGGAGATACAGTGATCAGACTTTTGGGTTATAAGGTGTAAGGTCAAATGTCAAAGAGGTCAGTTAACATGTAATTAGAGGCTTTTTATTCTGGTTATCACAATATTTCAAGAACAGTTTGAGCCATCAACTGAATTTAGGCGGAGGCATATAGGAAACGCAGTCACATTCATCTTGTCTTATTTAAGCTGATTTCTGGTGCTTTTGGTTTGGAAAGAAAAAAGACACTTAAAAAGTTGTGTTTCAACAAATGAATTACTTATTCTGCACCCTGGCTTGTGTTTAAGATAATAGTTCAAGTTCTCAGCTCTGTACTTGTCTTGAAAGCAGAAAAATAATACTAAACAATATATTTACATCAATTTTTCAGATTCAAAAGATATTTGTTAATGAAAATGCAAGATACCACTTAACAATTCAAACATTTTTCAACATGGTCATCAAACACAGAACTTGACAGAATAATGTTAAAGATAAAGTTCAGTTCTGGTCATGAGATTGAATTGTGAAAGAATCTTTCTCAAATCAATTGGGCAAGGTTGATTATGTCATAAGAGTTGGTGTATACTGTAAGGTTAGGAATCACCAAAGTTATATGAAATTGACTCTATCCTGCTGACTGTCACATGCACTGCACACAGAAATGTGTGTATGGGACTACACACAAATGTTTGACCCAAACATTTCAGCTGTTTCTTGTCATATTGGATGTGAGGGCATTTGCAGCGCAATCCTTCTCAGGGGACATTTCTACTATGATAATCTTCCAAACTAACATAAAAAGAATAAAGCTCATAAATTATTTTTAACCTTTTCCAGAACTCCACCTTCTCTTTAACTTTGCTACATGGTACAAACATGCAAATAGACTCCTGCACGTAATGAGCAACTTGCCATTCAACTAGTGTAGGAACCATGAAGTCTATACAAATCGAGAACCATTGATTTTGATCAGTGCACGACTATTCAATCCATCCATTTCCTCTTCTTTAATTTGGTTTTACATGCTCCATTTCTTTACTGAAAGCTTAAATTTGAAGCCCATTTGCATGTAACTGTGAACTGTTTAGTTGTACGCTTCATTTAACATCATTAACCAACCATTCTAATCTGCTCTGGAAGTATTTGTCTATATATTATAGTCACAGGCAAAGAATACTAAAATAATAGTTTTTCATCTGGTTTCAAGCTTGTGCTATAATTGGTGCATTGCACTGCAGTATCTTTCCTCAGATATCAAGTTTATAAGGTCATCAGTAAGTTATGAGATCATCAGGAAGTTTGTAAGTTATAAGGTCATCAGTAAAGTCATGAGGCCATCAGTAAGTCATGAGGTCATTAGTAAGTTATAAGGTCATTAGTAAGTTATCATCTCCATACTGTAATCAATGTTTCAGAGGAAATTTCTGTTATCATTAAAGAATTCATGTCATAAATCTTGAAAGCTACATGTGTATGATTATAAATGGTTGTTTCCTTAGACTGTAAGAAAAAAAATCCCTGAAAGTTTTACCAAAAGTGATCAATGTTTAGTAAGGTAAAAGTCAATGTTCATTTTGAAGTTTAGAATTTTGGTGTGTACCATCAAATACATGTATATCTTCAAAGTAATAGATAATTAGACATCGTAATATCTGGAGGAGTAATATTGCAAATGAATTCTGTAACATGTTAATTGCTTTTTGTAATCTTTTGGACTGAATTTTGTAAAATGATTTTTGAAAGTTGAAAGTGCCTTTTAAAGAATTGTATTTACACAAATCACAATGCACCCAGTGCACTGCATATAAGTGTTCATATATCACATGTAATTATAAACCCATTTGACGTGTGTTTAAATTTGTATGAAGATGTAGCCTAGTAATGGACGTGAGGGCCGCAAGGTATCTGGCATGCTTCTATTATTAGCAGATAATTGGGCAATTACAGTGTGGAAGAGTTCACTGTTCAATTTGTGCTTCTACCATACCATTTACAGTGAAATAATACTCCTTTAAGTGAATTTTACTTTTATCTTCGTTGCTGTGATGTGTAGTGCAGCATATGAAATGAAAGGTCATAAATTGCTACTTTGAAATCTGCTTCTATTAAAACGCAGAAACTATTTTTCAATACAGCTGCATTTTTTCAGTGTGGTTACTATTTAAACGGAAGGAAAATAAAGCTACATTTGTAGTAGTGCAGGCTTTATTACATATCTAATTTTCTTCCAGACAGGTTTTTATAAAGTAATTTTGTTTTTGTTTTTGGCTGTTATGGTGTCCCTCTTTTCCGGTTGTACAACACATGCTCCAGCGGCGATTTCTCTGCTGTCAATTCTTTACGCTAATCAAATTCCTAAATTCAACTCTGGAGCCAACTTCACCCCGAACCCTAGCCCTAGCCCCAACCCTACACGTAACACTAGGCATAACCCTACACCTAAAACCTAAAACCAAATTGCAAACAAAACACTGATCCTATACTTCTTGATGAAATAGGCTTGCAACATTTGTAGCCTTAAACAAATGTTAGAGCTCTCTTTTACTTTATTGTTATTCTTTCAAATTATCCTTAGTCCTTACCCAATTTTGAAAATTGATGTTAATAGTTTTATATCCTTTTTCCTTTTCTGTCATCAACAATTACAGACATTTTGATCCAGTTAGAGAAAAAGGACACATATTTCCATTTTCCTTTTTATTTGATAAAATCATTTCCAAAAGTTTTAACCCAGTTCTGAAACTGAAGCCATAAATCCTCTTTCTGACTTCCTTTCTTAATCCATTTTCCACTTTCTCTCTTACCAGAATCTAGAAATCCCATTACTCTTAAAATTGAAGCCAACAATTTTTCCCAGCTAAAGACAAGATATATCCATCCTTCTCCGTCTGTCTTTCTCATTCTCTATGTAGTGTACCACATCTTCTCCAAGTCCTTAGAGGGAAATTCCACCCTGTAATCAACTTCTTCTTTTCAGAAGGAGAAAACTTAAACAGATCAATGAAAATTTGAGCAAAATCCAATAAGAAATAATCATTTTCTGTGCAGACCAAATGGGAGAGGAGCTCGCAAGATAGGTCACCGAGTTGCCAATTTGTGTTTGATCGATCATGACTTCAAAAATTCATAACTTTCTTACTTATCGTCAGATTTTGCTCAAACTGTAAAGCACTTAGACACGTCACCGTTGATGTATTAGGCACTATATAAAAGCGGAATATTATTATCTGCTTTTATTCAAATCAACTTAAGACTTTCCCTTTAAGTTCTTTTAGATTTACCCTTTAACAACAAGAACACAAAATCTATGGGTACTCCTTTCTAGAAGAAATATTTATTCAAAGGATTCCTGCTACAACCATATTAGCTCTGAAATTGAAAAAGAATTAGATGATGTTTATCTCTCTTGTCTGTATCTGATTCTGATGCCCTTTCTTGAAGGGAGCCCTCTCCAGGGAGCTCTTAGAGTGAAAGTGTTTTATCTTCCAACTCTTTCTAATCCAACCATGTTTGCTCTTTTGTACAAACCACTAATGATAAAAGCAAGATAACCCATTGTTCTCATCCTCTCTTGGGGCTTTAGTCCCTTTGCGATACCCTTTCTGGATATGGATTTGGGAGCCTTCTCCGAAGAGCTCTTATGGTGGAAATATTTCATCTTCCAACTCTACTTAATGATAAAGTTGAGTTCTGGTCATGTGATTACATTGTGAAAGAAATTGTCTAAAAGCAATTGGGAAAGGTTGACCATACATGTATCTACCATAAGAATTAGTGTATACCATGAGGTTTTGGAGACATCAAAATGATAGGAAATTGACCTAATCTTGCTGAAAAGCATATAAACTACACACAGAAATGGGTATATGGGACTGCACACAAATGTTTGGCCCGAACATTTCACCCATTTCTCGTCATATTTCAAATATGATTGAATTTGAAGAGCAATTCCTTTCATGTGCCATTTCTACTATGTTTTTCCAAACTGACATGAAAGAAATGAAAAAGTTCACAAAATTATTTTTCACTTTTCCCAGAACTCAACCTTCTCTTTTATAAAGAAACCCATTTTTGCCCTATACTAAAAACAAAAAAAAAAGGATGAAAGCAAAATCACTAACTCTTCCTTCTTTGTTTATATCCCATCCTCCCTCAGGACTTGAGTTCCTTTGCGATGCCCTTTCTGGAGAGTGAGGAGCGTTCTCCAGGGAGTTCACAGGGAGGAAGCAATTCATCTTCTCCTGCAGGAAGCCTAACAAACATCGACAACACTCGTCGCTACACTTTCCCCAGCAATAGCTCCAAGCCTGTGAGTAACTTAATCCCATTTTCAGCCCTTGAGGAAAAAAAAGCTATACAGTTTGTGTTTTCGTAGTTGGTCCTTGATCTTTCGAGGCGCATTATGCAAAATGGATAAAGAGAAAAGCAAAAATAAGTACAGAATTTGTTGCTAATTTTGCAACAAACAAACATGCATAGGCTAAAGCATTGCACAAAACCAGCAATGTATTTGAGCCTTTTTTGTTCGTTTGTTTGAGAATATAATGTCCCAGATAGGATCTACATGTATAGATGTAGGAAAATAAGCTTTTCAAGTCTTCGTATTGGTATTACTACTGTTATTTTATAGAATTGTCAAGTACTGATAGTAATTGCCCAAAACATTACTAGTACTTTTAGAGTTCTGGGGAAAGGGGGGAGGATGGTGCTTCTGGATACATGACCACTTTATTCAAGAGTTGTGAGTAGCCAAGATCAAAATTGCTTGTGGGGGCAGAGATTGTAGTTGGCTGGTGATATTAATTCTAAAAGGTGCTGATTCATTCAGCACCATATCCACTTTCTGATGTAAACAGCAACTGTTGACTTGTGAACACAAAATATGGTGGACCCTGGATGTGCAGGATAGTAATTCTCACTCGCTTCCTTCCTTCTTTTTCCTCTCTAACTTCATAATCTCTCTGATTTCCTTCCTGGCATACAGGGTAAGAGGAGATGGCACAGTGGACCTGCACCTGCTACATCTACCGGGCAACAATCTCCAAGCTCTGGAAAGCTTCTCTACAGCACAACACAGTCAAGATCAGGTGCGATCCATCAACCATACTTATTCGTTAAGAAGGTGGGGTGGGGGGGGGGGGAGGTTTAAAAAACTGTTACCACTCAACAATCTGCAGGCATTTGAAAGCTTCTCTACAGTACATCTGTAAGTGTAGATCATGTTAGATCCATTAACCTATCATCATACTAATCTGTAAGGTGGTGGGGGTATGTTCACCTCTACCAGTCAACAATCACCAAGCTCTTGAAAGCTTCTCTACAACACACCGCAGTTAAGATCAGGTGAGATCCAATAACCTATCACTGTATTAATATGAAAGGGGAGAAGGAGGAAGGGGTATTCAGTACACCACTACCAATCAACAATCTAGCTCTTGAAGTCTTCTCTAGAGCACATTACAGATATGATCAATTAACCCATACCTGTATCAATCTGTAAGGGAGAAGGGGTATATACTGCTACCAGTCAACAATCTCCAAAATCTTGATTAACATAAGCTTTTTGTCAAGGCCAGGTGAGATCCACTCGTCAATCACTGTATTAATCAGTCTGGGGGAGGCAGGTATACACTGCCAAGAGTCAACGATCTCCAAGCCTTGGAAAGCCACCTTACAGCTTTCAGTTCAAGTCAGTTGAGATCTACTAATCAATCACTGTATTGATCCATATAGGGGTTAACCATGGAGGTGTCACCGAGTTATTAGCTTTTTCCTTGGAACTTTAGTTTCTTTATCTTCTCCTCCTTCAAAGACATCCACTAAGAAGATCCCAACCAATCATTACAGTGTCATGTGGAATTTACAGCTAGAGAATATTCCTTTAGCCCAATTATAAATTTGATGTTTTAATGGATTGGACTTGAGGGCAGTGTGAAGCAATTTTTTATGGAGAGTATAGTTGAATGTGCCTCCAAGTCCCAGGTCCATACTGAGTCTTTACTCACAAAAATTCTGGGGAGAGAACTGTGAAACCAGAAATGTTCGCGTGCATGAAACTTTCGCAAATTTCACGAGTGGTCAAGATTCGTGAAAGTTTCATGCCGCAAAATAATAAAATCACAATTGAAACAACATAAATTAATAGCAATTCGCAATAGTTTCTTGCTACAAATTTGGCTGTCACTAACAATTCACAAAAGTTTAATTTTGCAAAAGTTTCTGCCTCTGGGTTTACAGTACGTGTTTTCCTGTGTAAATATGAGATACGGTGGAAAAGGTCTTCTAACAACAAACAACAAACATACAAACAAAGGCAAAACACAAAAACTCAAACTCTCTGTTATACAAGCCTCCAAACTACATGTAGTACAGTGCTGCACATGCAGGGCCTACTGTAGTGCAGTACACATGCCTGCATACTAGCTTGACCTCATTATGCTGAACCCGACTGTCTAGTCAGCTCATTCGAACACTAGGTGGCAGCAGACATCAAAGGATGAACAGTCCATATTGATTCCATACCTACAATGCATTTGACAGATATAATGAAAACTGGTATACCAGGGATCTCCCCGTGTTTCTGAGCCTGTTTTGGTGGTGAAAATCTTAGTCCCCTCCCCCATATACCTAAAAAAAAAAAGAAAAAAAAAAATTTAAGAGAGATTCTGTGATTACTTCACTTTGTGTGTCAATTTCACAGCATAGTTTCAGGAATTTTCTTGAAAAGTAGAACATAACTTGAGATTTTTTTTACCATTACTCCCAGGAAGACTCTTTACATTTCTAGAACATTGTTAGTGCAATGTCATGTGCAATCCAAGGGCAAATCTAGGGGAGGGGGGTCACAGGGGTCATGACCCGCCCCCTTTTTTTGTTGTTGTTGTTGCTTGTCAGATATTTGAAGGAATTGGGATTAAGAACCCCCTTTTTATGCTCAGACTTGTTGAGATTTGTCCCCCCCCCCCCCCCCCCCAATACAAAATCCTGGATCCGCCCCTGTCTAGCCTGTCCCTGGGAGGTGTACACCGGATTCCCAAATCTTGACCTTTAGGCAAGGAGAGCTCAGAAAAACAAACCCAACAACAATGTTAGCATGCTTCCATAGGTCACATGCTTGTGTTATGGTCTTGATAATCAGACCCCATGAACCCAGTACGTACATGAACATGTAAACAAAGTATGTGATAAATGACATTAGGGTTAGTTTGTTCCCTTCCTTCGCCTTTCATTGTATTAAATTTTTAGTTTTTACATTTGTTTGTCCAACTTTCCCGTTCATGTATCATTTATTTAGGATGAACTTGAAATTGCAGTAGGTTTTACCAGGGAGACAAACTGATTCGATAATAGGCTTAATTAGGTCAAAGGTCTCTAGATATTTATATTCTGTAAATTATGTCGGTCACTCCTCTTTAAAAACCTAAAATTCATTTTTAAAAACAATAGATTCATGATTGAAGTTGACAAAACAAATGTAATTATTTTTGTCCAACTGCAATTTTTTTAAAGTGGTATAACAACTTTATAATGGCATGGCAATTTAGATTGTGCTTTAAAACGTTTAGAATATAGACTAGTTGCATGTTTTCCTGACGGGAACCAGGAAACATGGCCAAGTTTATCAACAGAACATTTCACTTGCTCTGTTCAGGGATATGATCCTCAAGTTCACCTAGATATATGACAGGCTTCAGGGATATTTCCTGATTCAATGCTATTTGGACTACATACAAAAAGAATTGTTTTATTCCAAGCCTGAGGTATACATGTATTAGTGGATATTGATGTTTTGTGGTGTGGTAGAGGAATATTCGAAGAGAGGTAAGTTTGAACTTGGAGACAATTAAGTTGGAGGTGTGTCGTTTGGATTTTTATATAAAATGTATCAATAAAACCTTTGTTATTTGTGTGATTACCAATTATCTTGAATTGATACTGTATATGATTGCATTAATGTACCATAGTCTACCCCAGCCAGCCCACGGGATCCTTATGTTTTGATGTGTTGATTGTTGTTGTTGTTTTTTGTTGTTTGTTGTTTTCTGACAAGAGTTTGGGTTTCACACCAGTAGAATACATCACAGATGTGCATTTAGGAGAAGTTGCTATATCAGTGATCACTCTGGCAAGCTTTTATGATCCTGTACATATGTTTGGATAGTCATTTTTGCCTCTTCAGCGAGTTTTATGATTCCTGAATCCTGAAGTAAGTCCTTACAAATGTTTAAGCCCTTAGGACATCTTGGAATGTGAGGAGACATGTAAACGTATTGGTTTCTGTATTATTCAGAAGCTATTTTTAGCTTTTAAATGGTATAATGCTATCGTACTCCAATCATACACATTTACATACCCTGGGTGTCACAATGCCGATGTGTATTGGACACCATTGTATGCAAGTGCAATTAATTGTTATCCACTGATGTATGTTAATTCAAGGTGAGCTGTGACAATGGCTTATCAACATAAACAAGAGCAATTTAATTAAAATTGGTTATTGTGTGCTGCCAGTGTAAAAGTCCATGTAGTCATCAATTGCTCTGTGTCATGTTGTAGTTTGTGGCAATTTAGTATACTAGTAGAGAAGCTATGGACTACATGTAGTTGACGTACAGAAGTAAAGATTTTATTGAAATAGCTTTGGGGGATATATTGCTGGAGGAACTCTGCAGAAAGGAAATAATTTTAACGATTTTGATCCTGCTTTTGAAAAATCAAACCAAGGTAGTACAGATATGTGCACGATATAAATGTAGCTGTTGTTATTGATGGTAGTAGTAGTCGTAGGGTCATTCATTACCCAAATTCTTTCAAAGTTTAATCCCCACCTCCTTCAAATTGTCCCAAATTTAGTATATGGTGTAATTGACTCTTTCCCAAGCTAAAATTTTAAGTTAAATCCCCATCGGCCAAACGGTTTTTGTGCTGTGAGGTATTGAAAAAAGTGTCCATATTTGGCACGCTAGAATTTTAGCTTGGGGAAAGTCAGTTACCCCACATACCAAATTTGGGCCAATTTGAAGGGGAAAGGCTGATACAGAATGACCCAGAAGTAGAAGTAGAAGTAGTAGTGGTAGTGGTAGTGGTAGTGGTGGTGGTGGTGGTGGTGATGGTGTAAACAGATTTCTATGAAACATTATGTTTATGAATACATAGTAAATATTGTAATGTATTCCTTATGGGCCCTGTCTAAATATAAAGAGTTGAGATTATTTGCAAAAGAATTTGTATATGGCACGAAAAAGAGACATGATAACGAAGCTTTTCGACCTGCACTCATCGGGTTATCACGCAGGTATATAACAAATTACTTGAAATCAACTATATTATACTCGGTGAACCCGGACGCAACCTAGACGCCGTAATTTCAGAACAATCGCAAAGCTTGGACGAACTCCTTTTGTCTGCACAGAAGAGGTTCTTGCGATTGAATGTAAGCAGCTTCCAGAAAGTGTAAATGCGCTGAGCTTCTGGCCCGGGACATAATTGAGAATTGATCGTCGGTATAGCTTTGTGCGCAAGCTGGATTGTTCAGCAAGTGGAGACCAATCGCTGAATCGCATTTGGCTATCTTTGGTCTGTTAGCGTGCATTTCAGATTTGCAGGCACGGACGGGCTGCGTGCGCTGATTGGTTGTACGGTTCCGAATAATCGAGGGAATGTGTTGTTTAATGCGATCAGCCAACCGCTGAGAAGTACGGCCCCCGTAACATAACTCAAGTGGGGGGTGGGTAGTACATCCTTGCTAGTTGACGGTAGCATCCTGTGTGTAGAAAACACAATGCGTGTCGAAACCGCGTAATAGCAACGTGACACTGCGTGTTTGATCTGACTGGCGTATTTGTCAGATACCTTACCCCTCCAGGGTAGTTTGAGATACACGGGGCATTTGGCAGGTCCAAAAGAATTTGTCATTGATATCAATTGCAATTCTGTACACAAAAGATAGGTAGGAGACTGTAAATTTGTCATTGATTGGAGGACTTACGATTGATCCGAATCAATCGCAACTCTTTATAAGGCCGGCTGTTCTGTGTTGTTGATAATTCTATACAAACTTCTCATGTGCTGTCTGACTTGTCTCTCCAATGCTGTCTCTTTTTTTGTTTAGGGTATCTCCCTAAATGTAGGTGAGCAATTCTCTTTTGGACAAACATTTGGATTGTAATCTTCTTTAGGAAGCCACACAGTTGATCAATAAAGCTACTCACTTTATCACAGTTATGGTATTCACATTTCTTTGATGAAGCAGAGTATTAGAATAAAGGGATAGTAGAGAGTATTGATTTTTGGTCATCCTGTCCTTCCATGCATTGTACAAATTGACATTGAGAGGACAAAAGAAGGCAATTGGTTGGGATATAAAAGGAATACTGCCTTGAGAGCTTTCAGCAAGTTGTATTGGGATTGTATACATCTAGTCGGATTTATTACTGATAATGCCATGAAAGAATGATTCTGCTGCATGCGCTGTAGTTTTTCCTGTGATAGTTCTGTGGAAAGAAATTGGTGTTCCTTGGAACTTTGGGTGACTAAAGAAAAATTGGAGATAAGAGCTAGCAGCAACTCATATCAGGATTGTATACATCAAGTGAGATTTAACTTTTGCCACAAAGGATTGATTCTACTGCGTGCGCTGTAGTTTTTCTTGCAATAATGCTGTAGAAAGATTTTGGTATTCCTTGGAAATTTGGGTGACTAAAGAGAAATTGGAGGTAAGAGATAGCAGCAAGTTATATTGGGATTGTATACAATGATCTAGTGGGATTTCACTATAGCCACAAATGATTGACTCTGCTGCATGCGCTTTAGTTTTTCCTGCAATAATTCTGTAGAAAGAATGTGGTATTCCTTGGAACTTTGGGTGACTAAAGAGAAATTGGAGGTAAGAACTAGCAGCAAGTTATATTAGGATTGTATACATCTAGTGGGATTTGACTATTGCCACGAAGGATTGATTCTGCTGCATGCGTTGTAGTTTTTCCTCCTATAATGCTTTTAATAGATATTTAATACACGTCATGTATTGTAATTCCTTGAAACTTTGAGGATAAAAAGATGAATTAAAGGTAAGAGCTACTTGTAGCAGCAAGTTATATTGGTATTATATACATCTTTGGCAATTCATATCTCTTGCTGTGAATGAATGATTCTGGTTGTCTTCATCGAGTAAATAACAATGTTTCATAACCTCATTTCTTTCTGTTCATTTCAGTAGTTTGATCTCCCAGTACACAGTCCAGTTCTTTTATGTGTGGACATTAACAGTTCACATTGCTGAACTCCAAGTCAGTCAGATCCTCAGATATTTTTTTGTCTTGTATCAACAAGGTGAATCAATTCCCCATTGGATTTAAAGATGGAACAGTGTTTGACCTTTTTGTTTCTTTCTATTCCTTCCAGTAGTTGGATCTCCAAGTACCCAGTCCCATTCTTACGTGAGTGGCCTTCAACAACTCAGACTGCAGGACTACAACAGAGAGCCGGAGAGGAGACTGCCTCGGCGGGTCCTCGTCCGGCAGTTCTCCGACCAGGGAGAGTCGGTCTCGGTACCCTTCCATCCGGTAAGTTGATCCTCAACAACTAGATGAATTGTAAATGGTTATTGTTGTATAATAAATGATTGTTATTTATTTTGTTGACAGTATTCTTATATAGCTAGGAGTAGATGAAACACAGTGTTAAAAATGGGATGGCCCTGACTGAGGTAATGTTGTGATGATAAGACATGTGCTCCAGCAACAATCGCTCTGGGTTTTATTTCGTGAAAGATGTAGGGTTTGTGTTAAAGATAAAGTTGAGTTCTGGTCAAATGATCACATTGTGAAAGAAACTGTCTCAAAGCAAGTGGGAAAGGTTGATCATGGCTACATGAGAATTGGTGTATGCTCTGAAATCATCAAAATGATAAGAAATTGACCAAATCTCGCTGAAAAGCACATGCACTGCACACAGAAATGGGTATATGGGACTGCACACACATGTGGAATGTATGTTCGGCCCAATCTCTTCAGCTATTTCTCCCCATACATGTATTTTGAATATGAGGAAATTTGAAGAGCAATCCATTTCAGGGGACATTTTAACTTTGATGTTTTTCCAAACTGACATAAAGGAGTGAGAGAGCTCACAAAAGATTTTTCACCTTTCCCAGAACTCAACCTTCTCTTTAAGGTTTCAGTTGGATTTTAGGTTGGGTTTAGGGGTTAGAGTAAGGATTATTTTGATATAGTGTTTAATCCAGGGTTCAATGTAGGCCTTCAGTCAGTGTGGGACATTGACCATGGAACAATAAGCCAGTTTGTAATTACAATTTGCGCATGTGCAGATAAAGGTCATTTGCACCAAGTACAGTTGGCCTATACGCTGTCATTTTGTACGTACCACGATGCACGCAACAGTATGATTTTACATGTTAAACAAATAGCACGTCCATCAAAACAATCTGCGTGCACAAATTGGAGTCATTTCGGGGTCTTGTGTACTAATTATGACCCGGCTTATTTGGAGCATGTGCCGTCCAACAGGGGGGTGTTTCATAAAGCTTTTTGTAAAGTTACACATGACTACTAACGACTTGAATATGAAGTGCCAGATTAGGATACCCAAAGTTTTTCCTGATGTTTTTTTAACCAAGTGTGACTGTATTTCCACTAACCTCAATTAAATTATGGCAAAAAATATAATTTACTGCAATAAATCATATATACCTACCTATTATGCCTGTAGTCTTGACTACGGGACCCCTTCGAGAATTTAACACACATGCGTCACAATATTGTGCGCACCCCCCGTAATCCTATTGTCCCCTTCGCCACTCACGCGCGTCAACACGCTACGGCCATCTTCCTCTTTCTTGCTCGCCCCCGACGAGTTAGGACGTATTGTCACAGCGCTCCTGAAATCAGGTCGTATAGTATCTTTTTGGTGCGCTTTTTCACATAGTTAAAGCACTTTTAGGTACCTATATTCGTTTAGATTATAGTACTTTGTGTTTTATTAGTCACTCTTGCCGATTGCAAGGGATTTTTTGATTCCCTTTCTTGGCATTTATTTTTCTCTTTCACGGTCAGCCCCACGTAGATATTTCTGTGTTTGCGGGTGTTTCCGTTTGTCACCGAGCCTTTGGGTTCGGTGTTTGTTCTTACGGTTTTTAGGCTGTGAAAATTTCTTTAGTGCGTATCTCCCAAATAAACTTTAGTTTTATTTACTGCATGCAGTTGAAGTTTTTCTTATTTTGAAAAGTATACTTTATTGTCTGTTTTATTGCAGTGGTATGAATTCGGAAGAAGAAGCAGCTGGGTCAAGGAGACCTGCTTCTTCCGAAGAGTTGTCTAGCAAGACGACTCGGCCTTCCAGAACTTCCCCGAGTACAGCGGTACGCGGGGGAGGGAGGAGGGCTAAAGGTAAGTTGCCTAGTGGTGTTCCCTTGCAGAGTTTGCCAGTTTCGGAGCTTGCGGCTTCGGGACGGGTGGCGTTAACTGAATCGGGATTGTCAACTCCGAAGCCTGTGGTTTCGGGGTGGGTGACGTCAGATTCTAGTGGTTTGGATATCTCGAATCCAATCCCCCGGTCGCTGAGACCAGAGGGGGGGGCTGTTGTTTCCCGTACGGTAGCGTTCACTCGCTCTGATCCGTTAGGGGAGACGCGCCCCACTACTGCAGGGCAACCCACGGGCTTAGTCCATGTTGGTCTGGGTTCTCAAACCCTAGCCCCCGGCAAACGCCATATGGGGGAACGAGTACTTTCTGGGCTGTCTCAGTTGCCAGCTAATGGGAATGCTCGAGCTAACAATGTTGGTCTGGGTTCACAAACCCTAGCCCCCGGCAAACGCCATATGGGGGAACGAGTACTTTCTGGGCTGTCTCAGTTGCCAGCTGATGGGAATGCTCGAGCTAACAATTATGGACGCTCTTCGGAGCAACAGGTGTTTTCACCTGAGTGCGTGACTACTAGTGCTCCCCTATTGCCGCTTTCGAGCGGTCCAATAGTGGGTTCACATGCCTTTAGTAGTCATCGGGCACATACCGAGTCATCTCGGTCTGCCCACGCACTGGGAGCTTTTAGCTCCCAACCCATGGTTACTGCATCCTCTTGCTTAGCCAATATGGGTGTTTTGGACGATTCTCTAGGCTTACGCCATGAGCGCTCCAATCCCTTTTTTGGAAGTGAACGTCCCTCCGCGGAGGGATCGGTTTTCACCTGAGTGCGTGACTACTAGTGCTCCCCTATTGCCGCTTTCGAGCGGTCCAATAGTGGGTTCACATGCCTTTAGTAGTCATCGGGCACATACCGAGTCATCTCGGTCTGCCCACGCACTGGGAGCTTTTAGCTCCCAACCCATGGCTACTGCATCCTCTTGCTTAGCCAATATGGGTGATTTGGGCGATTCTCTAGGCTTACGCCATGAGCGCTCCAATCCCTTTTTGGGAAGTGAACGTCCCTCCGCGGAGGGATCGGTTCGTGTTTCCGAAGTGGCTTCGGAGATCCGAATGAATCCGATTAAGCGTTCTAACAAAAGGGTTTCGGCTACGACTCTTGTCGAGCCAGCCAAGAAAAAGGCTAAGAAGAAGGCAAAAAGTGGCAAGGCTTTGCCGGCCTCTTGCCCGTCTGGCCTGGCTAACCCAGCTAGCTCCTCTCAAGCTGACATGTTCAGCATGATGCGGGCTTTTGCTCAGAATCAGGGTTGGTCCTTTGTACCGGCTACTTCAACCCTGACTTCTGTCCCTATTCAGGGGTCTGACTTTGAGACTAATCAACCTTTTGTGTTTGATTCCTCTTTGTCTGAGACTGATTCGCATGTGCCTCCTACTCCCGCGGCCCTTGGGGCTCCGCCGGGCGAGGAGACTGTTGGTGAGCCATGCGGGGACCCGCCTGCGGAGGCCTTTGTTAACGTTCCTTTGTCTCATTCCACTCGGGTGGAACCAGATTTGGATGCGTCCTCTCAAGCTTCGGTTCCCGAATCGCTTGGGCAGGCGGAGTCTCAATCGCTCAATCTCTGTGGAGTGGAAGCGATTGTTTTCTTGTCCAAATATCGCCCTGAAGTTCAGTCAACCCGCGCGCAGGGTTCGACTTCGCGTTGGTTTAAGCAGCGGGATTTCTGCTGAGTCTGGGCGCCTTGGCGTCCGGCCCATGGCTGTTGCATCTCCTTGCTCGGCCGATATGGGTAATTGGTGC
Source organism: Heliocidaris erythrogramma (assembly GCA_025617745.1). NCBI lineage: Eukaryota > Metazoa > Echinodermata > Echinoidea > Camarodonta > Echinometridae > Heliocidaris > Heliocidaris erythrogramma. Next base: position 5,437,552 of record CM046870.1, read on the forward strand.
GCGTCTTTGGGTTCAATACCCTCAGCGCACTTCTCCCATAAAGGGAGGTGAGCGTCCCTCAGTGGAGGGTTCGGTTCGTGTTCCCGAAGGGCTTCGGGGAGCCGAACGAAACCGGATAAACGCTCTGAAAAGCGGGTTTCGACTTAGGCTCTTTTTGGGCCAATCAGAAGCCTAGGGAAGGGGCTAAAAGAGGCAAGGCTTTGTCTGCCTCTTGCCCATCGGGTTTAGCTAACCCTTCGGTCTCTCAAGCTGAGATGTTCAGTGTGAGATGGGCTTTGCCCAGACTCAGGGTTGGTTCCTTGTACCAGGATTCACATCCCCTGCTCTTGTCCCTTTTTTGGGTCGGACATCGAGACTAATTAGCCTTTTATGGTTTATTCTTCTTTGTCTGTGATGAGATCACATGAGCCTCCTAGTCTCGCAGCCTCGGGGCTCCGTCGGGTGAGGAGGCTTATGGCGGTTCATGCGTGAATCCGACCGTTTCGGCCTTTGTTCGTGATTCTTTGTCACGATCTTTTCAGGCGGATCCAGTTTTGGAAGCGGCCTCTCTAGCTTCGGTCTCCGAATCGCTGGGGCAGGCAGAGCCTTAGTTGCTCTCCCTTTGTGGGGTAGAAGCGATTGCTTTGTTCTAAACTTTCCCTGACTTTTAGTCAACCCGCGCGCAGGGTTCGACTTTGCTTGGGTTCAGGCAGCGGGCGGACGAGACGGTTTCTTCATAGATCTGTCCGCCCCGCTCCCCGGAGGTGCTATAGGAACTTGGACACCTCACAGGCTGTCCTTTTTCCCTTTCTCCGACTTTTGTTATTCCCAGGCGCTCGGGAAAACTTCGTTTGATACTGAACCTAAAGAGGATAAACAAATTTATTCCTCCGGTTCATTTTTGTATGGAGACTCTTGCCTCCATTCTTCCGTTGATCAAAAGGGAAGATTACGCGGTCTCGATAGATCTCAAGGACGCGTACTTTCACATTCCCATTCATCGCGCATCTCGCGATCTTCTGGGGTTCTCCTTCCTCTCGGAGACTTACCGGTTTCGGGCTCTTCCCTTCGGGCTGCGCCCGGCCCCTCGGGTTTTTACTCAAGTTGTAGCGGTGCTAGCGGCCTTTCTGAGGCGTCGCGGCCTGCGGTTGTTCTGTTACCTGGACGATTGGCTTCTCCTTGCGGAGTCGCGCGATCGTTTGTTGGACGAGACTCGTTGCTAGTCTCTCTTACTCAAGACTTAGGTTTCCTAATAAATTGGGAAAAGTCAGAGTTAGTCCCCACTCGCAGCCCAGTTTTTCTGGGGGCGGTGTTAGACATAAGGAATCAGTTAGCTCGGCCCAGTCGAGACAGGATTCTCACCATTGTCTCTGCGGCTCGCAAGCTCTTGCTGGCCAGAAGAGTCTCGGCCAGACAGTGGCTTCAGTTTCTAGGTTATCTAGCCAGTCTAGTCGATGTTTTAGAGGACTGCCGGCTCCTCATGAGACCCTTTCAGAGACATCTCCTCAGGTTCTTAAAGCCGGGAAAAGACTCTCTTTTGGTCTGGATTCCAGTACCAGTAAAGATCAAGTCTCTTCTCGCTTGTTGGACGAGCGAGGTGTTTCTCGCGCGAGGCAGGTCCTTCTCTGCCCCTCTTCCGTCGATATCGGTTTCGACGGACGCCTCTCGGTTGGGGTGGGGAGGACACTGCAACGGCAGCACGGTTGCGGGGGATTGGTCTCATCTTGGGACTCTTCCTCATATCAATGTCCTGGAGTTTATGGCAGTTCTGTTGACCTTGCTCCATTTCAGAAGTCGACTTCTCAGTCGTTCGGTTCTGATTCTCACGGACAATGTTACTGTGGCGGCATATATCAATCGGCAGGGAGGCACTCGTTCGGTTGCCCTGAATGCCCTAGCAGCTCAGCTGTGGAGGTGGTGTCGTCGCATGGCAATCACACCCGTGGCCTCTTTCATCCCCGGTCGGGAAAACCTCTTTGCGGATTTTCTGTCCCGGGGCAGGTATCTTTCATCGGAATGGATGCTCCATCCGGAAGTATTTTGCCGCTTTCGCAGTTGCCTAGGTCCACTGGAAGTGGATCTATTTGCGTCGGTGCTAAATCACCAGCTGCCGAAGTATTGCTCCCGTGTTCGCGATCAGGGAGCATGGGCTCTCGATGCTTTCTCCCTCAGCTGGGAGAACCTTCAGGGATTCGCCTTTCCTCCCTTCCAACTGATTCCGCGTGTCTTGCGGAAAATCAGGGAAGATCGGGCGAGGGTGCTTGTAATAGCTCCCTTTTGGCCCAGGAGGAATTGGTTTCCGGAACTTATGAGCCTTCTAAGGGCTCAACCGTTAGTTCTCCCGTTAAGAGCGGATCTGGTGTTACAGCCCCTATTGGGGATTCTTCACCACAATCCGGAGTCTCTTCATTTGACTGCTTGGCCCCTGTCAGGGAATCTGCAAGACAGTCGGGTCTCTCTGATAGAGCCGCGGACTTTTTAATGTCCAGTCGTAGGGTTTCTACTAGGGAAATTTACAATTCCCGTCTCTCGGTCTTTTTCCTTTGGTGCAAAGAGAGAAATCAAACCCCTTCTAAGGCTCCTATTGGTTCAATTGCGGATTTCTTAATCTCGTTATTTGACAAAGGGAGGTCTATTTCTACTATCCGAGGCTACCGTTCGGCGATCGGGGCCATTCATTCGGGTTTTTCGGATGGTTCGGGGATTTCCAATTTCCCGCTACTAAGTGGTTTGATTCGTTCGTTCTTTCTGAAACGACCTTCGTTTTCTAAGTTAGTGCCGTCTTGGAGTCTGCCTAAGGTCCTGGAGGCCTTGGCGAAACCTCCTTTTGAACCGTTAGGTGAAGCTTCGCTTCATCATCTTACGGTTAAGACGCTCTTTTTGGTAGCTATTGCCTCTGGGCAGAGGCGCAGTACTCTTCATGCTCTCTGTCTTACTCCTGGTCATGTTCGCTGGGAGAGAAAAGGTGTTAGGTTGATTCCTAGGGCTTCTTTCGTTGCCAAGAATCAGACAGCTACCTCCGGTCCTGTTGAGATTTTTCTTTTGTCCGCTTTCTGACTTTTCTTCGGTGCGTGAGGACAAAGTTTGGTGTCCTGTTAGGGCTCTCAAATGGTATATTGATAAGACTAAGTCTTATCGTAAGGATGATCAGTTGTTCTTGATCACTAGAGAGCCTTTTTCTCCTGCCTCTCTTGATTCCATTTCTAGATGGATCGTTGAAGCTATTAGGGCCGCTGGCACAGAGGCTCTTTTATCCGACAGTAAGCTTCGTGCTCATGATACTCGTAGTGTCAGCACTTCTTGGGCTCTGTTTCAAGGTGTGGCGCTTGTTGATATTTTGAAGGCTGCTTATTGGCGTTCGCCCAATTCCTTCATTTCTTGCTACCTTAGGGATATTCCCGCAGGTGAAGCTTTGTTTGCGTCAGCCACCTTGAAGGCCGCTGTGTCTTCTTTGTAGTCTTTGGTGTAATCCTATTTCCTTCCGCTCGAAACATGCCTCCCGGTCTTTGAGTTGGCGCTGGTCTGGCATAATAGGTAGGTATATATGATTTATTGCAGTAAATTTGTAAAATCAGCACTGATTTTCTTATTTACTATATAAATCTATTTACCTACCTATGACCCTCCCTCCTTCCCCGCTCCTTGCAAGCAACATGTTTCTACTTGGGATTGCTCGCAAAAGAGGAAGATGGCCGTAGCGTGTTGACGCGCGTGAGTGGCGAAGGGGACAATAGGATTACGGGGGGTGTGCACAATATTGTGACGCATGTGTGTTAAATTCTCGAAGGGGTCCCGTAGTCAAGACTACAGGCATAATAGGTAGGTATATAGATTTATATAGTAAATAAGAAAATCAGTGCTGATTTGATAACTTTGTGTTAAAAATGTTTGTTATAATAAAAATGTTAGTCTACATCTGCACAGTTCAACTTTAGTTGATGCAGTTAAAAATGATTGAGCATCTCATTTGGCTTGTCATATGTAAGTCATTCGTAAAGTCATGAGTATCTTTTACGAACAGCTTTATGAAACACCCCCCTGGTTTGATATCTAACGGAAGGATTTTTCTTGAGAATTTTATGGTGAGTTATGTATAAATTTCTTCTGGCGCCGTCTGAGCAGACAATATGTTAGCCTTTGTGATACGGCTGGTTTATTCTCTTGTCAATTCAACCCTCGCTTGGCTACGGTAAATTTAAGGTAAAGAAAAGAAGTGATATTTGTGTGTGGTGAAAGGGGGGGGGGGTCATCAGTATCTGTCACTCACAAGATAATGCATCTTAGTAGAATTTGATCATGATGATGATGATGATGGTGATGATGATGATGATGATGGTGATGATGATGGTGGTGATGATGATGATGATGATGATGATGATGATGGATGATGATGATGATGGATGATGATGGATGATGATGATGGATGATGATGGATGATGATGATGATGATGGATGATGATGGATGATGATGGATGATGATGATGGATGATGATGATGGATGATGATGATGGATGATGATGATGGATGATGATGATGATGGATGATGATGGATGATGATGATGGATGATGATGATGGATGATGATGGATGATGATGATGGATGATGATGATGGATGATGATGATGGATGATGATGATGGATGATGATGATGATGATGATGATGGATGATGATGATGGATGATGATGGATGATGATGGATGATGATGGATGATGATGGATGATGATGATGATGATGATGATGGATGGTGATGGTGATGGTGATGGTGATGGTGATGGTGATGGTGATAATGGTGATGATGATGATGATAATGTTGATGATGTTGATGATGATAATGTTGATGTTGATGATGATGATGATGGTGATGACAATGACAATGACAATGATGATTAACAGCTTTTATGTGGTGCCATATCATATAAACTTAGTGGTATAATGCTTTAAGATTAAAAAAAAACAACTAGCATCTGTACAGATTAAACTTTTCAAAGCTCTCCTAAATGTATAACACATGAACAAAATGAAGGGAGCCCTCTAGAGTGCTTTGAGGACCAATGTCTGGTTTGATCTTGACGATTTTATGCTTAATACTGGTAGTCTTGAATGCTGAAGCATACCTTGTCTCATGCATACATTACACATGCTGGCATATATGTATAAGACAGACTCTGTGAACGGAGTATTGCTCACATATTGGACATGAAAACCGTTGAATATTCCTTACAATGTTTAAGTTCTTCTTGAGGATGTCAAATTAATAAAACTGATACATGTAACATGCTTCTAGAAGCATTTGTGGAAAATGATCTAGAACATTTTGATTGACATCTGGATTTAAAATATTGTTTCCACAATCAAGGTGTAGCTTCTTTTTCTTTTTAGATAGAAAATATTGATGTTGATTTTACATTATAATACAAATGAATACAAAATCGTAGATATCATTGAAACTGGAGACATAATTCCATATCGTCGTTATCATCCGTAGAATCTTACTCCACACGTTTTGGACAGATTTCTGAATATTTCTTTCAAAACATTAGATACACATGTACAGTGGAAACACACTATAACAAGGACCTTGGGACCATGAAAATGAAAATTACCTTGTTATAACGGGAATCTCCTTCATCGGGGTAAAAAAACAAAAGAACATACAGACTATTTCAGAGCTCTTTTATATAACGTGTTTCCATTGTTTATGTAGCACCTTTAAAATTCCCTTTAATTGGAAGTGTTACCAGGGTCACATGACAGGATGAGATACATGTATAGGACCGTCCTAGTAGACCGGAATGCAAGCCTCAAAAAGTGCTTTAGTTTTTCATTTCCGTGACCACAATCTGGCAACTACCTGATTTTTTGCAGAATGATGGGGAAAAATATGAGTAATAACTACACAAACTCGTCAAGCCCGAAAGCTGCACATTAATTAGTAATTAGTCTTTTAATTAATCACAAATATGTTTGGCGCCCTCTTGAGACCATGTATGAATATTGTAACAGCCTGTAGTGTTTCCAGGTGTTATTCTTCTCTTGAATTATATATAGTATGACGTATTTTGTGATCAGAATGATTAATTTCATCTTATTGAAAGCGAAATATATCCGAACTTGATTTTACATCCTATTACATTGATTGTCAATAAGTCTCTTGAGGATGGTACTTTCCCCAATTCTTTTAAGCAAGCTGTTGTTATTCCACTCTTAAAAAAGCCAAATCTGGATAAAGAAGTTCTCCAGAATTACAGACCCGTTTCCAACCTTCAGTTTGTCTCCAAAGTTCTTGAGAGGGTTGTGATGAATCAACTACAGGAGTACTTGGATGAGTACAGTTTAACAGAACCTCTTCAATCGGCATACAAGAAACACCACGGCACAGAGACAGCTCTTGTTAAAGTCCACAGTGATATTCTTCTGGCACTTGATTCCAAGAGGGCTGTTTTTCTTGTACTGCTTGACCTAAGCGCGGCGTTTGACACGATAGACCTTGATATCATGGTTGATCGCTTCAGAGAACGTGGCATAAGAGGTGCTGCACTGTCATGGATCCATTCTTATCTCAATTCCAGATCACAGAAAGTCAAAATTCAAAATTTGTTGTCTTCTGTTCATACTTTAAAATATGGAGTGCCCCAGGGTTCAGTGCTGGGTCCATCGTTTTTTAGTTTGTACATAACTCCGCTTGCCAATATTGCTAGATCCCATGGTATTGATGTTCATCTTTATGCTGACGATATACAGCTGTATACTTCATTTAATCCTTCTGATCCTCTAAATGAGATACACATAAAATTACGTATGGAAGCCTGTATTTCTGAAATGAAAGCTTGGATGATCTGTAACAAACTGCAATTGAATGACAATAAAAGTGAATTCTTGATCATCGCATCTCGCAAGCAATTCTCAAAAATACAGTGCAGCTCTATACAGATTGGCGATTTTGTTGCTTGTGCAAAGTCTAATGTACGTAATCTTGGGGTTCAATTTGACTCAGAAATGTCAATGACTTCTCATGTGAATGTAACTTGTAGGAATTTGTTCTATCAAATTCGCAATTTAAATATTGTAAGGAAATCCATGTCCAAGAAAGTTACTTCTTCAGTCATTCATTCATACATCGTTTCCCGCTTAGATTATGGGAATGCTCTCTTGTTCAATGCCAATGGTAATCAGATACTTAAATTACAAAGAGTGCAAAATGCTGCCGCCCGAGTTATCAGTAAAACATCCAAATTCACACACATTACTCCAATTTTGAAAGAACTTCATTGGTTGCCTCTTACTGAACGTATAAAATTCAAAATTCTCATGCTCACATGGAAAGTTATCAATGGTTTTTCTCCTTCATATTTACGTGATCTCATTTCAGACTATGTTCCTTCTAGAAATCTGCGATCCTCGGGTACAGGAATGCTAACTCCTCATAGAGTAAAATGTTCTTTTGGTGAAAAGGCTTTTGCTGCTAATTCTCCTCTACTGTGGAATACACTTCCTAGTAATATACGTAATGCTACTTCCTTAGAATCATTCAAACGTGGTCTTAAGACATACCTTTTCACATCCTACTTTAAGTAAATTAGCTTCCGTTCCTTGTATCCCTCCGCGCCTCTGAATAGGTAACTAGAGAGCAGGCGTGCTTAAATGCTATTTATTATTATTATTATTATTCGAGGGGTTTAAGCCTTTTTTGTGAGAATTCATTGCTCCTTTTATTGGATGAAAATACTGATAATCAATATCATCATAATTACCTTTATTTTTTTTATCAATTTCTACTATCACTGCTATAATTATAATAGAAATAAAATGATCATAATAATAATAATTATTATTATTCTCATTAACATTATTATCACTATTATTATTGAGGCATTTTGTTTGTGGAAATAATGGCTGCTATTTCAAATAATACAAAGAATGATGATGCTTACAATAATATTAGTAATTAATGAAGTATTATTACCATTATTCTTATTTCTATTGATATTGCTATTAATATCATTGCCACCATCATCACTGTTCGTATTATTAGTAGAAAAATCATGTAGTAGCCGTAATTTCCACTTGAAAGGAATGTCCAAGATTGTATGTTTAACGTTCTCCTTTCCTTACGCTCTCCTGCCAAATCTTTTCATTTCCTAATATGACTCAAGTCTACTTTGCCATTTCAATATTCCTGCCCCCAAACCCCATTCTCACCTCACATTCTTTCCAGTCTGTCTCTTCCTTTAATCATTCTATTTGTATCCCCACCCCTTTCTTTCTCTCTCTCTCTCCCTCCCTCCCCCCTCTCTCTCTCCCTCCCTCCCCTCTCTCTCTCCCTCCCTCCCTCCCCCTCTCTCTCTCTCCCTCCCCCTCTCTCTATCTCTGTCCATCCCCTTCTACATACAGTGTACGCTCAATATCTTTCCAATCGTTATTTCCTCCTTTCTTTACCCCTGCTCTTATTTCCATCTGCTGTCGTTCTCGTATCTCTATAGATCATACACAGGTAATGTTTACTTACAAGTAACAATAATGAGGAATTCGAATAGACTAAATAATTTGTTGGTTCATGATATATCCAAAATAAATAAGCTCAATACAAATAGTCATGTTCTGTATATTCATGCCCTTCTTTAACATAAATGTACGAAGTACAAATATTATCAACATGTTTGTGAATACACTGAATTGGATATGGTTGATATTGAGAAAAAAATAGCCAATTCAAAGATGAGATTGGACGATAAAGTTATCTGCTATACACTTTCAAAACATAGTGTCACTTCTGCAAGTGTAGAAAGGACAAATGACATTTTCTTCATCATATCAATTAATTGTGAAAATGGCAAAACAAGAAGGAAATTGCAATGAATCTCTTGGGGCAAATGATATTTACAATTCTCTCCAAATATGCTGACTGTTCAACAACTGAGATTTTTTTCTTATATCGTTCTTTGTGGTCTACACGTTTTAATCAGAAATGAATAGTCATGAATTATGTAATGTTAAATCATATACTGAAGGCTTGTCTACTCTTCACATAATAATTTTACAGTATTTGTTCAAAAGAATGTTTGTACCATTGACAATATCTGCTTCCTCTTCATTAGACAAATTTTTTATCAAGTACATGTACCTGTATTACCTTAATAAATGCCTTCGCAGCATAGCTACTAATAGTCGGTGATGCAATTTTTTATATGCTTACAAATACAAGATATTTTATTGATCTAAATACTTTGGCTTCAAAGGCACTGAAACAAAAATACTTATCAAGACTTTCTGCAGAATGTTCTGCTCAGTGTCTTCCAATGTTAATTATACAAGACAGTAGGACATCCTGGAAAACTGATAAGGAAACAAAGCTGAAAGTGACGTTAAGTGACGTTAAGTAATTTTGTAATTACCAGATTTATCTCTATTAAATGACAGGAATTATAAAAACAAATAACTAGTTGCTCCCAATGTACACTTCAATAACTATTCGTACATGTACCACAATATATATTGCATATTTCATATTGCATGATTACATGATAATAACATACACTAAAGGTATACAACACCATTTGAACAATTGAAAAACATATGTTCCCATTGGCATATTTAATTAAATATTAATAAAATAATAAAAGAAAAATAGGATAATAAAATGCCCTCTCGCGTCCAAAAAACGTCCCCGGTTCCCTGATTGCAAGAAGCTTTAATTTAAAGATGAAGGTTATAAAGTAACGTATTTGAGATAAATATAACCCCAAACACATTTTAAATATATGTAACAAAAAAAATTAAATGCACTTAAGTATTGGGATATTTACTTTTGAAATATTATTAAAAATTTTAGCTTCTGTTTGACAAAGTGTCTGCATCATATTCTCTATGTACAGTGGAACCTCATTATAAGAAGGTGATTTTCCTGGTCCCATCTCTTTGTATTCTATTGTATTTTGGCCCTGATATAACACGGTTTCGATATAAAGAGGTAATTTCTCTGGTCCCAAGGACCTCGTTTATAACGACGTTCCACTGTACTTGGTTAGACCAGTTCATGAGATGTAATTTAATTTGAGAAAAATAAATGGAGCTATTCTAAAAAATAGACATACACAGATTACCATTTTGGAAAAAAAAAAATCTTATTGTAACAGGGCCAAATGGTATTTTTCTTCATAACTATTCAATGTTAATTTGTAAACAAATCTTTAGGCATTTTACTCCCAGTGTTAAAGATCGTATGCTCGATCTGTAATGAAAAACACAAGTCAGAAAAAAAATTGGAACCAGCGGGATTCGAACCTGTCATCTACTGCTTGCCGGGCAGCGACTTAACCACCAGGCTATAAGTCGCTGCCCGGCAAGCAGTAAATGACAGGTTCGAATCCCACTGGTTCCAATTTTTTCTGTCTTGTGTTTTTCATTACAGATCGAGCATACGATCTTTAACACTGGGAGTAAAATGCCTAAAGATTTGTTTACAAATTAAAATTCCTCCCCAGTCAAGCTTATTCGTTTATTAACCATTGTCTACGGTGGACCGTTTGAATGTTAATGAGTCAGAAAGAAGAGGATCTTGGGTATTTGATTCTACATGTAGTTCATCGTGACTTGGCCGTGAACCAGAATAGCCTGGTGGTTAAGTCGCTGCCCGACAAGCAGTAGATGACAGGTTCGAATCCCGCTGGTTCCAATTTTTTATGACTTGTGTTTTTCATTACAGATCGAGCATACGATCTTTAACACTGGGAGTAAAATGCCTAAAGATTTGTTTACAAATTAAAATTCCTCCCCAGTCAAGCTTCTTCGTTTACTATTCAATGTTAACTTTTAAGAAGACTGTATTGTTTCCACATCATTTACATGACCACATTACACCTCAACAAAATGGTGTACGTCAGAATTCAGTCAATACAATCTTCATCATGGTCTGATTCATCATCCAAGTCCTGCCCTCCTTGAGCTGTATTTTGACAATTGACACACTTGCATAGATCAGTACAGGCTATGCTATGCTGCCGACATGAACATCGACTCTTTCCTGCGGTTTTAGGTTCTTCGCAACTAGTCTTCTTGCAAGTGCAGTACGTTAGCTCAAGCAGGGTACTTGGTGCAGGAGGAAGATCTCCCCACACTATTTCTATGCTCGACTCTGACACCTTCCATCCATAGTTGTCAGGACTAGGGATGACAGGAAATTGCTCTAAGCACCTGAAATGAATTCCAGCCTGATAATTAGCTCTCCTTAGATGAAAAACTAAGGCATCATGAGTGGGCGGCATATTCATTTCAGCCTTGGTGCCCATCAAGAATTTGTTGTATCTGGCTGTATTAACATTGGCACAATCCTGGTCATACAATTTACAAACAAATTTCTCCATAGATTCTTCCACACCGTCTGGTAGAGTAAACGAAGTTCCAAACTTTTGAAAAGTATCTTGGAACTCGTCAGATGAAGTCATTAGCTTCAGTGCTTTTTTCTTTGATCTGCCATAGAAGCAGCTTGTTGAGTCGCACCCTGTGAAACAGTGGAGGCCAATAAGAGCACTAGAAATGCTATCTCCCAGGTGAGCTCTTATAGCTGTGAGATTGATTGTGCGCTTGTTATTACCCTTTCCGGTGTGGAAAAGTAACTGGGCCTGGATTTGGTCCGCTTTGGCGACACCAATTACAAACACATCTGTATCTGGACTCTTTATTATGATTGCTGGTTCAGTAGTTGAAGAAGAAGGCAGAGATGCAGCAGCATACTGACAGTGTAAGAAGAGCCTGGTATCCGCTTCTTCATGATCGCAATCAAGCGCACTCACAGCTTCAACTTTGATGTCTCCACTTACTTGTTGCAATGAATGACATTTATCATCATGAGCCATGACAACTTTGATGTCTTGAAGGAAGGTTGGGTTATCCAGCCATGCCTTATAGAGGAAACGAATCAAAGCTTCCTTATTTTGACTGCATGATAGGAATTTCTTCCACTGATTTGGAACCTTTTGCTCTGTTCCATAGATCTTTGTTAGCTGGCTACCACTTGCAGCTCTTCTTCCACGCTCTGCTGCCTTGATGCTCAGGGAACGGTAAGTGTCAATCACAAAGTGGATAGTATTGCTGTGGGCACTGTGAGCAAGACGTACCAACTGTTGAATAACATATTCAGACAGTTCACCAAACGTATGTGGTACAGCCTTCTGAGGAATTTCTTGAAGCATTGCCATGCCATCAACTACCCAAACACTGTTAACTGGCATACCTTCAACTACCGGAGCTGGCTCTACACTAGACTCGATAGCATGAAGTAGCGATGCCTTGGTAGTTTTCGTCAATGAACCATCAACTGTGGCGAGAGCAAGTGGGAAAGGACCAAGATTATATTTCATCATATTGCGAATATCTAGTTTCCTTACCCCGGCAATGATTATCAAGCGCTGGAAAAGGTTACGATCTGCTTTTATGGTGACTTCTTTCTTCTTCAATTTTGTACTTGAAGACTTGTTCATTGTGGAGAATGTTTTCCTCTTCTGCTTTTTTATGACTTTGAATAAGTCACCATCCTCCTGAAGACGTTCTTTGCAGAATGTCTTAAAAGCAGCTTCACCCTCAGTGTAAGCCTCAGCATAGTCCTTGGCGACATCCTCAGAGGCTACAACTCCTGACGCTATATGAAGAAGTTCTGGACCATTCTCTTCAAAAGGATTTATCATTGCCTCTACCATTTCCACTACAGCGCACACATCCCTTTCAAGTTTCTCCATACTCGAAACAGTGAGATCTTTCTTCACAGATGTTGAGTCATCTTTTCCTGCCATTGCTTCACATTCCTTGCTAATTGCACTCCTTTCATGTTGAGAGAGGATCCAGCGAGCTACTGCTCCTTTGTTTCTTGTAAATCCTACCATACCTCCTTTAGTCTTAGAGTCCCTATTGCATGTTTGCTCTATCGTCTGATCACATGCGATACCACAGAACCCATGATCTGTTTGGCGATGGACAACAAACTTGCCTTCTATAAAGGCTTCATGAATTGCTGGATGACTCTCAGGAAGTTGACTCATCTCGTACCAATACACAGGTACGTATCTGGCATAATTGGTGCGATCGTAAGCAAAGAACCAGGGAAGGAAGCTGCGAATGGCAGAGAGGTGAAGTTCCCAGTCTCCTAACCTTGTGGCTCGTACAAACAAGAGGATGACTTCTACCATCTCTATGTAGCTTGACCAAAGAGCAAATGTTGGGTCTTGACTGGTCTGTAGTTCAACAAATGAACGATACGCAGATATCATAGCCCGATAGTCCTCACCTCGTAAAAACTCTTTAAACGAAGCAGTAGGGAAATCTGACTGTAGCTTAGCAACAATCTCGTACGTGAATGCATAGTCCTCATCTGAGAGTGAGCTCATGTAAGCTTGCCAGCGTAAGCGTTCCATGGCTTCGATGATGCACTTATGGGCTCCGATGCTTCGGTTGTAGTGGTGTCCACTAAGAACTCCATTAACCGAACCCTGGGCAACAATGTTGGACTCTATCATCAAGTTCTCTAAACCGGCATCCCCAAACCGTTTCCCAACACATGCAAGCATTGACATCACAGTGTGGAATGCCCCCATGCGAATGACAATTCTTCTGGTATAAGATTCATTCGCCCATCGTATCTGCTGAGCCTTTGAGTAGATGGCTTGGTCAAAAACAAGAACCACAGCATCTTGCCTCAGTGCATCAGCTATTGACAGACTCTTTGCAAGAATTGTGTTGACTGTGTCAAACTCTGTTGGACTAGCATCGATTATAGGGAGATAGCCAATAGTCGATTGCTCTGATACAGGTTGGCTCAACATGACGTTCATTCCTGTCCATCCTGGTAGCAATTTCTCACCAACGTCTACTGTTTTCATCAACCGACATGCTGTGTCAACGTCCCTTGCAGTCCTCTGTGCATTCTCATGCTCCTTAGACTCACGCTCAATTCTGCTAAATGGCCGAGGCCCAACTTTCTTGCATCCAAAATATGTAACAAGTTCCACAGGAGGGACTTCAAATGCAATCTTTCTGGTTTTCGGTATAGCAATTGCAGGGCGCTCATGCTCTGGTACAACGACTGGATGTTGGACAATGATGCCATTGGTATTATGAGTAGTCCCTTTCCCACTTGTAGTTTCCTCACCGAAGTCGTTATTGTCATACACAAGCGTCGTGAAGATAGGTTGAACTCCATCAGGCAGTATGTTGTCTCCCAATGTAAGTTGCCGCTTGGCAAGAGCAGTATCATGCTCAAGTACCACAGACCTGGAAACACTGTGCCCAAGGCCATTCAAAATTCCAATGAGCTTAGAAGAGCCCGTAAGATGTTTTACCAACATACCCAGAGCATTGTTCTTTGGCAGAACACATCTTCCCCTGCTTTTCAGATACACAATGTCTTGGGCAATCGAGAGAATCTTGCGTTCATCTTCAGGTGAAGCCGCCACCTTCTCTTCCCTGGGATCTTCACTTACACCCGATATCCAAGACAGGAAATTGAACAACTGCCATGGAATCACTTGCCTGCTTTTCTCCAAGTTCAAATCATCAGATGTTGGGGGCCATGTTGAGCTAATGTCAGAGTTCAATGCATTCTTGACTATTTGTGCGGCAGCAAAGAGTGTCCTTAGAGTTTGCTCATCTGAATGAACTGGTTTAGCAACAAATGAACTATCGTCACTCTCCGTCTGGCTTTCTTCACTGGAAACATCTGCAACAACTGACTCAATAACATCCTCAACAGCAAGGCTTTCTGTGAAAACAATTTCACTTTCGTTATTCCTTGAAGGTTTGCTAAAGCATAAGACAGGATAGGACTCGCGCAATTGGCGCTTCAGGTTTGCACTCTTATAACTTGTGGCATCTACTCCTTCGACTTCCTTAACTGTTGCAATAAATAGCTTCAGTAGCTTTGTTAACCTTAGGATTTCCTGCCCTCTTATGATTCTTTTCTCGATAACATTAGCACAAAACCTTACATATGACATCTCATAGCTGTGAGTGAATCCAGTACTATCTGTTACTACCTTAGATTTGACTACCCTACAGTAGGACAAGTAGCATGAACGATGATACCGTACTTCGAGAGCAACTAGATCCTTTCCTCGAATCTTCAGCAATAAACGTTCATCACAACGAACTTCAGCAGCCTTAACTAGTTGTCCCCCTGAGAGAGTTTCACATTGAACAAGCCTCTCTACCTTTCTTTTTTGAGTGTAGCTTTCTCTTATGTACTTAGTTGTTTTACAGATTATACACTCTACCGGTAATACATAGGGTGTCCTTGACATTGAGGTGCTGCTGGCATCTGACCTCAAGAGTCGCTTTTTGGCCGGCTCCTCATCCCCTCCTGCTGTCTCTTGACTAGTGGATGTTGCCAGATTTTCACTGTCTTCTGTAAAAAATAAAATAAAAATAAAAATACAATAAGATATAAAAAGAATAACAATGTGAAGGGGGACAAGAATATAAAGCTTAGATAGCCTTGCATCCAGTGCATTGTTGAACAGATGTAAAAGAAGTAAAGCAAAATATATATGCAAAAGCTGTATTTTGCTTTTTTTAATATATAGTAGCTGAAATTGCCATGATAATAGAATTAATAGAATGCGAGAAAATCTGTCATATCATCTTTTAGAATTCACCACCAAAAAAAAAAAAAGAAAAAGCAATTTACTTGTAGGTTCTTTGTAAGATGTAACATGCTCTTTCTCTGATAAGTTCTACAAACAACAAAAATGATTAAAGCTGCTCATTCTAAGAGCACCCAAATCAAACTCGCATGCAAAAATTTACATGGCTAAATTCATAAAAGTTTAATGTGGATTCCAGAAGATTAGGAATTTTGCATTCCTCGTTTAACCACAACTGCTGCATTGTTTGCATGGCATCTTGAACCTAAGATTAATTGAAACATAATACACACACATACACAAAAAATAATGCATAACAAAGAACTATATCAGACTATATGGTGCTTCAACACATGCAAGCAACCGGTAATGTGTGGCTTAAAGGTTAGAGCGTCCACCTCATGAGTGGGAGGGAAGTCATGGGTTCGATCCTCAGCAGAGTCATACCAAAGACTTGAAAAAAGGAACCATCTGCTTTCTTAACAGGTGCTCGGCACGTAAGAATGGAGAAGTTTAATAATAACAAGAACAGCTGACAGCTGAAAGTGGTTACCCTTGGCAAATAATAGATATTATCATTATCATTATTATCATTATCATTGTAGCAAACACACTATGAATATTACCTTTCGTCTTCTGTTCCTTCCTTGCCTTGTCCAGAGCTCTCTTGATGGTAGTAAGATTGCAGTAGTTCCGGTAGCATTCAACATGGTATCCTGCCCTTCCTTGTTGTTTCCAACTGTAAATAATTTGATAAAACATGTATCTTCGACTAAAGACAGCTGTTGTGCACTTTTTGGAAATACCTAATTTGAAATCCTTATTAAGGAAACTAAAAATATCAGAGAAACAGATTGGTGAAATTCTCCAAACAATTGGATAGAGAATAGGTCTTGAAGAAAATTTTCTGTAAGGTGTGACTACATCGCTACATTGTAATATGTGAATTTCAAATTGACCAAGAATAAGTTAGGTACAGGTAGGTATCCTACACTAATAGATTTTTCTCATAACTAATTTACAGAATGCTTTGTCTTTGGAAAATCTTAAAGGCAATGACTAATATTGCCATGGACTGAAATAAAATTTATCTGCTTCAGGCAGTGCTATACTCATAACTCCAAACATTTGGCTAAAACTGGAATCACCTGAATTACATAAGTCCATTGGTCCTGTATATTTCAAGATACAACCGATTGAACCTTGACAATCTGAGGCCGAACGCATACCCAGTCATGCCAACCAAAAAATATATTCCTTACTTTTTCTATTCTCTTTTGCTTCATAAGGGGGTACTAAGATCTATAGATGTTTAGAATCAATTCGGAACACCAAAATAAAATAATACATCGCACCTGTATCCTTGCATAACATTTTATTATCCACTGATTTTAACTATTCATGGCTCTGATTTGCAAGAAAATTTTGTCTGTGGTACACAAAAACGAACATGTGAAATTGTATGGCTTATTCGCATTGTGCTCTAGTGGAAATGAGTGGATAATAAAGGTTGTTCTGGTACAGAGGTGGATACACAATAGCATTTTTATGTTCTAAATAATTACCTATGTCCATAGCGTTTGGTACCACTCATTCAAGCGTAATAAGCAAAAAATATGATTTTAGGTTGGCATCCCTGCATACCTCTCTTCAACGAGGTACTATGCGAAGACCACAGCGGCCAGATTACTCAAAAAACACCACACACTCTCTGCCAACCCAAATCGACGCACTTTCTGAGTGCCAATTTATTTTTATTCTTATGGGATAGTAAATAATTTTTTTTTATTCTTCCAAACTTTAAGATATTGTTAATTTCAAATAGATCTATATCAAGAGGATCACATAGTCTGCATAATTTAAACCTGTTTTGAGATTATTTGGCATTGTTAATGAATGCCTGTAAGAGCAAACCAAACCAAACAATCAAACATCAGTCATCTGTTTTCACGGTGTAAGAGCATTGATTCTTAATCATACACAGGGGGTGTTGCTAGAAAGTTGCGATCAATTGCAAAACAACTGCAAATCAGTTGCACATTGAAACGTGCAGTTTCATTCGCCAGGGTTCCCAGCATTTCAAGAAAGCAAAATTCCCTGATTTTTCCCTAATGTCTGAAAATTCCATAATTATTTCAACCAATTTCCAGTTTTATGTTTTCTATGTTGTTGCAGTGAACTATTTGCAGTATAAAACACTGTAATGTAAAACAAATTTGTACTATTACACAGGCATGTAATGGCCTCCCTTTGCCCCTTACATCCATCCTTTCCTCACCTTATGAAGATAGAGGCCAGATGGAGGTTGATTCAAGGGAATTCAAGTATACATTATTGAATCACAGCACACTGTTATGGTTTACTGACCACTTTCGACTTTTGGGCCAATCAAAATTCACTGATTTTTCCCTGATTTGAGGCATTTTTCTCAAATTCCCTGATTTTTCCCTGACCGGAAAAGAGTAAAATAATTTTCCCTGATTTCCCTGATGTGGTGGGAACCCTGTTCGCATACGGTCTGCGCTTATACCACGAAACACATGAAACAGTGGCTTTGCTTGCAATTGATCGCAAATTTCTAGCAACACCCCCATAGTCAGACTCACGCTCGGCAAGACTTCCATATGTACGCGCCACTAAATAAAATCGAGAACAAAATGGAACTTGTTGGAAAAAATATCAAAGGCTCTAATACACACAAAATATGATGGGAAATGCTTTAAAACTATTTCAAATCATAAATTTGAAATGAAAAAAAAATATATAACTTGCCGTTTATTTAGTCAAAAATATCAATAGCAAAGTCAAGATTAAACCCCAAAACACCAGCATCACCGTTCGTACAAGTCCCTTATACCGCTGCGCCACGAGAACTGCTGGAAATCCGGTAGAGATTGTGTTCATGAAAACAAGATTTGTTGCCGTCCGTCGCAAGAAGTATGCGGCTAATTTTATGAACTGTGCATGCGCAGGTGCAAATGGAGGGTACATAACTTTTAAGGAAGTCTTTCCTCACCATGCTCACGCTCTCACCTTCAACCTTGCCAGTGTCACAGACACAGTCAGTCACTCACATTGATACTAATAATTACTAGACATAATTATCTACTTGATCAGCATGCCACTGTGGTCTCACCATTCTGCACAGAATAATTAGGCCCCTATGGCTATTTCGGCATTTAGGTCCCCTCTTGTTGAGTGTGCATGCACACATTTGCACGCAAATTCAATGGAGATGGGTTGAAGTTTCCCAATTCTAATTCTGCATAGGCCCTAACTAATGTATAGGCTAACAAAACACTGTGTCTGTATTAAATACTAGATTGGCAAAGTGAATGAGGGGGACCTTAGCTTAACCACGATATAGCCGAAATTACATGAATTAGTACATATTCTGTAATCAAGAACATTTTCTGCTTACCTTGATGTCGAAACTGAATGTGTGCTTGGAGTTGGAGTTGGAGTTGGAGTGGTACTGGTACTGGTAGTGGTAGGCCTACTTGTACTAGTTGTAGCTGTATTTGCAGTTGTGTAACCGGCTGCATGATCATGATGATAACCACTTGACTGTGTGTCGGCAAATTGAAGTTTTATCACCTCTGCTTTGACAGCTATGGCATATTTTATCCGGTCGGGTAGCTGCATCCAAAGTTCCGAGCATTCTATAAATTTGCTTAAACTCTTCTCAGATAAGGGAATTACTCTGCCATGTGTATCTGTTGTATGCATGCAGCAAAAAGAAGACGATTTTCCATCGGAATCGTCTGCTTCCGAGGAGAGTGAAGACGACATGTAGGCGGCCATCTTCTCCACTGAAGTCAGTTTATTACGGGCGCTATGATTGGTTAACGCAAACTTCATCGTTCCTGATCGCGGTAAAACGTGGGATTCGATTGGCTAACAATTCCGCCGAAAATAATAATTATTTTTTCACTTTTTTCCATATTTCTATAAAATGTGCAAATTTTACTCATGACGAGTTTGACATCTTTCATCTAATATATTTTCACACCATATCTGAGAATATAAAGTAGTTGCCTGATTGTGGTCGCGGAAAGTCGTCTTTTGAGGGCTTGCAGCTCGGTCTATAGAACATATTAGATTTCAGCAGACATGGTGAATTAATTAAAAGCCCTCGTGTGGATGTTTTATGTTAATGCAGGTTGGCTATTAAGCTTAGTACTGGTAGTATTGGCCTTGTCTCCTATAATTTATTAACCCGTAGACTACGGGAACCGGGTGGCTCATGTATTAAGCCTATGAGAGTTACAGAATTCAGTAGTCAATGGGTTAAGATATATATTATTATAGGTAAGCCTGTATGTATATCCAGTAGAATGCTGCACTCTATGAGTATAATTAAGGCTGTCTTTATGGCTCCATATTTCAGATTATATTAGAATCCGCTTTTTAAAAACAATGAGCCTGTTGAAGGCTATGAACTTGAGATAACTGAAAACAAAACTCCATTGAAAATGCACCATATGTTGGAATGAAAATGTCTCCAGTCATTATGGACTTCCCCTAGATAGTTAATGGGAGAGGAGAATGCGCTCTTTTCTGGAATTTCTTGATTAACGAGTGCTGTCTTAAGGAAGCAATTCATTTCTCAGGTTCCAAACTCTTGACAGTTTTTGCAGACAAACACTCCTCAGTTTCAAATTTAGAAGAGTAATTGGGAATGGAGCATTTGGGGGGGGGGGGGGGTGGGATGGGGGGATGGGGGGGGATGGGGGGGGGGTGATGTATTGGAGTCATAGCATCACAGTGCAGGGAGGAGGGTAGATAAAAAGAGAGTGAGTGAAGAAGAGGTCCATTTCACAAGTGTACTGAGACCAGCTGAACCTGTGGAAGACTGAGTATGAGCTACAGTCAAACCTGCTTTAGCGACCACCTGTCTATAAAGACCACAATTTCCGTTTCCCTTAAAGTGTTTCACATTGAAATGTATGTGGAACCTGTACATAAAGACTACCTGCTCATAGAGACTGCTTTTCTTGTCTCCCTTATAAAGTGGTCTTTATAGTCGGGTTTCACTGTATAACTGAAATGAAACTCCATTGAAAATGTACCGTAATTATGTTGAAATAGAAACCTTTCCAGTCATTGTGCTCTTCCCCTATAGGAGACGAGAAAGGCCAATTAGCACTTTAATATAGCTTTCTAGAATTTCTTGATTAATGAGGGTTGTCTAGAGGAAGCAATTTATCTCTCAACATCCACACTCGTTATCAGACAAACACTATTCAGTTTCAAATTTAGAACAATAATTAGGAGCGGAGAGTATGGGGTGATGTATTGCAGGGAAGGGATAAGAGTCGCAGCATCACAGGAGAGGATCTGTTTAAAAAGAGGGAAGCTTTCAAAAGGGAGGGGGTGGGGGTAAAAAGTGGGTATGTTTAAAATGAGGGTGTATTGTATTGGAAGGAAGAAATAGAGACGGGGGGGGGGGGGGGGGGGGGGGTGTTGTAAAGGATTGGAAGATCGATTACCAAAATTCAACAGAAATACAGTGTTGGGTAAAGTCTTTGATTTGGTGAAAATGTGTTTTTCTTTGTGCATCTACACGTTCTAAGACCAAATCGAAACCTATTAGGATTAGTCTAAAGCCCAGATAGTTATGACCTAACCATGATTAGTAAGGGTTCCTTTTGCCTACTCAAGAATACATGGAATAGAGAGAGAGAGAGAGAAAGAAAGAAATAGAGATATAGATAAAACAATTTGAGGCATGAGCAATCTACAACCAAGCAACCCCTTACTGCAACGAAAAAAAGATAAGCTAGGGGTGTGATTAAAATATCATCTGAAGTGATAGGCAAAAAATTGCCAACTCATTCATGTCGGCAGAGTTGAACGCCCTTCTTCTCAGTGAATCATATCTAGTCACATACATGTAGACCTAAACTAGTGAGATAGAGAAAAAATGTGAAAGGATGAGTGATAGAAACGACTTCAGGTAAATATTTCGAGGAGAAAAGAAAGAGACTTTTAAGGGAGAGCATATTAAAAAAGAGAGTGAGATAAACAAGAATTGAAATCACTTGGTTTATTTGAAGAGACAATCTCTGTCTGCTGATTTATTATGGCTGTCTTCAGGATGCATTCAATCCTGATTTGCTCAGGACAACATGACATCCATCTTGAATGAAAAAACAACAGAAAGGCAATCCTTGTCAAACATCGTAGTACAAGCAGTAAATCGTGAGAAGTGATTTAATTTTTTCCTTTCAATTTCAGGAGCATTGCTAGAGGAGAGATTGGAGGGGAGGTTAGTGGGGTTGTCACCCCCATTATAAACAAATTATATTGACAGATTACACATTTATATAGGCTGTCTGCAAATCTCGAAGAATTTGATTTTTTTTTCTACTTGTGGAAATGTGACCACCAGCTCTTTTCCTTGTCAGCAAATTTCAAAATTATATTTATCTTATTAGCAAACTTGGTCCACCCCCCCCCCCCCCCGCCCTTATTCAACCCGCTGTTTAACATTCGTTAATGTAGCTTTCTGACTCTCTGTACATAATGACGTAAGGGTTGTAAAAGTATGTTATTTTTGGAAATTCTCGCGCTGTGGTATTGGCAGTAAGATCTTCAGAAAGAAAACTACATGTGGCTGGTAATTCTTTAGTTTACACCCAGAGCAGGCTTCGTTCATAAAAATCTTGCCCTGAGCAGATTGGCTCAACAGCTTTTACGATTTGATTTTCCAGTGACGAAAATATACTGTGAGCAAGGTGCAAAAAGAAATCTTGTAAAAGAGAAAAGGTAAACTGAAAGTCACCATGAATAAGTAAATAAAAAGGAAAGGTGAACTTATTATAAAAAAAAACTCCATGAATAATTCTCACTCATACTCAAGCAATCCCCCAAATGGCTAGTGAACTTTATAAAAAACAAACTTTCAGATGTTTTCAGTCAACATAATTGGTGATAAAAAGGAAGTTATATTTTTAAAATACAGCCACTAAATACTTATACTGTAAAAGTAAAAATGTTAGCAATCTAAAATTCTGAATTGCCTGTGACAGCCTATATCACAGCAAGGCACTTTAGTGAATTGAGAAAAGCTAGACCACTCATGAAATTTCCAATAGTTTCCGTTTCAATTGTAGTTGTTTAGAAAGCTTAGCTAATTATCTGCAATTAGAGCCAGAGCAGTTATCGACTAAAATTATCCAAAATACATGTAGTATAATCAAAGAAATTAGCCTTGCCATAATTATAATGGGATTTTAAGGTGCTGATGATTTAAAGGGAATATCCCCCCTGATTACAAGTTGGCTTTAAAAGAAGCAGAACAATTAAAAACCCAGATCAGCGAAGGTTTGAGCAAAATACGACAAGAAATAAGAAAGTTATGAATTTTTGAAGTTGTAATCAATCAAACACAAATTGGCAACTCAGTGACGTATCTACGAGCTCCTCTCCCATTTGCCCTGTACGCAGAAAGTAATTAATATCCATTTTCTCTAAAGGAAATATTCAAATATATTCTATACATGCACCTTAGATATAATCATTGCTCATATATTTTTGATACAAAATCTGTATGAAACAATTAAGTCTATTCCTTCATCAGAAACTAAGAAAATGAAAATTTATGAAATTTTCTGTACTGAGCAAATGAGAAAAATCCCTCGCAAGATACTTCACACAGTTGCCAATTTGTGTTTGATTGATTACAAATTCAAAATATAACTTTCTTATTTCTTATAGGATTTTTCTTAAACTTTTACTAGTCTGTTTCTCTCATTTTCTTCAGAATACCGGGTTAGTTTTTCACTTTAATTTCATTTTGGAATAAACTATGAGCTAAGATAAACTGTAAGATGATTATGTAGAAAACAATTACTGCATTTCTTTTATTTTATAGAATCATGAAAATCTTGACAAATCACTCATTCAAAATTTCCATTTAAAACTGGAATTCTCTACTGGAGGGAGGAAAAAAAATCCCTTTCATTTTTCTTTTATATTGGACAGATTGCCGGAGGTTGTGCTATTCATGTATTCCTGTGCTCTCGTACAAACATGCACGGTTGCCTGCCAGACAATATGCAAACTTAATGAGATGCGGATTTATCATACCTGAACATTAATGTCATGTGTGCATATAGTTAAATGCCAAATAGAAACAGTTCGCATGACTGATATTATGTGCAAGTGGTTGAATTTGACTCCGTTCATTTTGCAAAATAGACTTTTATATGCACTTAAATTTCTTAATTTTCCTTTGTCATCCTATTTTACTTGGTAATATATCATGTAATTCAATAAAACATATTCTCTTATTTATTTAAATTATACAGTTTCACTTGTTATTCTGTTTTCCTATTATATTTCATTTGATTCAACATGATTTCTTACTTCTCTTATCAATTAAGTGTACCATATGTTATTATGTTAGGGTATCATCATTCTGTCTTCATCTTCTCTCTCTTGCTTTTCCCACTCTCTTGCTAGATTTTACCCCCTCTTCTCAGACCCTCCCTTCCCCTTCGTGCATCTATACTGTATATATGCCATGCCCCCTCCCCTTCCCTTCTCTATCCCTTCTTTCTTTTATCATCATGTTATCCTTCTCTCCCTTTATCCCCCAATCATTTCTCTGTCTCATCTTCTATTATTATCAATACATTAACCTTCTCCCCTGCCCTGCCCTGCCCTGCCCTGCCCTGCCCTGCCCTCCTCTGCCCTGCCCTGCCCTCCTCTGCCCTGCCCTGCCCTCCTCTGCCCTGCCCTGCCCTCCTCTCCCTTCCCTGCCCTGCCCTGCCCTGCCCTTCCCTTCCCTGCCCTGCCCTGCCCTTCCCTGCCCTGCCCTTCCCTGCCCTGCCCTCCCCTGCCCTGCCCTCCCCTGCCCTGCCCTGCCCTGCCCTCCCCTTCCCTCTATTCTCCCTCTATTCTCCCCCTCCCATCTATTCTCCCCTCCCTTCCCCTCTTCTCAGCCCACTCTGTGTTGTATATGCACACACACCCTCCTGCATCATAGCTCCATCCCTCTCTTCTGTTACTATCAACACATTATCCTTCTCCCCTCCTTTCTCCACCCCCTTCTCTTACCCCCTTCCCTCCATCTATTGTATATGCCACACCCCTCCCCATCCTTTCTCTATCTCTCCTCTCTTCTGTTACTATCAACACATAATCATTCTCTCCTCCCTTTCTCCACCCCCTCTATTCTCTTACCCCTTCCCTCCATCTACTGTATAAGCCACGTCCCCTCCCCTCCTTTCTCTTTCTCTCCTCTCTTCTGTTACTATCAACACATTACACTCCTCTCCTCCCTTTCTCTCCCTTCCCCCTCTATCCCTTGATTGTGCCATTCCCCCTTTTCTCATCCTTTGTCTTCTCTTGTCCATTAGTATTTTCACCTTTCTCAGCCTCTGTGCTAGATTTTTTCAGCAAGACCTGATTTGTTTACTAATGCCTGGGGACCCCCCATCCCAGTCAATCAAGCATTCAGAGATCATTTCAATCACTTAGCCATGCCTGAATTACATGTAACTCCTCGTTGACTAATCTGCACTTTACTTGCCCTTGACTTTGCACTCTTTCATACAAAGCCAACCCTGAAGATTTAGAATACCTATTTACAGCACTCCAGTGCAAATACTCCATCCCAAAGCAAATACAAACAAGGCATATACAGACAATTACTCCACCCATGAGGTGGATATGTGGAGTATCTGATTCAACTGAGCCCGCTTTGCAAATGGTCCAGTAGGGCGCCATTCAGAACACTCACTGAACCACGTCTAGCAGCAAAGAATTAGGGTCGTGTACAGTATGAATGCAATACAAGGCATTGGTTTGTGCAGTGCGCTGTAACTCGGCTGGAATCCCTTATACCAGTGCTGTATATTATCACAGGCTGTACGCCATCACACACTGGCGTTATTGCTCGTTGGCTGGGGGATGGTAAATTGAGTATGCTCTTGGATGGAGTGCCGCTGGCTGGACTAAGTGCACGTCATTGTGTTCTCCGCGGTGGCGGTGTATGTATGAAGCCAGCCAGAACCGGGTCAGTTCAGGCTGTGGAAAGCTAGCTCAGTTTGTCTTCTAGCATATCGCTGCTGGTTCGAGTTACGCGCTCCGGCCCATCCCTTCCTCCCTCTCTCTCTCTTATTATTCTACCAGGATACCAGCTGTGACCCCTTGGATAATTCTGCATATCAGAGGGGCATACAGCTCTTGATCTACAGTACTCTGTGCAGGAATATACCGTAGCTCATTGATGTTTTTGTGTAATATCATCAACCAGGAAATACTGGACAATTTTCGACATCTATCTGCTCTTCCAGTATACCATAGTATGACGTATCAGTGAGTGGAAATTGGACATTGTTGCTCAGTGTATAGGCAAGACTTGTGCATCTCCTTGTAATATTTCATGATGATTATTTAGGTGAAATATTCTGACTTCAATCCTGCACCAACCAGTCTGATGCGAGTAGCACTTCTGTGCGGTATCGGATATTCTATACAAGTGCCTAGTGGATGTATGCAATTACGTACTACACGTAAGAACATGCAGGTTGGATTTCCGTCAGGTTAACTTGATTGTATTAGATTAATTGCTGCATAAACATATCCAGGTACCTGCATGCTGAACAAAACTCGTCAGCTTTAATACATAGATTCATTCATTACAGCGCATGCAGATCGGAAGGAATCACTGATCAGGATTTGGATTTGTTGCCAACTTGCGGGGACATTCAAAAGTGAAATTCATTCATTACAGTGGGGAGGAATAATTGATCAGGATTTGCAATTGTTGCCAAATTACGGACACAACCAACAGCTGAAATTGATTAATCACCAAGCGGTAGATATATTGATATGGTGCTTGTGTTGATCAGACCACAAGCAAATGTGTGTTTTTTCTAGTAATAGGCCTTCTACACATTTCTATGGTTTGCGGTGGATATGAAATGTGATATGCCTAACATCCTCTGAAAGCTTTTAGCAATCGACACCTGACTTTGAGAAAAAAAAACTCCACAAAAATTGCATCTTGTCTTGTGTTTAATCTTCAACACTCGTATTACCATCACTCTTCACAATCAGAGAGGGAGGAAAAGAGCACTTTGGTGGAATATAACATTCTCAGCAGAATAATTCTGATTTAATAGGCGAAGATACCATTTCCGACGACTCGTATGTATTCATAGCACCCAATCTCTCCCAATCGCTTTTAACACTTGTATTACCATCACTGTTCACAATCAGAGAGAGGAAAAAAAGAGCACTCTGGTGGAATATATATTCTCAGCAGAATAATCCTGTTTTGATATTGACAAAGATACCATTTCCGACGACTCGTATGTATTCATAGCACCCAATCTCTTTAATACCGTTTGTAATACTGCATCGTCCAAGATCAGAGACAGACAGAGAAAGAGCATACCGGAGGAATAAATATTCTCAGAATAATTCTGACTTAATATCGGCCTGGAGATTTTTCTGTGAAACAATTGATCGTAGCTCCAAGATGATTGATATCGATGAGGCGATGGCCATGGAGACAGAGGCTGAGGAGAACCAAGGGAATGTAAGTATTGATAGGGAACACTCACAGAACCATCAGTATGTGGGGCTGTGTCAATTTTGGCGGTGGTCACGACCTCTCAGTTGAAGAGGTAAAAACACCAATAATAATCAGCAAAATTTGAGAAATCCTTCTACATTTTAGGATGATAGAATATCTAATTTGATGCCAGATTCTGCAATAGGATCTTTGTCATCTTAATAATCAAGTGAAATTTTCAGGCTCATTTTGGCCGGCTATCTTGCTCCTCTCCAGCACACATGTGCTAAATATCACACGTGCTATGAGAGGCAGTTCATCGCGGTACGAAGGTGCAAAGTGGGAGGTTATCTGCAATAACCTTGCATATGTGTAAGTATCGGTAGGGAACGAGATGAAAGATGCAATACGGTGGAATATCGTTATAAAGAGCTGATATAAGGAGATTCCTGATATAGCAAGGTAATTTTGCTGGTCCCTGGTGTTGTGGATCAGTGGATAAGTCCCCGGACTGTGAACCACGAGGTCCGGGGTTCGAATCCCACCGCAGCACTAGCGTCCTTTGGCAAGACGTTAATCTACATTTGCCACTCTCCACCCAGGTGTTAAATGGGTACCCGGTAGGATGCGAAAGTTAATGTCGTTTGCTTAGCAACCTGAGCGTCACTGTACTGCCCATTGCTGGAATGCTCCCCAGGGGGTGGAGAATGTGCATACATTGTGTGCGGGCGTGCCAGAATCCAATGACCGGGGTAATAATATATATCTAGCGCTTTGGGCCACTTTGGGAAAGGCGCGTTATAAATGCCAGGTATTATTATTTATGTTCTTTTCTTTTCTTTTACTCTAATATAAGGAGATTCCTGAAGGTACATGTAATTTGCATGGTCCCAAAGTCCTCGTTATAGCAATTAAATTTCCACTGTATTTTGCGCTGAAAATTGCTCCATAACTATTGCGCCAGGCTTTATTTTATCGAAGATATAGGGTTAGTGTTAGGGTTGCAAAGGGTTATATGTTAGCTTTAGGGTTTGGGTTAGGTATAGTCGTTTGGTGGAGGGTTGAAGTTTGGAATTC
Organism: Heliocidaris erythrogramma; assembly: GCA_025617745.1. NCBI lineage: Eukaryota > Metazoa > Echinodermata > Echinoidea > Camarodonta > Echinometridae > Heliocidaris > Heliocidaris erythrogramma. The sequence continues at coordinate 5,465,767 of CM046870.1, forward strand.
GACAAGTGCAGGATAGTACTTGTCTCCGAAGCTTGTGCCATACAACCTGCAATATTTTCAGAAGAAAAATGGCCTAGTTGAGTTTTAGTAATTACCCAGTAGGAAGAAATGTAATCTCATTTTGAAAATGCAAACTAGAAGTTGAAAGGAATATTCAGTACCTGCCAATATACATGTATGTTGATTGAAATTGAAAGATGACTAAGTTGAAAGCATAGAAAAAGTAGGAAATAGAGCTGGTCAGGCCAAGGAATTAAAATACATAGTCCCATGTGTGCATATTTGTTTAAGTGCTCTTCATTACACACTGTGATTTCCAACAAGTTTTTGTAGAATTATGTGTACATTGTAATGAGATACCAATCCATATTTGAGGCATGTCAGGATGACAATTGAGATTGACGTTGAAGAAATTTTTCTTACCAGAGGCCATTATTCATTAGCTCTTTGTGAATTGTTGAATCACCAGATGTACAATGCAGGGGCATTTAGTATAAAGAAAAAGAAGCAGGAGGATGATGAGAAAGAGAGAGAGAGAGCGTGAGTGAGCGAGAGAGAGAGCGAGTGAGCGAGAGAGAGAGAGAGAGAGAGAGAGAGATAGAGATCAAGATAAAGAGAGAGGGAGAGATGAAGAGAGGAAGAAACAGAAGGTGCCTTCAAAGTCAAGTTGATAGACTGTAGAGTAAACATGTGGTGCTACACGTAGCTCTTGCTCCGTGATATCTGAGATGAGGTGATGCGGGCATCGCTGCTGGCACTGACTCACTTAATGATGATGGGTAGATCCCACAGCTGCTTACCCATACCATAATGTATTTAGCTATTAAAGAATATAGACAAGTATCGACTCATTCCCACTATAACTTATCTTCTTGTATTGGTGGTACCGGTTTCTTGATAAAAATCATTTTTTTTTCGATATAGAGCAAGGGGCTATGCGTCGTTATACCATAATCTGTCTAGCTGAGAATTTAGTATAGACTCACTCATTCCTATTATCTCATCCTCTCATATTGCAAATATTTGTTTCTCAAAGAAAAATGTCCAATTTATTGATAGATATTGTAGTTTTTACCCCGGTATCTACCAACTAAACACCAACTTCAGTGCTAGTGAGACCTGAATGATAAATATACATGTAAATCGTGCCCAAATCACTCCCATGTTGTGTATGTGGATAAGCGGAAAAGGTTTTGAAATTCATTTTGACGGCCCCCATCTCAACAATATATGCTAATCACTCCTGAGCCTCCCTCAACCATTTTATCGTGTCGTTGGAATCACTTAGGATAGAGCAAAATGATGATATCTGTGAGCTAATTATTCCACTATGGGAATGAGAAATTTCAGTAGTCAACGGGTTAATTCTTAGTTTCTCGTCGTCTCCTTCCTTTTTTTTTAGCCTGCTCTCGCCTAGATATTTTTGTTATATTTTAATTTTGTTCTACAATGAAATGAATAATAATCTGGGGAGCGTTTCATGAAGTGTTTTGGCAGTGATTTTTACTGACAAATTTGATTCTCAGCCAATCAGATGCAAGGATTTCAGTAGCTTACAACAGTTGTTGGTAATAATAGCAGGTCATGTCAATCAAAGCACGCGCCCGGTCTTAGCTCCGCCCAGTTAAAGACGTATATCCGTTCACACACAAATCTCTTGCCTCCTCTATACGAACTGTAGGCTGCTGTGACCCGTCTTTAGATTGCGAGTTCGTATCTGTCCGAACATAGTATAGTTCGATGTTCACACGGAAAAATTTGCTTTAGAGCTGATTAGTTAATAAGCTTTAAACTAATAAGCTTTCCATACAATGAATTTAACCCTCGTGTGAAAAGGCCGTTTGACCGTTGTCGGGGTGAGGGTATGCAGGATGGTAATGATGGGATGAGGATGACATTAATGGTTGCCAATGGAATGGATAGCCGTTAACTTACTGATAACAGCTGCACTGTATAACACCTCTCTCAGATATGGAGTCATGATGATGATAACAGCATCTATGAATTATCTTTGGATGTTCAAGATAGAGATATTTGCGAAGTGTAGAAATGATTAAAACAGTGACCTGAAAGAAATGACAAATTATGTTAAAGGGAAGGTTGAGTTCTTGGAAAGGTGAAATAATAATTTGTGAGCTTTCTCATTCCTTTTATGTCAGTTTGGAAGAACGTCATAGTAGAAATGTCCCCTGAAAAGGATTTCTCTTCAAATGCCCTTATATTTGAAATATGACGAAAAATAGCTGAAATGTTCGGGCCGAACATTTATGCCACATCTATGTGCAGTCCCATATACCCATTTCTGAGTGCGATGCATGTGCTTTTGACCGAGTTTGGATTGATTTCTTACCATTTTGATGATTCCAAAACCTCACAGCCAACAACATTCCTTATTTAGATATGGACAACCTTTCCCAATTGCTTCCAGACAGTTTCTTTCACAATGTAATTGCATGACCAGAACTCAACTTTATCTTTAATGATGGTTATGGAGATGGCAAAATGATGATGATGGTGATGGTTGTGGATATGGTGTGGGTTGCGGTGGCGATGGTGGTCATAGTCATGGTAATAGTGGTATTGAATGTATGGAGATGGTAGGTGAAGACTGAAGATGATGATAATGATGATATTGATGATGCCTCGAAAGATTTTTCAAGTACCGTTAGTCTGTAGATTAGAGCACAATTTGCAAAATCAGACTAAAAAATGAATTATGGTAATAGGATATACAGGTGCAAGAAAAAAATTAAAGAATACATATAAGTATAGCTGCTTATCTCTAAAAAAAAGTTGGAATAGGATTGATAAATTTGGTAGAAACAGATCATCATTTCAACTTGCGACAGAGTGATGTGCGGGCGATGACATTATCAGATCAAGTGGATATGAGTGAAAAGAGAATTAGGGCATGCCTCTTAATTCGTTCACCTCTGTTTACGAATGTTTGATCGGCATTGCAGAGAGCTAATAATAAACAGCGACATTTCTTAATTACCTTCTGGAGGCAATAGGAATGAGAAAAATAAGCTACAATTACATCATTCTCTTCTTGTACCTGTGTTACATGCGCAAAAACAGAGAGAAATGAGATGGACTTCACATAAACAAAACAATTCATCATCTGTTGACGTTTCAAAAAATGAATTACAAATACGATAGAAATACGTTTCTTTACATGTTCTGTGAAATTCATGCTAAAATTCATGTCTGAAACACTATGGGTCGGACTAGAGTAATGGCATTTATGGAGATCATACATCATTTTTTTAAAACAAAAATCTTGGGTGAAAAAGTAATCTAATCTATCAATGTCATCAAACATTTAAAAACATTTCCCAGAAAGTTGAGTCTTTGAGGTGATAGATAAATTTACAGGGATTACAGGCTGTTCTGTTTGCATTGTTGTCTTGGTAAAAGTTTTTAACGTTTGAAGCTAGATTTTTATCCTCAAAACTGAAAAGCAATAGGCTATACAATAGTGGCATGTGTCACAAGTATCAGGGAATGCTGTCTTTGTTTATCATTTTAATGTAGGCAACGTTTGATCTACATCGTTAATATCTGACAGGGTTAATATCTGACAGGATTATAAAAGTAAAGGAAAATATAATTTGATACCGTGACTGGATTTCATAAGTTTTTTTACATGTACATCTTTAGGTTTTTAAAAAGAAATCTAATACTTCAGGATCATAGAAATCTGACTTCGATTAATCCATAGATATAATTTGATTTTGGTATTCATAGCCCACCCCCGCAGTCAGCCCAAGATATCTCAGTCTTAGTATTCAGCGGCTTAAGGGAATCTCTCCAAAAATATGAAGGAACTTCAGTTAAAATTTGGCCCATTTCCCATAATGAATTTAAGTCCATCAAAACAGTTTTTTAGTAATTAAGAAAAAAAATTATATTTCAAGATATAGGTGTATTAAAGAAGGTACATTTTCATCTTGGCAGGTTGCATATATTATTTGATATATGGTGTTTTTGGAGCCAGAAGGGCGTTAGCTCATGTACTTTGACACAGAGTCATAGCCCTTCTGGCTCTCAACAGACGATATGAAGATGAAAACATTCTGTCAGACTTAGTAGAATATTTATTTTCATCCCCCGTAACTAAAAAAAAATATTGTAATGGACTGGAGCCTTCTTCCTTTCATGTATCCAATGTTTGTCCTATCTTCTGCTGAAAGCCTAAAAGGACATTGCATCTGGTACATTTTTTAGAGCTCTGAATCAAAAGTTATTGAGCCACACCACAAAATGTGGTCAGTTGTCTAGAACAGGCTAAAGTAATATGAGTTAATGCCCTCTGGCTTTGAACAGACAATATGAGAATGAGATGTTGTGGAGAATGCAATTTTTAGATGACTCCATGTTAGTAAGACAATATTGTACTATGGTGTTAGACCTACATGCATTTTATAATGAAATAGAAGCTTTATGAAGCATGTGCATCATTTTCTAAAGTAGCTATAACATAGTGACAGGATCTGAATAATTGCAGACAAGTCAGAGAAAAGTTTGAGAAGTTCGAAGAACTTTTCAACAACCGTGAAGATCCCTTCAGAAGTTGTTTTTATGGAATGATTTTAATAAACAAGATAAGTTGATGAGGGCTGCCGAGGTAGTAGTGACACTAATGATGTTGAATGAGGATAGATGATAGTGATGGTGATTTCTAATGATAGTAAATTGTGTTAGTGGTATGGATGATAAGTGAAAGATTGATGAAGATAAAACGAGATGCTTCTAGTGATTGTCATGTTTTGTTACACTCTGAAAAATAAAGTGTTAAATCGCCATTTTGAAGGGCCGATGAGAGACCACTTTTTCAAAAAGGTAGATGAACACTTTTACATGTTGGATGCAACGCTATAAAGGCTGAATCCACCATGTTAAGAGTTAATCTGCCAATTTGAACATTTTGAAATAGTGGTCACTCCTCTGCCCGTTTAGTCTTTAGAGTGTAATAGAAACCACTGGTCACGACATTTTAGATTTTCATGGTTGGATTTCTACCTGTGTAGTGAGTCACATGTAAACTCTTATATTCTTTACCCTCTTAATGTAAAGTTTAGGATGATGTTGATAGTGCTGTGGATAGCTGAATATTTAGCATCTTTTAAACTTGAATAATTCAATTAGATTATAGGAGCAGTTGTAACAACAGTAGTAGGACATTATCGTTGGATAGAGACAGGAACGTTGGATAGAGACAGGAACGTACACTCTAATAATTAAGCTGAAGTCATCAGAAGTTCTGACATTGTGAATCTTTTTAACATATGGTTACAAATTCAGTGGATAATAAAAGGATGAGGGATACTAACAGCTGTCTGTTCCATTTATTTTTGCCATGCCCCAAGCCTCAATTGATTTCAATTGTCTTGAGTGGGTTCAATAATTCCCCGTGGAGATACACCTAGCATTTAAGGCTACAACTCGTGAAAATGACATTGTCAGTCTTGCGGGCCTTCTGAAGAGTTGTCAGGGGAGCGCTTCATCAAGTGTTTTGTCAGTGATTTTTACCGACCACTGTTATAAGCTACTGAAATCCTTGCATCTGATTGGCTGAGAGCAAATTTGTCGGTGAAATTCACTGACAAAACACTTGATGAAATGCTCCCCTGAAGGCCCATGAGGCTGACATCCCGCAAGGACGACAATCCATGAGACCAATCGTTCTTGCGGGCCTTCTAGCAACTTTTCTGAGAGTTAGCAAGACCGACATATAGGCGACTCGTGGGCCGTCAGTCTTTTGGGTTGTCAGTCCATTGGGATGTCTTGGCATTTATCATGTTCAAGATGAATGCATCAAATCCAATGTATATAAACCAACCCAGATTTAATTACTTTAAATCTCATTTTACTCTCCGTTCCACAAACCAGTCAAACTTTGTGGGTAGCCATGAGATCAAGAAATCGATGTATTTTGTAAGCTTTGCATGTGCTGCATTTTGGGGAGCTTTAGTTCAAGATATCAAACAATTAAGAGGTGTCCCTTGAAACACTCAAGAATCATCTTGCATGAATATCTCCAATATATACTTATGCATCTTTTCAAACATTTCAGAATAGATATAGGCCAATTGTGGTTCATTTCATTCCAGCAGAACGGAACGCCTGAAATTCACAACTGTAGATAGAAACAAATGGTGAATGCTATTTGCAGGCAGTTAGTGTCAAAGATTGTAATTGTTATTTTTTTATTACCTCACTTTAGAAGAAAAAGACTTTGGAGCCAATTAGAGTTGTGAGTATCTTTAAAAATTATCAACTACAAAGAAATCAGACATTAACCCATTGCCCAGGGGAACCGGGTGGCCCGTGTATTAAGCCTATGGGATTAGAAAATTCAGTGATCAACAGGTTAATCTGGGGATTACTACTGTATGCTGTATGTGCTATAATATCCGAATAATTACAGAGGCTAGTATTTATTAAACTTACTGGCCGTTAGGAAAATCAGCCCTCTATAGTTACTGACTGTAACTCAGATTATTGGAAATATATAGCAAAGGTCAAACTTCACATAGATGGTGCACTCATCTGTTTCTTGTACGGTATATGATTGTGCAATAATATGCTTTTTAAATGTTTGCCATATTCAATCTATGTCAATATATGTCAATATATATCAATGGTTATTTTGAATTTAAAGCATGAATATCGAAGATCGAATTGGTTATATGCTGTGTAAAAATTGAAACTTGTTCTCATTACCGTTTATGCTGTAATTGTTTAAAATGCTATGTGATATTGTTGTTAACAAAATGTTTAACTTTTCTTACCAAACTTTAAATCCCAACTTCTTCCAGCGATCATACTCAGAGTCGTATGTTAAAAAGAAAGGTTAGTTATACAGTGCATCCAAACTGCAAGGCAGGCAGACGGCATGCGGCAGCATTCTCTCTCGATCCTTCTTTCTTCCTACTCTTGCTTTGATCATTATCAGTCATTTTCATGTGACTTTCACATAATTTTCATGTTCTAACCTGTTTCTAAATCTCGCTTTAGAATTGTCTCCATTTGATTTTCAGAGGCAGGAAGTTCAGCTTTTGTGAAGAGTTTGCGATTTTTTGTTATTAAGATTATTTTTTTTCCGGTTCCCATTGCATACCCAATACCACAGGCTGCTGTTTTTTGTCATGTCATAAAGCTTTGGTATTTGTGTAAATGTACATGTGCTTGCAAATGGTACCATAATGTCATTTTAGGGACCCTGTTGCACTAAATTCATCCTACATGTACATATTGATCCTCAGTATGAGAAACAAAATTCAGATATCAAAGGTTTTCAAATTTATACTTGGATAAAATTCTAATTTTTATATTCATTAGATTTATGTAGCAACATAATCTGTTACCTTTTAAAACACACCAAATCTACTGTCAGAAACATAAAATTAGAAGAAAGGTGCTTAATATCCGGAAACATATCACAGCAGTTAAAAAGACTGATAGGGAAGATGAAAGGCGAAAATTGATAAGGAGAAGGAGGTTGAGGCATGAAGAGGCAATTCTTATATTGTATCAGCAACATCTTAGATAATGACGCAAAAACTAAATTCAAATCGAATCAAATTGTAAATATGACTTAAACTGAATGTAAAAATAAATGATATCTATACCAAATGATTTTGTTAGAAAATTTTAGTACATGTAGCTGAGTAATGAACAAACAAATGCTATTAAATCCTGCTATTTGTCCAACCTCGTGCAAATGCGTGGTGCCATTTTCTGTAATTGTGCTTCTTCAGCAAGTTTTTTTTTTTAAACCATATACTGCATGCCAAATAAATGATTCAGAACTTGTTTCGGCCCCTTTCTATCAAAACATTGGTTCCATTACCATAACTCAAGATTACCTTTTGATATACACTAAGACACTCAACATATATGCAACTGCCATTAAGTCCCAGTAGTTGCTATGATACCACCCAAGTGTGATTGCAAATTATACCGAGTATCATTCACCTCGCCCAAGAATCTCCTCAGTTCGATCTTATTCCTTTTTTAGTACCTCGACAGTGCTTGGAGGCACTCAAGTCTCTGTGTGTTATCGACGAGTCGGTCAAAATATTAATATTGCAAGCACAATTTATATGAAGCCTGTACTTAACTTTTTAATGACAAAGTTAATTTCTTTTCAGCGTTTCTTTTCAGCTTTGTTTTTAGTTCACTTCGTGTTATGATTTAGCAGTATTACCAATTCACATCCTTGTTATTATTTTCTTTGCTCAAACTTTTTAGTTTTCATGCAACATCGTTGTCAGTTTTTTTGTTCATGTTTTTTTCTTCATTCGTTTGTGACTGTCTTTGTAGCTTCCCCGTAAAGCCAGCGATCCATTAGGCTCAAGAGATTTGTACAGAGAAGGTATGAAATACAGCCTTTGAAAAAAGTAGATTGCTGTGAAAAAATGTCCTATGCACAGTGTAATCCGTCCATTAAATTTAGCACCATTTGAAGCAAATTTTTCACACGACATAAAGTTTGGGTGTTGGTTTACTAACACAGATTGTTATTAATTTTTTTTCCCACCTCCTTTCCTTTTGTATTATTGCTTGAGGGGCAAGCATGAAAACGGGCCTGTAGGAAGAAAATCTTGATAGTTTTTGTCTTTTCTGTTTTCCATGGGATTTCTATATTTGGTTTGGTTTTTAAGTAGGTTTCAATTTGTACTATTACTTAATTTGCATTCAATATTTCCTGTAACCCTTTTGTCTTCCTCCACATTCTGTTTCTGTCTCTCTATCTCTATCTATTTCTCCTTTCTCTCCCGCTTTTTCCCTCTTTCTCTCTCTCCCTCTTCCCCTCTCTCCCTCTTCCCCTCTCTCCCTCTTCCCCTTTCTCCCTCTCTCCCTCTTCCCCTTTCTCCCTCTCTCCCTCTTCCCCTCTTCCCCTTTCTCCCTCTTCCCCATTCTCAGTCTGTCTCTTCCTCCATCCCTCTGTGATCCTTTCTATCTCCCACTTTTTTCTGTATGTCTACCCCCTCTCCCTCTCTCCCTCTCTTCCCCTCTCCCTCTCTCCCTCTCTTCCTCTCTCCCTCTCTTCCTCTCTCCCTCTCTCCCTCTCTCCCTCTCTCCCTCTCTCCCTCTCTCCCTCTCTCCCTCTCTCCCTCTCTTCCTCTCTCCCTCTCTTCCTCTCTCCCTCTCTCCCTCTCTCCCTCTCTTCCTCTCTTCCTCTCTCCCTCTCTCCCTCTCTTCCTCTCTCCCTCTCTCCCTCTCTTCCTCTCTCCCTCTCTTCCTCTCTCCCTCTCTTCCTCTCTCCCTCTCTCCCTCTATCTCTCTCCATCTGTCTTTCACTCTGTATCTGTCTTTCTATCCATCTCTCTATCCATCTCTCTCTCTCCCCTCCTCTCCGACCCTTTCTATCTCTCATTGTTTCTCTGTTTGTATGTGTACCCCCCTCTCTTTCTCTCGCTCTATTTATCTATCTATCTATCCTTTCTATTTTTTCTCCCTATTTCCCCCCTCTCCTTCACTATCGTCTTCCTTTTCCCTCTCTGTCTTTTGAGCACTATCCATTTTCATATTCCCATTTTCGCAATTAAGTTTCAGTCTGTTTGTCTTGTCCTTTTCCTTCATCATCAAAATACGGAGGAAGCTAAAGAGTAATCTAGATTACACAGCACGGGGGCTTAAAAGGCTTCCTCAGTGAGGCGATTCGGGTTTAGATGGAGACGGTTTTCTCAATTTTCAGCCATACTGGGTTAATGCATTCAATTCTTCCCCTGCGATTGGAAGCGAAAAGGGATAGCTTTCAATTAGAAGCACCCGTGCACATCGCATCTGATCAGGACCGCAAACTGTGCTTCGTCAAATCAGAAGAAGCCGATATACATGTAAAAGCAAAATTAAGGAGACCAAATGGGGTTCTTGTAAACAATTTCTTTATTTCTATATTTGCTGTATACCCTTTTTTCATGGCAAATTATTTTAGAAATCCAGCAATTGCAGGTGATGCCCTTTAGAAGCTTAAGAGTGGAGTTCATGAATTTTAGCTCTTATTTGCTCATGCTACTCTATTATTCCCCATAACCTTTTTATTTTTTTTTAAAATAATTATTCCTCCATTTCCATTCTCTCTCTCTTACCTTTTCCCTCCCTCCCACTCCACTCCCTCCCTCTCTTTCTCACTCTTTCTCCATTTGTGGCACATATTATTTCTTTTTCTTCTTCTTTCTTTCTTTCTTTCTTTCTTTCTTTCTTTCATATTTTTTTTTCAACAATGTTTCGTGAGGGAGAATTCAATGTTCATTTGTCCATAATCCTAAAAATTCTATTCGTATTGTGGTACATCACCCTAAAATCATACATATCATAAATAAATGGAATTCTTTCCACTGTGACAACCCATATACATGTAGCTTATCATGACCTTCTGTAATAATATTTTCATGTATTTTCAAACGTTAGATAGTACCTTTCAGTGTGCTGTACGATGCATACAAAAACAGCCCCCAAAATGTCAGGTGAAAATCTAATTTGTGTGTGCATTGACCGCACCTGCCCCCTATCTTCATATTTCATTATTGTATGTCTGTATGCCCCCTTCCCTAACCTATTAGTAAAATGGACCCTCAAGTAATTAGCCTCCATGAACACACTTTCATTTCATGACCTCCTTAGTACCTTCTCTGTTTTGTACATGTAGCTTTGATGTGAGATGGAAGTGTTAGCAATTGACAATTGGTATGTTTAGAGCCAGAAGGTCATTAACTGTGTTGAAAGAAAGGTTGAGTTCTGGGAAATGTAAACAATCATTTGTGAACTTTCTCATTTAAAAATTTTTTTTTTGTTAGTTTGGAAGATTATCACAGTACATGTAGATATGTCCCGTAGAAAGGATTGCTCTTCAAATGCCCTCACATTCAAAAGATGACAAGAAACAGCTGAAATGTGCTGGCCATGCATTTGTATGTAGTCCCATATACACATTTCCGTGTGCAATGCATGTGACTCGCGGCAGGATTGAGTCAATTTCTTATCATTTTGGCGATTCCAAAACCAATTCTTTTGTGAGACATGCTCAACCTTTCCCAATTGCTTTGACAATTCAATCTCGTAACAAGAAATCAAATTTATCTTTAAGAGTTTGGAGATTCTCTGGCACTCTCTGGCACAAAACTAGTTTAATAATGCACACTCCCAGGAGATCTGGGTCAAATCAATTGATATAAGGTCACTAGGGCTTATTTTTCACTAATCATTTGGAAGACTGTGTTTTCTAAAGGAGAAATTTCAAAATTGAATGATGGATGAAGAATGTCTGGAAAACAGATTAAATAAACTTCATAAGTTTGTCTCGAATTAATATGTGATTGGATACCGATAAACAGTTTGGCTCAGTCCAGTAATTAAGTGATTTTTGTTTATAATGTAGGTCTTAAAAAATCTACTTTCTAATGCTATTGTAAATAGAAGATTAGTACATGTCTTCCCTACTCTTTTTAGGGGGTGGGGGGTTTAAGGTTAAAAATAATGTATTAATGAAAAATATGAATTATTAGAATGGACCAGCAAAAACATAAGAGGCGCAGTGAGTGAATTTTGTTTTGGAAAGTTCTAAAAAGAGCTCTGGGAAATTGTCCCAAGGAAATCATCCTTTTACTAAAACAAATCTATGTAAAACGGCTTTTTAAAGCAAGAAATTTTCGCAAGGACATCACATTTTAAAAATTCTTGAGTGAGCTCTTGTGACCAGCAACAAAATTGTTTTTACACTGGAATTGACCATTTTAGTGGGATAGTGCAATAGACCGCTTCGGTAATGTATGCAAATTTTATGCATACTTGTCAAACAAAGCTTGTTCTTGACAACCTGAAAGCTTGCCAGAGGCTTGCCAGGCAAAGCAACAAATAATGTATGCAAACTGGTTCCAAGCATTGAGGCTCATTTATAAAAAGCATGTTCATGGAATAGCTCGTCACTAGGTGCTCAGAGAATATATGTGCACAAATTTGTATACATTACAGAAGCGGTCTATTCCATGGATTTAAGATCATCTCCCTGTGATTCCAAATCCCCTTCATTTATTTGCCTGATAATTCTTGTTGGATAGGTAGTCAATAGTCATTTTGAATAATCTCCAGAAACCAGCTCTATGACCTTCACTTTGACCTTCACTTTGACCTTGTCCATGCTCCACTCCATGACTTTCACTGCGACCTTGTCCACCCCCATACAATCAAATATACATTATCATTATTTGTAGTTATATGTACTTTTGGTGGCTGTCTCCATTTCTTATACATTCTAATATTAATTTCATGCACTCCAATGTAAAACCTATCAAATTATTTACTGGTACTTCTGTCTAGACTTTGTCAAAATACATGTATGTTTTTAGCATGGCACTGTGCAGCTTCTGCTTCCTAACCTACCTTTTAAAGGGAACGTTGAGTTCTGGAAAAGGTAAAAAAATTGCGAGCTTTCTCATTTCCTTTTATGTCAGTTTGGAAGAACATCATAGTAGAAATGTCCCCTGAAAAGGATTGCTCTTCAAATGCCCTCACATTCAAAATATGACAAACAGCTGAAATGATCGGCCGAACATTTGTGTGTAGTCCCATATACACATTCCTGTGTGCAGTGCATGTGACTCTCAGCAGGATTGAGTCAATTCCTTATCATTTTGAGTGATTCCAGTATACACCAATTCTTATGTAGACCTGATCAACCTTTCCCAATTGATTTGAGACAGTTTCTTTCACAGTGTAATCACACGACCAGAACTCAACTCTGTCTTTTAATCATATATCAGATTTGAGAGCTAGAAAGGTATTAATTGTGTCTTAAATGGTAGACTCGCATGTAATAATATCCTTTTGGCTCTCAGAGCTCTCAGAAGATGATATATTCTTTCTATCATTTTTATGTGTTGAATGTTTGACATATTGCATGGCACCCCTCCTATTCACTGCTATCCTCATGCTGTTTAATATAACATTGAGGAGCTCAGAGATGATACACATTATACAGGTATGACAGACTATATCATAGACATGTACAATGTACATGTCTATATTTTTTTTTTACAAGTTTCAGATATTTCATTTTTTAATTTCCTATTGTATACCCAATGCCACAGGTTTGCACAGAATAATTTTTGGAATGAAATCGGGGCCCAGTTTCTTAAAACTTGTTATCAATAATAACTGCCCCATTTCTATGACAGATTTGCTCTCAGCCAATCAGATTCAAGGATTTCTGTAGCTTATAACAATTATTGTAACTTGTTATTGGTAACAAGTTTGATGAACAGGGCTCTGAGCATGACTAAAGCATCAAATTTTATATGATTGTGCTCTGTTGGCTTTGGTCATTATTTTGTCCTAAGCATTCAAATGATGCCTGCTTCCTAATTTTCTTTTGTTTTGATGAAGCATATATTTACAAGTCAAATAATTCATGAAAAGATACAATGTATTTTGGATGGATCTGTGAGCTCCTTCATTGTTATGTTATAGTATTGCAATGTGTATAAACCTCCTTGTGTGCATTTGCATGCTATATTTAAAATGTCATGAAATATCTTTCCATTTTAGTTGCTAAGGGTATCAAGATCTTAAATTGATCATTTATTTAATTTGCAGAATTATTAAAAATGTAGAAATGTTAACTTTCCCATACAGATAAACTTAATTTTTAAAACAATAACATTTTTGATTTTTCATTAACTATCGAAGTACCTGTGTATGTCTGATTTAAAAGGGTATAGTTGAATACTGGAAATATGCATTATGTTGCAGTTTGGTGTCAAACCATCATAAGTACAAGTTCGCTGACATCCCATTGTAAAGTGTGTTAATTTTAATACATGCATTTCAATGGATGTTGGCGAACTTGTGCTTATGACCGTTTGATGAAACGATGCCCAGGTCCCCAGTAAATTTAGTCGGTATTGATTTTCTAATCTATTTTAGACTTGCTATATGAAGGGATACTCAACTAATACTCCACGATAGAATAGTCATACACCAAAAGTTTCGAAACTAAGATAGAAAATGAGTAAAATAGAATTGTGTTAAAATGTCTCTGGCAATATTAGATATTACTGTACACTAAATGTGCATTGTTATCTCATTTACAGACAAAATAGAATGAGATATCAAACACTTCATTTTTTTCTGTCATTCTCTGCATTATTTCACGTCATTCTTTTCCATCGCCATGGCAACAACAGAGGAGGAGGACATGACCTTTGTGAGGTTCATGAAGAATCACAAATGTTACGAGATCATCCCAACGAGCTCTAAGCTAGTCGTCTTTGACGCAGAGTTATTGGTAAGTCGAGACAGATCGACTCTAGAGGGAATATTGTCAAGATGATGTTTTGTCCCAGCGATATATTGGTTCGTTTGTTTATTTGTTTTTGTGAGGTTTTGTTTTCAATTTGAGAGCAGGAGGGGATTGGGTTTACAATTGTTATACTGGAGGATTTGTTCATTAGAAGGATTCAGAGCCAGAGTTCTTTTTCTTGTTATTTATTTACTTTTTAAAATTTACCTTCATTTGTATTTCTCAGTTCCTCTTACCTATTTCTAATTCTTATTGACTTTTTCCTTTTTATTGAAACTCATTTGTCTCTTCATTGTTCAAAAACAAATGGGGGGGGGGGGGGCTTATTATAGGTTGCCTATGACTTCTTGTGCTAGCTCTCATTCAAATTCTGCCTCTTCTATACTCTTGAAGAGTACATTTATCATTAAATGCCTTCTAAGTAGCTGCATTTACGCTAATGGCTGTTGTCAGAAATCTGCATTAAAGTGCCAAACTTCTCAATATGCATTAAAGTGCCAAACTTCTCAATATGCAGAGTATGTTGAACTCTGTTAGAAGCTTCTTGGAAATGCCAACTGCCTATAAATGTCAGTTGTGGCTAGTTTCGCATACCGCATTCCCAAACTCAGCGCAAAACTTTTTTCTTTTTTAGGAAGCTCTTTGGAATATTTAGGGGGAAAAAAAGTGATAAAATAAAAAGCATGAAAAAGCTCGCAAATTATTTTTTGCCTTTAGACCAGATTTCAGCCTTCTCTTCAATATCCAAATGCCTTGAGGTAGCTGCATTTGTGCTAATGGCTGTATTCTCTGCTTTTGATTGCCCAATTTGCCAATATCCAGAGTATGTTGAACTCGAGTTTGGATGTGAAGCTTTCTGAGAAATGCCAACTGCCTGTAAATGTCACTTGTAGTTTCCGTTACCACTCCAAAACTCGGTGCAAAACTACTTTTTTTATGGGACCTCTTTTGGATTGTTTTTGGGGAAAAAAAGTGAGATCCTTGATGGCATACTTTCATCATTTATTTCCAGAGCTAGATTGCCCATGCCTTTTTTTTCTTCTTCCTTTCTTTCTTCCCAATGCTCATTTTAAAGTTTTTTCATGAAGGTAAAAACAGAGGGGTTTATTTCCCCGAATGGTTGAATTTATATTCTGAACACATGTACAAAATGTAAAATTCTCTTATATGTTTGTCGACATAGATCCTAATTTAGCCTGCGATTGGTCTACGGAGCCTGAATCCTGCCCGTATCCCCTTTTCCGTGCGGCCTCGGCGTGAATCGGGAGGCGGCTGTGGGATTTTCGTACAGATTAACGGGCTTCACCTCTACGATTTTGTTTCGTGGGAAATTATACAAATTTGAAAACAATTGTAAGCCCGTAGCCCGTAGACATGTCGTAGGTGGCATTGCACAATCCCTGCATGGGCATCGTGCGGAGGCCTCGTGCTGATCGTGCAGCAAACGCACAATTTTTCTGTGAACATGAGGGCAAAAAAAAATCGTACAGAGAGTGTACACTCGGGACACTCGCACGGCCATCGTACAGTTATCGCACGGTTGCCGCTCGTTGCCCTGCAGTACCCATGCAGTACCCATGATATTAAGCAGTCATCCCGCGGCCACCCCACGGCTCCCGCACCATGGCCGTGCAGCCACCTTGAGACGAGCTAAACATTTTTCAGATGGGCTCCGTACGATTTCTGTCTGGAGGCTGCGGAGACTGCGGAGATTGCATGGCAAGTGCACTGAAATTGCTCGATTTGGTACAATCTCTGAACAGCCTCTTTGCTTCGGCCTGCCCTCGAGGGCCAATAAAAGAAATGGCACAATGCTTGTAGATAATGTAAACACAAACCCCGTAGCCCGTAGCCACCTACGATGCCCCCAAATTGCACGGAAAATAGTAGACCTATCTATAGTAGATCTATCGTACGGCGCCTGGGGCAAATGTGAACTGGGCATAATATATGGAGGTGTCAGTTTTGACATTTCACTGTAAGGCACTCATGAATATTTCATGAACCTTTTCCAGTTTTTTTCCAGCCCAACAGGGCTAACATTTCACATGAAACTGATTCATTACAGTTCTCTTTGTTTGAAGTTTGTTAATATTGTATGGACTTCAAATGAGTGGATTTTTTTTTATTTTGTTGATTCTTTGAACAGGTGAAGAAGGCTTTCTATGCTCTGGTGTACAATGGTGTAAGAGCAGCTCCGCTATGGGATAGTACAAAACAAGACTTTGTGGGTAAGTTATAAAAAAAAACCCTCAAAGCCAGTTTGTTATAATTTTGCTGTGTTTCCTGTTGAATGCAAGGCGAAATAATGTTCGATTTCGGCTTTCTGTTCATTCTTGCGGTACCGTATAGTCGCGTGTACACGGCGCACACGTATATAAGGCGCATCCATACTTTCGACCCTCTGTATTAAAAAAAAAAAATATTGCCGTCTTTGCACATGGCGCGATTCTATCGCGTGATAATACATACGAGGCTCGGAATCGGCCCCAGAATGAGTGAAAGTTTGAACTTCCAGTCATATCAGCGCCGCTACTTAGCTCCGCAACTTAGCTCCGCAAAAATCTATCAGTACATATGTATACAGTGTGTGTATACGTAGGGGTATGTGTGTGTACAACGCCGTTAATAGCGCACACTTCATTGTATGAGCAAGACAGGGAAACTCACGCGGGAGAGCTTGGAAGAGAGAGAGCGTGAGCGAGGGAGCGAGATGAATATTTAGGGGGCAGGGCTAGGGACAGAACATAATATATCATTGCTGGTTTGCATATCTAAATCCGGTGTAATAATATAAAAATTAATGAAACAAATCAACGAAATTTACTCCGGAATGGAAACGCGGCGTTTGAAGAACTAACAACACCACACACACAAACACACCAAAAAATAAAAAATAAATAAATCACGGAAAAAGAAAAAGTCTGAGAAGAAAATATAAAATGAAAAGATAGCTTTCAGGTCTTTAGAAAAATTCGAAGCACAAATTTATTCATTGTTAGAGTACATCAGAATTAAGAAATATTAAGATAAGGAATAGTAATAATTTTCTTTAAAAGTAGGCCTACCGAAAGAGGGAATTTACGAAGAAAAAACCTAGATCAAATATCAAAAGCAATGGTCAACAATTAAGCCTGCCCCTCACTTAAAAATATAAGACATTGAAGAACTATAAAGGAAAACCCCTCCAAAATTTGAGGAAACAAATATTATTCATACCACAGTGACGGTACAAAATAATAATTCAAACTAGGCTACCAATCGGAAGAAAAATTATTGTTCGTTAGAATCGAAGAAAAAAAAAAATGGCGCCCGTAGGTCACATGTAAAATAGAAAAAGGAAGATGCCAGAGGCCGTTTATAAAGAGAGTTGTAACACGCGCATAATAATCCTGCACGTATGCTGTCTTTGTGTAAAACATGGCGGATCAGTGTAGATACTCTCTGTAGCTAGCTCATGCCGTTTATCGCGCGCGCGCCACCTCTTGGTCATACCACGTACAGTCATCTACAGCCACCTTGCGAACAAATGAAAAAGACGATCTATTTTCATCATTATAGCCGCGAATTCAATCTGGTTTTCGTCATTACAGTTATGAAAGTGAAGCTTAGACTAGGATTATACTGGCCATGTATGTAGAATTTCGATAATTGTTTTATAAAGCGGAGTTTTTAATATAAAAATCGGACAATTGTCGTTCAACTGCACACTACCCCGATACAGTGCAATGACATAGGCCTAGTGTTACATGTGATATGTCCGGCCGCGCCGGGGGCCTGGGGCGGCGGGTAGCGCTGGCGGGCAAGACCCAGTAAGAGCTGCATTTCGTTGTCATTTCCTTGTACTCGTTTATATGGCGCACCCCGCCTTTTTGACATTCTCTGCCATGAAAAAAAGTGCGCCGTATACACGCGACTATACGGTATACTCCGATGAGTGCAAGACGAAAAGCTTCAGTATGTCTCTCTTCAACGCCATTTTCCGATTCTGTGGTACTAAACATCTTTTCAATTAATGCTTTTTGAAATGAGGAAAGATCTGATCTCTGCATTTTCAAATATCAACTGTCAAAGTGATAGTTGGTTATGTTTCTTTTCATTGTTGTAAGATTACTTCCACATGAACATATACTGGGAATGCACTGTTGGGACTTAAGTAGAATGACCTTATGAAATTGAAGGTATAAGTTTTAAAGGGTCCTTTTAACCCATTGCCCACACGAATTCAATAGCCAGTGGGGGTTAACCTATACAGAAAGTTGAATTTGGGTGGGCGCAGAAAACATTGTGAAGTTTGAGAACAATAGAAAAAAAAGGATAAGAAATTTAGAAATTTTTGAAAGTCGGACCACTATCAATGTGGGGTATATCCTATTGACGATTTACTGTCAAACCAGAAAATTTTGTGACATAAAACTTTTGCGAATAAGTTTGCAGCAAGAAACTTTCGCTAATTTGCAATAATTTTATGTTGTTTCAATTGATGTTTTCAATTTCTGAAATAATTTTCTTTGAATACACCCTTCAATCGAAACTAAATAGACAAAAATGCAGAAATTTAATAATCTTCATCACTTTGTAAATTTCTGGATATGAAAGTTATATAATTCAAACAAATAATTTAAATTTTAGAAAATATTGCTCAATTATATTGCCAATCTTTTGTCATGTAACTATTTCTTTTTTTATATATAGTTCTGTATTATTGTACCTATTGTTTTTAAATTGTCCTACGTTGAATGTTCTATGTCATGTTCTGAAATGTACACGCAGCAAATTTCCTATTGGATCAATAAATTTGAATTGAATTGTGATTTGATTATTTTGCGGCATGAAGCTTTCGCGAATCTCAACCATCCGCGAAAGTTTCGAGCACATGAAAATTTCTGGTTGTACAGTCATATTACATACATGTTTTTTTTTTTAACGTTTTGAAACAAAATCACTGAAAATATGCATTTTCTCATTTCTTATGATTGAACATTCTTTTGTAATGCAATGTAACTTTCTTATGGCATTGAGAGAGGTGAGTACTGTTGAAAATAAAACAGAAGTTACTAGTATGTGATTTGATATTGCTTGACTCATCACATGCTTTTTGCAAATCTTTTTTTTGGGTGATTTCTCCAGGTATGCTAACAATCACAGACTTCATCAACATACTACAGTACTACTACAAATCACCATTGGTAAGTTGATTGGGGTTACTCGTTCTTCTGAAGGTTCTTTTTTCCGAAGCTTCGTAATTTCAAAACACAAATTTCCAATAGCAGGGGGTTCATAATTCCGAACATTTGATGCATTACTCCGAAGGTTCGTTATTCCAAAAGTGAAATAGGGTTCGTAATTCCGAAAATGAAAAAGGGTTCATATTTCCGAAAGTTCGTAATTCCGAAAACTTACTTACGAACCGTTGTGGTAACGAACCTTTGGAAAAACGAACCTTCCGAAATTATGAACCTTCGGAAAAACGACACGTAATAGTTGATGCTTGGATGCGGTTGTAGGACACATGCTCCGGTGACAGTTGCTCCATTTTCACTAACCTTAACCCTAACCCTACACTGACCACATTCTCATTTTCATCCCTGGACCATACACTGTACCTAATCCTAACCCTAAACCCAACCTAAGACTCAATTGCAGCCCTAAGTCTATCCCAATATCATTGATGAAATAAAGCCTGGAACAATTTGTCTGGAGCAGAATGTCAGACTACCATGGATCATAATAGGAATTGACTTTTTGATATATAAGATAAGATGTTCATATCTTAAGCTGATATAATATACATGTATATACATGTAGCTGTAATCATCCAGTGCATATATCTTGGAAACTCCACTTTAAGCAAAATCAGCTTCTTCTTTCTTATTGTGTGTGTGTGTGTGTGTGTGTGTGTGTGTGGATGGGTGACTTTGACATGTACATGCATAAATCCCTTTTTTTGTTTTAAAAAAAATGACTGCATCATTCAGAGGAAAAGTAAAAAAAAACGTCCAGTTAATGAAATTTAGAAAAACTCAGAATTATCTCTTTTTATTTCCACGTTCAAATTCCAAATGTGCGAAATTTGCTGCATTTTTCAGTTACTTACATTCTTTTGTAATTCTGTTACAACCCATATGGAAATTTTCCTGTGTGTGTACATGACTGAATATCAGTCAGTGAGAATATTAGGCCTTTACTAACTTGTGCCAGGCAACATTATAGCTAAAATGCAGTGTAATGCTGTTGCCATCATACTGGAATATTGCCCATCTGCATGTATTCACATGTATATGTCTTCGATAATTTACAGTTTCCATTTTGTTCTAGTTTAAGGTCTGCTTAAACCACCTGCATTTAAAAGCTCTTATCAGAGCTTTTACCATTAGTGTCTGGCTTCAGATTTTCCTGCTTGGTGTTTCACTTTTATCTGCTTTGTGCATAACTTTTATCTGCTTTGTGTTTCACTTTTATCTGCTTTATGCATAATTTATTTGTAGAGTGATATTTACATGTATAATTTTTAAAAATATGTTTATCCCCCCCCCCCCACCCCTTCTCTGCTTTTGTTTTTCCTCTTTTTTCTCTTCGTCTATTTTTCTCTTTCTCTTTCTTTTTCTCTTTTCTCTTCGTTGCTTTCTCTGTTTCTCTTTTTGCTTCTCTTTTTGCCACACTTTCTCTCTCTCTTCATCTCTTTCTCATTCTGTTTTTCTCTTTTCTATTCTCTCTCTCTTCATCAATTTCTTTTTTTCTCTCCTTTTCACTCTCTTCCTCCCTCACTCCCATCCATAGGTCAAGATGGACGAGCTAGAGGAGCACAAGATAGCAACATGGAGAGGTGAGTGATAGATAGCATGCAGAATCTCATTACTTTCTCTGCTATTGAATTGTTTTTCTTTCAAGAGTTTAAAGGGATTTGGTAACTTTGTGGAGGCTTGATTTAATAAATTGTGGAATTTTGATAATTGTCTTGTATAATGATGTTCAGAAAAATAAATAGCCAGGCATAGAATATATAATGCTATTATTAAGATAGGACTGAATACTCCTACATGTATTTACGAAAGCGTATGGCCATAAGCTTTAGTCTAACACCGAGTCTATGGGGGAAAATGAGTCTGGCATTTCCGGTCACTTGCATATGTTTACTTTTCTGAAGGATATGATGATTTTGAAGTGCTTTTTTCCCCCCTGGGCTTCATTTTTACACCATATTACATACACTGATGCATGTAAGGCGAGGCAGCTCGGATTTTATCGAGCCTCTACAAAGTTACCAAATCACTTTAAATGTCCAGATGCTCCAAAATTTGTTTAGGCGATATTTGCTCAGGGCTTATTTCATCAAAGATTTAGGGTTAGTTGAGGGTTGCACTGGGTTTTAGTTTAGATTTAGATTCTTTAAGGGGGAAAAAAGGAAATTTGAGAAAATCCTCTGGGGGCACGGTTCAGATGAATTAAAAAATCAGTTGAGAGAAAAAAAAAAAAAAAAAGATGAGATGACCACCAAAACATGGAAGAGGTGTGTAGAATAAGAGATGCAAGAGAGCTTGCCTTAAGACGAAGAAAGAGGATTGACATAAGCAAGTGCACTAGGTGTAGCATATAGACAAAATATTAAAGATAGCTGGAAGTAGAATAAGAAAGAAAATGCGACAAAAGAAAGATGGAAACCTGGTTTACCTTTCCTGTACATTCCCCTTTGTCTTGTGCATTTGATACATCTTTCATAAAACTACATTATTTTTGATGTTTTTATCTTTACAGAGGTGTTAAAAGAGAAAGCCAGACCGCTTGTGTGGATCAATCCTGACCAAAGGTTTGTTTTCAGAACTTTCATTTCATTTAATTTCATTTATTTCCACAATATCAGCAAATAATTTACAAAGACTTTCAGTTAACAATATCATTATGAGCATAGAAAAACACAAACACACATATTAAGAATGAAATCTGGCATATAAATTTGGTTTTAAAACAAAATGAAATTTACACTGTAATTGGTAAGTAAATAATAGCTAGCTGTATTGTGGAGGAAACCTTGGAAAGCAGTGAGCTTGTAATTCAGGTTCCCTAACATAAATATTAGAGTATCATTTAATAAAACAAGAGCATAAACGGGATATAAAACGACACACGATACAAGACCACACAGAACAGGACTATACATCATGACAACACAGGGACAACTTTAATGCATCGTTCAGAGTATTTTATGGGATTCGGCACAATTATTGAAAATTAAGAATGAATACCTACTTGATCCTGTCTATCAGCTGTAAAGCGTTAGTTGTTTAAACAATGTCACATTGAACTCTTTTCCTGCTTAAAGATAAAGTTGACTTTTGGTCATGAGATTGAATTGTGAAAGAAACCGTCTCAAGGCAATTGGGAAAGGTTGATTATATAGCACATAAGAATTGGTGTATGCTGTAAGGTTTTGGAATCACGAAAATGATAAGAAATTAACTCAGTCCTGCTGAGAGTCACGTACACTGCACACAGATATGTGTATATGGGACTACACACAAATGTTTGGCCCGAACATTTTAGCCGTTTCTTGTCATATTTTGAATGTGAGGGCATTTGAAGAGCAGTCCTTTTCAGGGGACATTTTTACTATGATCTTCTTCCCAACTGACATAAAAGTAATGAGAAAGCTCACAAATTAGTGTTAACCTTTCCCAGAACTCCACCTTCTTTTTAAGTCAAATATTGAAACAAACGGTGGACCAGCACAGTTGACTTTTGTCACATGTGCAGTGTACCATATAGTCCTAACAGTTCAGCAGTCTTGGGTTTTCATTACATAGAGTTAATATAACATCATTATATTATGTCATTCTCAAATGGTATTTGCATTATGGAAAATATTTACAAGCCAACAAGATGGCTATATACATGTAATTTTGGACTTTACACAATTTTTATTACAAGCGTGAGGAATTTTGCCCTGTACTAATTTCCCATGGCATTTTGGGGGTAAAAAGTTGGTCACATGGTCGTACATGTGTACTATATGTCCTGTTGGGAACACGTTGTTTGTTTCGTCTTTGTCCCCTTCCCATTTGAAGTTTTCTTCCTATCGTATTTGCAATAGAGTAGAATTTACTATGTACAATTTTATTTTATTTTACTCTATTTATCAAATGTCATTCATACATTGAGATAAGTATGTAATCATGACACGCTATTTAGTATTTTTGAACCCTATTTTAAGTAATCGTTATTACCTTGTACATGTAGGTGTGATTCATTGTAATAAATGCTCTGTGCACCGATAATGTCTGCCACAGCTAAAGCCAGGGTAATGATATCCAAATCACTATGGAAGCACATAGAGATGTTATGTAATAATCACTCCCGATGACGGACAGGCAGCCTGCCCAAAACGTTGAGTCTTCTCCACTCTCAGCCTTCTCATCTGGTTTACAGTCCTTTTCAGGACTTCACACTTTCAAGAAATATTACTTCTACATTCTCTATCTTTCTATCTCGCCTTTCCATTTCTTCTCCTCTTAACTTTCTCCACTTTCTTCTTCTTACTGCAGTCCCTTTCAGGAGTAACCACATGGTGAACCGTAAGCCTTCTCAACGTAATGTGATATGAGATATGAAAAAGCAGTCTATTATTTTCATCATTATTCTGAATATCTTTTTTGTTTTCTTAGTTTGTTTGAAGCTGTTAAGATGCTGATTCAACAGAAGATTCACAGGTTACCCGTCATAGACCAGGCCACAGGCAATGTCATTTACATCCTTACTCACAAACGGATACTCAAATTCCTTGCTCTACTGGTAAGCAACATGTAGAAATGGACTCGATCATCGCTTAAAAGCCGACTGCGATCCGATTTTGGAAATAAATCGCAATAGCATTAAGTATGGGCATGTTAACAAATAAAAATCTATCTGATTCAGGTTCTATAAACAACGATATGAATACTTAACATGGGTCCGGGTGCGCTGTCAGCCTTATACCCTGAATAAGGGTCAAATCGATTTCAAATTGTAGACAATCGTAGGACTGCTCTGACGTCAATTACAATAGCATTAAATATGGGCATGTTCATAAAGAAAATCTACCTGATGCACGTTCTAAACAAGATATGAATAATAAACAGTGTTTGGGTGCACTTTCAGCCTGAATAAGGGCCTAATTGATTTCAAATTGTAGACAATCGTAGGACTGTTCTTACGTCACTATGACTCGGATACGACTCAGAGCCATTGTGGCCTTTCTTCCAACTAGAAAGCTCACATTTTCGATTTTACTGCCTACGTATGCATGTATATGACTATTCAAAACCTCAAGTCAAAAATGTTTTATGTGTTTACACATTTATATCAAATGCTATTACATTTTCTTCCCAAATCGGATCGCAGACCAATCGTATAGTGTGCGGTGGGCTTTAGGTGGAAAATCTCATGCATATCGTAACCCCTTGGTGACAAATCCTCTCTTCCCCACCCCCAAAAAAAAAATGATCTTAGAACACTATCTTTGAACTATTAAAGAAGGTCTATGCTTTTGTTAATTATGACCGTTTTCACTGCAAGAAAGTTTCATGAATAGAAAGTGTTTCATGCTGTGATTCTATCTAATTCTGATATTTTGCAGCATAAAACATTTCTGAATCTCCATTCACAAAATTCGCAAAAGTATCATGTGAAAGTTTATGGTTTTAAAGTATTGAATAATCGTGAATGGCCAAAATGTCTTTCAGTTTGGAGTCGGCTTGGCGGTGTGATTGGGTAATTATATTCAATGTCTTTTAATGCGTTTCTTTTGATGCTACTGTAGATATAAATTTACTACTTATGTTCCACGTTTTACATCATTGTTTTTATATATCTTGCAATTTGTCACGTATAGCAAAAGACTGAAATCAAGAGTCCTTCCTTTCTGAAGAAGACGCTGAAAGAACTCAACATCGGGACATACAACAACATTGCCACAGTGAGTACAGATCAATTTGTTCTTGTTTTCAATTCAGAATTTCATAAAATTCTACTCCCCAACACATATATGCATTAACATTTATCATAAAAATAAGTCGACCAAATGCAGGAGGAAATTTTGATTCTTGAAAAAGATATGTGGAAGTCTGTGATGAAACAATATACAAACAAATGGTAATTGGTGCAGTCATGACATCATAGTGTTATTAGTGAGTTCTAACTTTTTTTTCAGGATGACCCATTTTTGTATCCTTAAATGGCAATCCAACTTTGGTAATGTAAGATGATTTGTGGGAAAGCTGAAAAATAAGAAAAACAGGATGGTACAAGTTTGAAAGAAATCGTACAAGGAATAAGAAATGTATGGATATTTGAAAAATGAGATCACTACATCGATGCAATTATCGAAGTGACAATTTGGTGAGTCGATTGTGACATACTTGTGGACAACTCTCCTGTTTGTTGCACACAAAAATATCATTAATTTACGGTTTTCTCTGAAGCGTCCTTACCCTCGGGGCAGTACTCAAAATATGTTAAGCATTACATCTGAATTCAAACCTAAATGTTAAAGTGCTTAAAACTGAACTTTCTAATTATTTTCTTTCATCTTTATCTCTTATATACCAGGCTCGACCGGATACTCCTCTCATCACTGCACTCAGTATGTTCATCAATAAGAGAGTATCTGCCTTACCCATCGTAGACGAGAACAACAAGATTGTCGACATCTATGCCAAGTTTGATGTCATCGTAAGTAATTTAAGCCAGCCAGTACTGTGTGGAAGAAATACCATGATGTAGTGTTCTAATATTAACACCCAACCAGCCACCCCAGAACTCGGCCATGTGGTGACAATATTAGTGTAAAATTTGCCACTTAAATAGATAAATAATGGTGGATTGTTGTAAAGTGCTCATGTCCGTCGCGCAATGACTCTCCGGGCGCTCTAGTATTATTACCCCAGGCATACGTAGCTGACCAGCCAAACATGTAGCGCTCTACCATATCGGGTACTTGTTGACACCTGGGTGGAGAGTGGTAAAGTGTGGATTAATGTTAGTGCCTGGCTAGAACTTGAATCCTCGTCCTCTTAATACAAAGCTAAGTGAATGAACTACTGTACTTTGACAGCTCTAAGTTGTTTGGGTATTCTGTGTACTGAAGCACTCTATAAATCATTCAAGAGTTGAGAAATGTGTTATTTTTCACTCCTAGTGACCATTTTCATCATCCCTCTTTGTAGAATCTTGCTGCCGAGAAGACGTATAACAACCTGGATATCACGATCCAGCAAGCGCTTCAGTTTCGTCAGACGTACTTTGAGGGTGTGAGCACCTGCAAGGCTACAGAGACATTAGAAACTATCATGGATAGGATCATCAAAGCTGGGGTGAGTTTGAAACAACACCTATCACTGTTTATTAATTCCCGTTTTGAGTACTCGCGGTAAAGCTTCATCTGAAGAAAATGTTCATAAAAATTTGTACGTCAATGGCCGTGTGATCTAATTAAAGTTTACATCACGTGAGACTCATTGGTTCATAATGCAAGTTTTGAGCAAGTTTGTGATATTTTGAGGTGAAAATGAATGAAAGAACAGTGTACACAGTGAGATACAGCGATCAATATAACAAGGTTGAACCCTATGAATAATATTTTTATGCTCTTACTCGTAGAGTTAGTCAATTCTACTTTCTTGTCCTTCTTCCCCATTCTGAGGAAAGTGAACTTACTACTCATACCAAAAAGTATCCCCACTTCTTCTCTCGTCCAATAATGTAACTGTTTTACATTGTGTATGATTCTTTTTTTACTTACCTTTGTAAATGGTGAGCAGAGATTCTTTGTTTTAGCCATCTGTTTGGGAATGATAGTTACTCCAGGGTTCAGAGTTCTCCTGGTGTGATATCTTTTCCAGTAGGAAGCCAAAGTGCTAAGCGGCAGCTTGTTGGCTGGCTGACTTTTCCATGAAATATAGACCAGGAGCTTAAATGTGATCATTTCAGAGTCCTCATTCCCTGTCAAGAGTATCTGGACATTTCAGTTATACCCTGAGAAAGTGAAATTTAAAAACTTGTCTTCAACTGGTTATGCTAAGCCGTGACAATATGTAAATTTATTTTGTGTCTTTATACTCCCCTCACAGGTACATCGGTTAGTGGTCGTCGATGATGAGAAGCATGTAATAGGTGTCATCTCACTCTCGGACATCCTCAATAGTTTAGTGCTCAAACCAGCAGGTAAGGTTACCATGGAAATGATGATGATGGTGATTGTGGTAGTGACAATAGGTGATGACGTTGATGATGGTAGTGACTGTTGTGATGACGGTGGTGGTGGTGGTGATGATGGTGATGATGATAGTGGCAGAGTGGTGGTGGTGGTGGTGGTGGTGGTGATGATGATTATGATGATGATGGTGGTGATGATGATAGTGGCAGGGTGGTGGTGGTGGTGGTGGTGATGATGATGATGATGATGGCGGTGGTAAGGTTGGTGGTGGTGATGAAGATGATAGAGGTGGTGGTGACGACAGTGGTGATGACGATGATGGTAGTGACTATGGTGGTGATGATGGCGATGGTGGCAGGTTGGTGGTGGTGGTGGTGATGATGATGATGATGATGATGGTGATGGTGGTGGTGCTGAAGATGGTGATGAGCGTATGGTGATGAAGATGATGGTGATGGTGGAATTAATGGTAGTAACAATGTTAATTTGGATGATGATGAATGTAACAAAGGAGGCAATCCTTGGACAAATATCCCCATGGACAATTGGACAAATGAATAGTTGTCAGGGGAAGTGTTATAGTCTCAGTCATCTTAATAGCATATTAATTTTTAATTATTACTTATTAATTCAAATACCTCTGAATTCTTAGGATTGAGATTTGACTGGCATTTTTACTGTGCTTGAAATATGTCAACAAAAACCATTTTCCAGACAAATTTTAGATGTTCTTTTAATAGGGGGTCAATCCTCTGGACCCCTCTCTAAACCAATTGCTCTCAAATCGAAAAGTGTGTTTTTGATGTTTTTACTCTAAAATTCAATTGATAATATCCCCTTTTCTTTCTCCCTTTTCTTTCGCAGGTGTACCCAGTAGAAAGAGTAGCGCATCATCATCATCACAAGGGTCACCACGGGTATAGCAGGGTCACCACCAGAGGGCGGTATTTTAGACAAGTACTAGCAATTGTGTATCAGTTCCTATATTCCTCAGAGACTTTTGCAAAGAGAGCTTCGCAGTTTAGAAGGATAATCACCAGCACAATGACAGATTTATGGTTCGGATGTTTCAGTTTTCAAGTCATGGCACGACTGCTTGTGTGTTTGCTGTATTAAGGATCATCCTAAGTCAACTAATACCCCAGAACGTTCCATGATATATTTCTAATGAGAAAGTATATTTTCTCAGTCATTTTTCATCATCAACAATATCCTTGATAATTTGACATGATGAAAATGTTATGGTTTCCTTTGATTTGAAAGTAATACCACTAAAGTGGTCGGAATTATCATTTTTACTACAGTAGACCGGTCATTACTCCATAGAATTTATACAGTTGCAGAGATTTATTGTATATTTACAAAGGCTAACTTTGCAACATTTCTGTTTCTAGGACATAGGTTGACTTTTAAAGACCCATGTCAAGGTTCTGTAGGATGCAAGTTTTGGAGGATTCCAAGTTTTTCATGTGTAAACAATGAGCATTATATCTGAGCTGACCATAAAGAAATTCATTCATTCTATTGTATTCCACCTTGCATGGCCTGTGGTTGTCAGGCTAAAATGAATTTCACCTGTTCACAATTTTTTTCCATTGCAAAGTCCAGTCTGAATCTTCAAGTTTTGCTTATGCTGTAGAAAAAAACTTGTCAAGTCAGTGCCAGTACAGTCCGCTCTCGTTATAATGAGCATGGATACAACAAGATTTTGTTATAACGAGGCAATTCTCCCAGTCCCAATTTCCAACAAGTGCAAACTTACTAATACATGTATATGTTGTGTATAACGAGATTTCGTTATAACGAGGTAATTGGCTTGGTCCTGAGCACCTTGGTATAACAGGAGTGGACTGTACACCCAACCTTGTGTTGTTTACACTGTAAGATCATGTAAAATTTGATGACTCGATTTGCAAGGGCATTTCAAAGGCTTATCTCTCAAAATCTTTCTTTATACAGTGAAAGCTGTACATAGAGACCGCTCAAGGTAGACAAGAAAAACGGTCTTTATGTATAGGTTCCTTTATTGCTTGTTTTCAATGAGAAACATTTTTTCAAGGAAAACGGAAATTGTGGGCTTTGTAGAACAGGTGGTCTTTCTCTACAGGCGGTCGCTAAAGCAGGTTTCACTGTACAATGCTGTATATTACGTAATTGGACTTGTGGGAAACCAAAAGGAGAACGTTTGTGGCCAGTATTTCACTTGTATGCTTCTGTAATAGTAATGTTGTTTACCCTCTCCTGTAGCTATGGCCTTGATCATTCTTGGGTTTCCTTTTTGCTTGTGTTACACCAAGGAGGTTCACACAGATGGAGTCTCAAATAACGATAATTAATGCAAACACCTGGCAGATTATAAAGGATGTACAATTGAATTTATAAACTGCCTTGAGTCTTTGACAGCGATGTCTGCCGCCAAATTAAACGGGAAAGATTTAGAGATGTTTTGACATTTGAATGTTTACGATGCGCAGTTAAATTCTTAAATCGACCACAGAAAGTGAATGTGCAGTTTTAATGTAAATAATATCGATTTCAATCTGAAATTCCCCTGCCACAGGATGAACATTTTTTTGAGATATAGCCTTAAAAGTGTCACAATTGTTTTAAGGGTAATTTTAACACCTTTCCGCTTAATTCCGATTATTAAATTTCATATATTACCATCATGAAATATAGCCAACCAAAGTAGTGGGCACACGCGGCCAGTCAAAAAATTGTCATCGCAAATCTGGTATTTTTGGCACTAACCTAAAAAAAACCTAGTTATATCAATCGTGCACTTTTTCAAATTTACATTTGGGTCTGCGAAAACTAATTATCATTGTAACGAATATCCTCCATTGTACTTAACCACGGTTATGCAATAAAACGGAATTTGATTTGAAGCCTCTGGGTAGCCTCTGGGTAGCCTCTGGGCAAGCCTCTGGGCAAGCCTCTGGGCAAGCCTCTGGGCAAGCCTCTGGGCAGCCTCTGGGCAAGCCTCTGGGCAGCCTCTGGGCAAGCCTCTGGGCAGCCTCTGGGTAGCCTCTGGGCAAGCCTCTGGGCAAGCCTCTGGGCAAGCCTCTGGGCAAGGCTCTGGGCAAGTCTCTGGGTAGCCTCTGGGCAAGCCTCTGGGCAGCCTCTGGGCAAGCCTCTGGGCAAGCCTCTGGGCAAGCCTCTGGGCAAGCCTCTGGGCAAGCCTCTGGGCAAGCCTCTGGGCAAGCCTCTGGGCAAGCCTCTGGGCAAGCCTCTGGGCAGCCTCTGGGCAAGCCTCTGGGCAAGCCTCTGGGCAAGCCTCTGGGTAGCCTCTGGGCAAGCCTCTGGGCAAGCCTCTGGGCAAGCCTCTGGGCAGCCTCTGGGTTTTATCAAGCCTGATCATTTGTTTTGATTACATAATGATTGTCCACTGAAATATTAAACAGTTATGTTGGATTTTTTAGGTGTTGCATGATATTCTTTACCCTAAAAAAATAATGAAGACATGATTTTCATAACCTTTACTCAGTCTTCTATCAACAGACTCTGGGTTTTATCAAACCTGATCATTTGTTTTGATTAGATAATGATTGTCCACTGAAATATTAAACAGTTATGTTGGATTTTTTAGGTGTTGCATGATATTCTTTACCCTAAAAAAAAAATTGAAGACATGATTTTCATAACCTTTACTCAGTCTTCTATTAACAGACATGGGGAAAATTCTACCGTTTCTTAGTGTTTACCTTCTAAACACTGTCAAACTATTAATGGAGAAAGTTCATCTGTAAATTTGTTTACAAATTAAAATTCCTCCCATCAAGCTTCTTCGTTTACTAATATGATTACAGTATACTCTCCAGAGCAGTGAGTAGGTTATATCCGAGTGACATTGAACATAATGCCCCAAAACATATTATATTATATTGATTATATTGAATTATTTATTTACTATATGGTTAAGACATAGATCCACCGAACTATTAACAACATACTATAATATTATACAATAACAATATAATCAAATGCAGGGATATCTGAATTGCAGGAAAGTCCTGAGAATATTACTTGAACTCATAGCATTAAAAATCTTTAACAAGGAAAATCCTTCAATTTCAAGCTATTATCCTGATATTATATTAGTAATATACATGTATTTTGATATACTGTGTGACAGATAATTAATAACTTTAGTTAATGTAAGATTTTCCTATTTTCTTTTGTTTTTGGTTGCATAGATATTCAAATCAGAACTGAAGATATGGCATTTTTTCCTGGTCAATTAAAGACAGAGAAAATAGATGGAACAAGGATGAATAGATGAAAATATGGGAATTGCAAATTATGATGTTGGTACTTTTGTCACATGACAGTAAAAGATTTATATCTAATTTTTTCATAGGACATTTTATATTCCCCGATGTTTTTTTTTAAAGGACGATGTGTGATACAATAGCCAT
Organism: Heliocidaris erythrogramma; assembly: GCA_025617745.1. NCBI lineage: Eukaryota > Metazoa > Echinodermata > Echinoidea > Camarodonta > Echinometridae > Heliocidaris > Heliocidaris erythrogramma. Next base: position 5,497,682 of record CM046870.1, read on the forward strand.
AGAAGAAAATGGATATTATATGTTTAGAACTGTCAATTTTGTTTTCAAATTTCTCCCTCACAATCAGATTGATAATTAGTATATGGCAAGTAATTTTTGCCCAAATTGTAAAATGAAAATGAGTTGTTTCAAGCGAAAGTAGAGATAGTTACTTTAGTATACAAGATTGTACCACTGATAAAAGGGCTTCATTAAGGTCAAGACTTCAAATTCAGTACCTTTTGGAATGTAACATATTTTCACAAATGATCGAAGCTAGAATTCCATAACCACAACTCTCAATATTATATACTCGGTTGCGCTGTACCTGAAGAACATACTTGTGTTCAAATTATTTCTTCTTTAGTAACTTTTATTAGATTTAGTTTTAAGAGATACATGTATGGGGACCTTTTTTGAAGACTTATGTTTCCTTTGCAATAATTTTATTTTTAACTCAATTTCTGTGAATTGGCTTTGATTGTATTATACTATATTTCTTTCTTTCGTTTTTTTTTTTGGCCAAAATCTGTATAAATGTATATAGAAAGCAAAATGAAATAATTTGTAGCAAGTTTTTTTGAAATATTTAATATTGATATTGCCTTTGATCACTGATTTCTCCCTGTGTTATCTTGTGAATGTGTTCTCAATGTTAACCAATAAAAGGCACAACAATTGTTCAAGATTCTATAAAGTTTGTTGTTTCTCTCGTGTCTAATTTGAAAATTCTCTTTCAACTCTATAATTTTGTAAGTTAGGCCATTGATACCTTGCTTATTGTACATGATCCATATCTTACCCCTTCAGTACACTTCATAGGGTCATGTTTAATGAAACCTGGGGGTGTTTCATTAAGCTGTTCGTAATGACATTACGAATGACTTAAATATGTCAAGCCAAATGCGATGCTCAATCATTTTTAACTGCATCAACTAATGTTGAACAGATGTATATTAACATTCTTATTATAACAAACATTTTTAATGCAAAGTATATTTTTTGCCATAATTTGACCGAGGTTATTGGAAATACAGTCAAACTTTGTTAAAACATCAGGAAAAACTTTGGGCATCCTATCTGGCACTTCATATTCAAGTCGTTCGTAAAGTCATGCGTAACTTTACGAACAGCTTTATGAAACACACCCCCCGGTTATACAGTAACTAGTTAAAATAACTGATATACTGGAAAACTAGAATTTCGTGAGTGGTTCAGATTCGCAAAAGTTTCATGCCTCAAAATCATTGAATTATAATCGACATAACACTGAATTCTTTGCAAATCGCAAAAGTTTCTTGCTGTGAAAATGGCTGTCGTTTACAATTCGTGAAAGTTTCATGTCGCGAAAGTTTCTGGTTCACATAAAGTTATACTGAATCATGGCATTTGGTTGACTGTGAGTAGATATGTTATTGAATCGTCGCAGTTTATACTTGGGACATTCCAGTGAACCGTCGGCCCATGAGACCGACAATGTCGGCCAGTGAATCCTCAGAGATGATGTCAGGAGGTCCTCAAAGAGTGACATGTCGGTCTTGTGGGATATCGGTCTTGATGGCCTCATGACAAATTTTCAGAAGGCAGGCCAGACCAGCAATTGGTCTTGTGTGCTGTCGGCCTCATGGACTATAGCCGTTACTACTGACAATATATTCATAAACAAGCAGGGGTGGATCCAGGATTTTGTAAGGGGGGGGCAGCACATAAATCTCAGAAAATTTTCTGACTAGCAAAAAAAAGGGTTACCAGTTTCCAATTGGGGGGCACAATGTATACTTTTGTTACAACAGGGCCCACTGACATTCATCTTTGGAGGCAGAATACAAACTTTATAACGACCAAATAGTATTTTAGAAGAATAGACAGTTAAGAATGCATGTATCCCTAACAAACCCTGAGGTGTTAAAATTGGATTGGAGATTAAGAAGAAAGCAACAAATTTCAGACAATTTGTTGCCATGGTAAAGATTCTACTGCGGTTGCCTTCCGCCTATATTTAAGTGCACATCCAATGAATTAACATTTCTAGAAATACATGTATGCATTTCAAAGCTTTCACTTTATGTGCACTACATCTACACTGCGCAGCTCAGTCCATGTATTGCCTATACTATGATGGGGTATAAATTTATTATTACATGTATCTTTATCCTCTCATTAAAAGACTAAAGAAATTGTAAAAATTGACAAAAATTTGTGTTGGCACCCTTTGACTGGCCACAAAACACTATACAATAAGCCAGTTCGGGGTTAGCGCATGACCCCCAAATGACCCCAAAAATCCACAGATATTTTAGACATGGAGGGTCCCTTTATGTGCACTTCAGAAAAATAACTCTGGGAGTGCTAGAGGTGCCTAATGAATAGCTTTTGTTTCCCCCTTTAAAAAGAATACTTCCACCTGGATATCATGGAATGCACATTAATGCATAATTGAATAATGATTACATGACATTCATGAGCACATATCAAATATTAGTGTCAGTGGGTTTTACAATTTGGTACAGATGACCTTTATCTGCTCATGCTCAGATTGCATCCCCGAAGTGGCTTATTGTTTTGTTAGCTGTGTTCTTTTACAAAGAATTGTTCATTTAAAACAATTGTCATTTTTTTATCATGAGTCTGACTTTGGACGTGGGCAAACCCCGTGGGCAGGGGGTGGGGGTTGGGGGCTTATTCATTCTTTGTTGTGGAGTTTACATCTGTGTGTGTGACAGAAAATAACCCACCTATACATGTACCTTTTAATAACACACTCTGTATGCCTTTTCCTTTGTACTGCCTGTATATATCTGAATATCAAAAGGAGAGAGTGGATAAGACTTCAGATATAGGTGTTGATAGTTGCACATCGATCCATTGTTTCACATTTCCCAAGTGCGTAGAGATACTGTACTAAGATATGATTTCAAGATAGGATATATAAATCTCATCAGTATTGGAATTTCGTCTATCTGTGACACTGAACATCTTATGGCTTTTAATTTTAGGGGTTAACCTTAAAGTAGAACGTTAATGATTTTAAATATTGGCTTAATACTTATTATTGCATAGATGGCATAAATTAAACAAGGTTATCCAAATTCAACGCTTGGAAACATTTGAAGTAATGATTATTATCAATTATAAAACGGTCAAATACAGCCCCCGATATAGCAGCTGAAGAGCTCCTCGAACGCTGCTGAGATATGTGACGACACACCATGGACCAGTCCTGTCTAAGCAGACGATGTCCCATAACATGTTACACATTTTTCAGAGCCTATTTTGTCATCTCCTCTTCACTTATTTCTCTTCCTTCACTAGCGTCAGTCTTAATGTTAGTCTGCTGCCTCACTCTTAACTTCGTGTATGGTATTATTTTGATGGAAAATGCAGCGTTAAAAAAATAAAGGAATCAATCACTTGTAAACAAAATAAGACGCCATTGTATTTTCAGCTGCTTGCACCGGGGCATGTTCGGCGTTTCAAGAGGGAACGAATACCATCCTGCTATTATTCGGAGGGCTTTTCAATTTGAAAGTGGGGTTTATTTCATTGATCATTGACCCTTCTCCTGTGTATTTACAATCAAACGGTTTTAGCTATCAGAATCAGTTTCACTTTCCCTTTGTAATGGTGTGAAATAAGGTCACGTTTAAATACACCAAACTCTTTATAATTTGATAAATAATTGCATTGCAATTACGTTCATTCATTATAGGACGTCGTCTGCTTAAGCAGGATCGATCCCGAGTGTGACGACATCAAAACATCGCTATATTTCTGGCGAATCCTCGGATATTCCAGATGCTGAGAAGAGCTTTTATTTGTGTTGTTTTTATAATCATCAGATACGCAGTTGACATAAAACTTATACGATTGCCATCTGTAAGCTTCCCAGTTTCTAGTGATACATTAATTGCCATATTTGTGATTTTCTTTGAATATCTACTATAACAAAGTTTTATCAAATTTCAATGAAATTCCGTAATTAAATCATCCACAATGAAACAAATAGCTCATGCACTACAATTCAGCATTTTTTTAAAACAGGCATTCTAACATTCAAAACTTGTTCATGTCTGCTCTTGATGAACCGATCAGGCTTATATTATACACACAAACGGATTGTTTCAATGAAACCTGTATATAAAGACCACTCGAGTGAATAAAAGGCATACAAAAAATTTGGTCTTTATCAGCAGGTGGTCTTTATGAACACGATACAGTTTGTTCACGTTTAAAAACGAGAAATACTTTGCAACAGAAACATTAAAAAGTGCGGTCTTTATATAGACAAGTGGTTTTCAGTACAGGTGGTCACTAAAACAGGTTTCACTGTATTATACATTTTATTGGCATGACTGTCTTTTGAAATGGATTGGTAATACTAATAGCAAGTGGCAAATGTACTTTGCAGCGTAAATCGCTCTCTGTGCAAAGTGCTTTTTGTATAATACCAAATGGACTAGATAGACCTGCTTACTAAGTGTTCAAATGTATGGATGTTTCTTTCCTGGGGACCTAGTAACGAGGTATTCCATTAACCTGTTATTAAGGAATGAACTACAATACTTGGAATCCAGTTTGCATACATTACTTGTTGCTATGTCTGACAAGCCTCTGGCAAGCTTTCAGGTTGTCAAGAACAACCTTTGTTTCAAAAGTTTGCATAAAATTTGAATCACTTAGTAAACAGGTCTATTGGATTATTACGGCAAGTGAGTTAAAGGTCAGATTAAGAATCTTACTAATCATTCAAGATGATAAATTGTTTCCGAAATATGATTGCAAATGAAACAGATTTAACAACCTCTTTCTGTCATATTTTGCCAATAGACATTTCGATAATGTCAGTAACCTTGCTACACAAATAATGTTCTATGTACCCCTAACGCTAAATGGGAGTTTTATTCGTACACATGCTTTCCATTGTAATGCTGAAATCATGTTCTTTGTATTTTTGAGTGTTATTCAATATGCTCACTCTTTCTTTGTATCGGCGTTACCCCCATGGAGAGGTAATATCGTTCTTATCTGTATGCTTTTAAAGAGTGTTTATTGAAAGATGAAAATAAAATAGTGAATTTATCATACATGCAAAATGTTAAATATGAGGTGTCTTATATCTTAAGTAAATTTTATTGTTCTTTATTTCATGATATTTTGATTTTATTGTAAAATTCAATTATACATGTAACTACAACCTAATTTCGTATGAACAACGCCACAATGGTGACGGCTATAATGTAAATATAATCATGACGAAGTTGATTGTGGGGAGGGTGGTGATGGTGATGATAATGGTGATCCTTATGACCAGGAGGGGGAGGATAATGATGATGATGATGATGATGGTTACGATGGTGATAGTGATGATAGGGATAATCATGATGATTACGTCTAGAGTTTGAATGAATGACAACAAAGATGACAACTCAGATGTATTCTGATAGTAAATTATAAATTCAGGCAAATGGCAAAGAAATTTAATCAAACAGAACTGAATCAAAACATTAAAAAATCATTGTACCAGAAATAAGAATACTGCCATTCAAAGATTTTCTTTCTTGCAATAGGTATTTCAAAATAACACAGTTCCAAATATGTTTTTGGACCCTACCATTATTATTTGGCCGAGTCATCAAGTATTAGTCGGACAGGGATTCGTGGTCGAACATTTTGAATTTTCCCATTTTGATGTAAAAAAGCTTCATATCATAAAGAAACTGGTATTGGTGAATTTCTGAAAGAAAATCCTTTCTTCCTTACAAGTTACAACACTGGAGAGGTTCTTCGGATGAGATGTAACAGTGAGAAAGTTTTTTTTCGGAGTTTTTTTTCCTTCACAATCTGTAAAAAAAAATTACCATTCTACAACATCCTCGGACTGCATCAGCAACAGCGCCAGCTACGAAGCAGGTCTGAAGGAGCTTGCAGAACAGCAAATTCAATTTAACCAAATTTCATTGAATTAAACAGAACATATTTCTCATTATTTCTTTCTTGCGGTTAATGTTGATGTCGAGAAGCTAATTACAGTGAAACTTGCTTTAGCGACTACCTTTTAGAAAGGCCTCAATTTTTTTCTTTCCCTTGACCTGTGTTTCCACTGAAACATGTAGGCTATCACAGCAACCTGTACATATAATAAAGATCGCCTGCCTTGTATCTTTCTCGTCTCCCTCACGTAGAATTTTGCAGGTTTCACCTTATAATAAGAGGACAGATATTCAATGACATTAGCCGACTTCTATACCCCCTCCTTCTAATTCAACCCACCCCCCTCTCTCTCTCTCTTACCTCGTCTCTAACACCTCCTTCTCTTTCTCGTCTTTCTCTTTTTTTTTAAATAGATGTTGACTCTCCTCTTCCTCTTTATTTCATTTTATTTCATTTTTTTTGTACTTCGCTTTCTTTACCCCCAATTTTTATTCTCAGTGACTGTTTCATCGTCCTGTTTACCTCTCTCTCTCTCTCTTCTTCTCTCTTTCCAGCCTCTCTCTCTCTCTCTATCTATCTTCATGTTCATTACCCTTTCCTCTTTTAGTCTTCTCCACTTTTCTTCACTTCTTCTCCTCCTCTTCTTCTTCTTCTTCTTCTTCTTCTTCTTCGGAATTATTAGAAGCGTTTTCATTTTCGGAATTGTGTACTTTGGGTATGAACACTATTTTATTTCATTTTTTAACAATCAACTCCATCACCTTTATCGGAATTACCAACCTAAGGAGTAACGACGAACCTTTGGATTAACAAACATGACGAACTTTTCGGAATTACGAACCTTCGGAAAACGACATGTAATCCTTTAATCAATGTACCAATCAACCAATTAAATATTTTCAAATGTAAATATTTATCCCCATATATTCCCTTGAACTTATAGTGCCCCTACATTCTCAAGCCCTTACCCCCTGTCATGACCGTTCGTGCTAGATTCAATGTACCCTCTACAAATAGGTCAAGAACCGTCTGACCCAGATTACAGACACGGAACTAATTATATCATTTTTTGCCCTATGGAATTTATGCGCTGGAGTGTACTGCCCGCCAGTGAATCCAACCCTGAGCTTAGCAAGGTACAGAGTTTTGTCATAATACGGTATATCTAATTTTGACTGCCAAGAGTCTCAATTAGTCCGTTTCGGCAGACAACGTTATTAGTCACTACGCTGCATGACTGGCTGCATCAGTGCCATATGCATGCACTCATTTTTCTTTTTGTATTGTTTTTTTTTTTTGGTCTCATGTGCTTGAAAGTCCTTTGACTTATCTGCTAGACAAAGACGTCTATTATTGACGTTCATAATGTATTCAATGTATTTATTTAATTTCGTACATTATTATGCATAATTATACATTCAATATGTATTCAATTATGTATTCAATTATGCATTTAATTATGTATTCAATTTTGGATTCAATTCAATGTATTCAATTATGCATTCAACAAGTATAATTATACGATGTATGAGATCTGGACCATGCCTTAAAAATGTATGTTGGAAATATGCAGAAACAAATAAATCAAATCAAATCAAATAAGAAAAAAGAATACCCCCAATTCCCCCCCTCCCCACACGTACACAATCACACACCACCACACCTGCAAACACAATGTGATAATAATTATGACAAAGCTTTTGACTGACATTCGTAAATAACAATGCATAATTATACATTCAATATGTATTCAATTATGTATTCAATTATGCATTTAATTATGTATTCAATTTTGGATTCAATTTAATGTATCCAATTATGCATTCAACAAGTATAATTATACGATGTATGAGATCTGGACCATGCCTTAAAAATGTATGTTGGAAATATGCAGAAACAAATAAATCAAATCAAATCAAATAAGAAAAAAGAATACCCCCAATTCCCCCCCCCCCCCTCCCCACACATACACAATCACACACCACCACACCCACAAACACAATGTGATAATAATTATGACAAAGCTTTTGACTGACATTCGTAAATAACAAATTTTATCTCGTATTTTCACGCTTCATGTTTTCCCCGTCCCGCTCGGGTAGACAGAAAGCAGCAAAATAATATTGTCATGTAACCATGTGCGTCTTTATTTCTTGTCACGGCCATGGCGGCGGGGGGGGGGGGGGGGGGGAGACGCGACCCCCTCCCCCACCGGATCGTCGCCCATGCTATAATCCAGGCAGCTATATAAATAAAATCTTTCCATTCTAGCCGGGAAAAGTTCTTGAGGACAACCACACTGAACCGTGAATGAATCAGTGTGTGTTCACACAGCTATCTTAGGTAGATGTTGAACGTTTAACAGCCCATTGAAGAAGAGAAAGACACATTTGATCAGAGTTATACATCAAGAAAGAAATCGGGAATAAATATTTTGAAATGGTCTCCTTGTATTCATAATTCCCTTGCGTGTTTTTTAATGAACCCATTGGACGCATTTGCCTCAATAGGGTGTTTTTTTTTTTTTTATAGATAACTATTTATTTAAAAGAAAAGAAAAAGCATAAATATGAAAAATGAGAAGAGGAAACGAAAATAGGAACAGGATTTTTAAAAACTAGACAGGGTAGAATTTTCTCGGAAGGGGGGTGGCTGCATAGAATATATTGAATATAACTATATGGATAAAGTAAAGAGTACATACTGTTTTAGTCATGGAGGGGGGGGGGGGGCTGTACAGAATATCTTGAAATACTGGTTCATGACTAAAATAATCCTGCTGTTTACTCTCCTTTGTCGGGGCCCCTTCACAGTCGAATGTACTACACAAGTGGAACCCGGTATTTTATCAAGTAGCCTGGATTTCTATTAAGCCGCAGACAACGTAAAGATGGCTGTCCGGAGGCGGTTTTGGGCGCGCTTTTTATCCTGCATGGCTGTGTTATTAGCGCTGCTGATGTACACGACGTTTTTATCAATCGAGCTCTTTTAGCGCTTAGCCTTGTCGAGTTAAGAACCTGGCGATGATGATCAACACTCCGCCTGAGTTTCCCCGCTAATTGATCACCCAGCCCCAGTACGAGTCTCACATTTATCGGCTTAAGTTGAGAAGGGGTGAGAGAAGGAGAGAGAGAGGGAGAGAAAGAGCAAAAGTTCACTGCCTTATGTTAGTCAGAAGTCCCGCGTAAGTCGAACGTGAGTGTTGCATCGCCTTCCTGATGAGCCGCAGAGCAGAGCAGTACATTTTGAAGCAGACGATATCGGCAGACGATTAAAAGTAAAAAATTGCTTGCTTCGCGCGTATTTGTCGTATTCCGTAAGCCTATATCCAACCAGTGTTTACCATACGGGATTTAATTCCACCTGTGCGTGCGTACTGATGCTACGTACCCCTCCCTGAATACATTGGTACACCCATTATTGATAAAAGCATTTGCTCTTTGGAGAGACCCAAATACGAGTGGAGGGAATAATCATTCCAAGCATACCCGGCGGTTAAGTGTTCAACATCTACCTAAGAAAGCTGTGTGAACGCACACCGATTGATTCACGGTTCAGTGTGGTTGTGCTCAAGAATTTTGTCCTTCTTTTTCGGAAACTCCGTCGGCCATAATGAAAGGATTCTATCTAGCTGCGTGGATTAGTAGCATGACCCTTTTGCTGTTGGCTGTCCACCCGAGCGGGACGGGGGCATCGAGTCTACGTTTTTCCCGTAGAAGCCTTGGCGGTAAGTTGTCCTTTTTTCATTCCTTGCCTATTACTTTCCTGGTTGTGGTTGCGGTTGCTGGAGAGTTGGAAAGGTTAATGACGGTATCATTTTGGATCAATGCATGTCTGAAGGAGAGATGACATTAGCGCTCCAGACGTACCTAATGTAGCATATTTCACTATCAAGCAACATAGCTCATTGTCAAAAAGCCATATCGACCATGCATTTTGCACTGAAACAAAACACAGGTGTTCATTAAAGGGGTTAACTTGTTAATTTTTTCTCTCGTTGCTTCAGTATAATATAGGCCAACCTGGAACATAAAAAACAAACTAAAAAGATGAATGTATTGACGTCAATATTTCATTAAACATTTTTTTTGTTACATTGTTGTTTGTTGATGTTCAAATGTTTAGATGAAAACGGATTAAGCATTTTTTAAATGACTAATTATATGGCAGAGCGTTGAAAAAAGAAGAAACTATTATATAGGCCATAACATTTGTATTATCTGAAAGTTAGTTATTATGATTTCCGATGGCATTTGTCTATAGATTTCCAGGGTCATGCATCCCTGAAAAAAAACATTTCTTCAGATTTTCGTGCAGAATTTCAGTTGTCTTGCCTTCCTGTAAAACACAATAAGCTTTTAGACTGGTCTCATACTATGCCACTGATCATTAAAATTGCATTTGGCATAATGCTTAATATTTTCTGAGCGCTTTGAAATTTCCCCGTGAACATTGATTTGTAGCTCACATTCTGTGCACCATCTCCATTCCGTACTGTGAAGCATGGTGAAAATCATTCACGCCTACAGAAATTTCGGAATAATATATTTTCCTGCATACGCCAACAATGAGAAGAAAAGTGTGGTTCTTTGAACGAGATTTCATGTTTGTTTTCTAGGTTTGATGTTCAACAGGTGGGTTTACGATCAATTTCATTCTACAAACGAAAGTGAATGGATTTAAAGCCTGCTAGACTGTGTATCATTTATCCTCCCTGTCATGATTAGATCTCCACTAGCTCTGTGTTGGGAACCAGAGACATCATGCAATGCCTGAACCCGTCTCACACGAGGCGTCATTTCGACTGCGTCAGTACCTGCGCTAATCGAGCCTGTAAAGGGAATTAACCCATACGTCATAAAAGTATTGTTTGTACTGTACATTTTACAATCACTTTTTGAACGGAATCACTCTTTCATGACGCGGTCCCACCGTCAACAGAATGACGCTTCGTGTGAGCCGAGCTTTAGGCCCGTTGCACACGAGGAGCCATTTGTCTGACGTAACACTGCGTCAGCGACTGGCGCTGTATTTGATGAGCTATAGAGAGTGATATTTAACAGATAGTTAATGAAAAATAAGAAATGCAAACATTGCTTTGAATTGCCTTGATAGCTTTGATTGGCGTGGTAATAATGCAGTGGAAATGACGTAACACTGCGTCACCGACTGGCGCGGTTCCTTCACCCGCCATCATGCCATGTCTTAGAGACATATGCCAAAACAAAAAAGCGAAAAGTAAACGGTTGCAAGCATTGTGTTGAATCATTGGTACATGTCCTTTACGAATTCCTTTCATATATACACTATAATAAAAAAATGCCGTTTTTCACGGGAAATTCCTGGCAGTCAGGATGCCGGGAATGCCCGTTTTTCCACAGTACATAGACCGCGGTTTAAATATGAGAAAATGTTTTTTTAACAGTGTTTTATGTCGGGCGATAGTAAATATGTGCTGATTTCCGGTAAACCAACAAACTTGCTGTGGTTTTACAGGAAAAAGACTGTAAAATTGAAATAACGGCAATAACTTGTAATTTCAAGGGCCAAGCAAAAAACCTGTAGTTTTACAGTTATTTTTTACAGTGTAGGCTTAATTGACGCAGATAATGACTCATTCAAAATGATACCTTGTGTGGATCTGGAAAGGGCATTAGTAACGAAACACACTAGGTAAGGAAACCTCTGTGTTCCACCCGTCGGTATAGAGTTCATGTATGGAAGAGAGAATTAGGTAAACCCGCATTCATTCAGAGAATTAAATACAGCAACGCATCCGGCAAAAGCATCCGAGGCGTCATTTCGATTGCGTCATTACCTGCGCTAATCGAGCCTTTGAAGGCAATAACCCAGTATTGTAAACCCAAGTATTGTTTGCATGCACTGTTCATTTTGCAATCACTTCTCAAACGATATCACCCTTTCATGAGGCGCAAAAGACCATACAATCTTGAGTCACTGACGCGGTCCTTACCACAGCAGATGACGCCCCGTGTAAACCGGGCGTAATATTATTATGGAGACAGGGTTGTGTTCCAAATGTATTACAATACGGTGTACTACAAACGTTTCTATAGACTGTATATTTGCCTTTTTACACACGAAAGAACCTATTCATAAGTATTAGCAATTTGATAATGAAATATCTCAATCATTAAAGATTAATTCCTTTACGTTCTTAGGTCGACGTTCAGAGAATTTCTGTAGATGCCGATCAGGCGTCTAATGTGCCATTTGTGTGGTATTGCAGCTATACGTCATGTCATGTCATGAAAAAATGTTGAAGCTTGATTAAGTCTTTCCTGTGGTTTTTCTTATCATACCAAATTGAGAAAGTAACGTACATGTATTGCATTAATTCGTCAACTTCTACATGTAGATGTAGTATATATCGCCTCCTCTCCTCCTGTCAATCCCTCTTCTACTCTTATTATGTCTCTCTATTCTGTTCAGCATTGCAGGCAGGGTGTTCAAGCTACAAACTTTATCAGTTCACAATGATTTCATCTTAATCGTTCTTATAATTACTGTGTAAGATAAGAGTCAAACTTATGATGTAAATGATAAAACAGAAATCATGCCTTTTATTGTAGAAGTCGTAGTAGTAGTAGTAGTAGTAGTAGTAGTAGTAGTAGTAGTAGTAGTAGCAGCAGCAGCAGCAGTAGTAGTATAGTACTAAAAATAGTAGTATAGTAGTACCACGAGAGGTTGAAGTATAGTAGTAGTAGTAGTTGTGGTAGTAGTAGTAGTAGTAGTAGTGGTAGTAGTAGTAGTAGTAGTAGTAGTAGTAGTAGTAGTATAGTAGTAGTAGTAGTAGTCGTCGTCGTCGTCGTAGTAGTAGTAGTAGTAGTAGTAGTCGTCGTCGTCGTAGTAGTAGTAGTAGTAGTAGTAGTAGTAGTAGTAGTAGTAGTAGTAGTAGTAGTAGTAGTAGTAGTAGTAGTAATAGTAGTAGTTTATGTAGTAGTAATAACACCAGTAGTTAGAGTAGGAATAGTAGTAGTAGTAGTCATAGTGGTAGTACGTGTGGTAAACATATACACATAATGTGATAGATATTGGACTTTATGACATTGTAACGTCTATTTGATCCGACATTTCGAACAAAATACTCTCATTGTGATCATTGATTAACGCGGAGGAACGTTTGCGACCGCGTTTTAATTTGATTTTTTGGTCGGTTCACGCATGGATGAAAATGATGGGCGAAAATTGCACTGCAATTCTGCATGAGAGATCTATTATACAGGGGCGGATGCGGGGATTTGAAATAGAGTGGGGTACAATCGGAAACATGTATGCTCACAACAAGTGGGGGAGGGGGAGGCGTTCGCAGAAATGATTGAATATGATGGGAGCTGGCTAAATATAATTGAGGATGTGTACACCTTCTGCTCTCCCATTGGGTCTGCCTTTATTTTGCAGTATTCTGTTATGGAACTGTCCATAACAGTGGGGGCATATTGGTGAAGGCTCTCGTACGGGAGGTCCTAGGTTTGATCCTTGCTCAGCGCTTACATCCTTGGACAAGGTGTTTTACCCACATTTACACTCTCTCGACCCAGGTGTATTTGGGAATTTGACAATGCTTTGGGTACAAAAAATAATAGTAACAGTGAAATCAGGTATTGATAGTAATGAGGCTATTATCGTCATCATTATCATCGTCGTTATCATTATTATTATTATTGTTGTTATTATTATTATATAGGCTATCTGATAAACCAGACATACATTTCTTTTCTGTTGCCGCCCATGCTCCCATAGCTACACCACTGTAGCCCTAAATCGAATTAATGTCGGTAGGTTGTTTGAAATTGTTTAAACAATGACAATCTCTCCTCTCATGCTTCTGCGCCATATTTTATTTGAATTCGCTCAAATGAGAGGACTATTTTCTCGCGCGTTTGATTCCGTTCATGTTTGAGTGAACGCTGACAATAATGAAATCAAACATGAATACATTGAATAGACGTGTGTAGAATCCTGGAATTATGATTCTATAGCAGGTCTGCTTCTAACACTAGCATAAACACAATAAGAGAGCCATATGAGACATGCAATATGGTGTACAGTGGCGTATTGTCGGTCCGCCATCGGGGGGGGGGGATCTCTCTTGGTTGACATGCAAATAGACAAGGTCATTGATTTGATTAGGAGCGGGTCTTTGACGGGGTCGGGAAGGGTGTACGCGTTTCATTTAAAGTTCCCTTTCCCCCTCTCCCCATTTGCGAGTTCTAAATACCTAAGTATTGTGTTACACCTCCTATACAAAATCGAGTGTTTTCACATCTTATTTGGATATACCATCAGTTATATTGTCATTATAATGACCGTTACAATATAAGTTATATCTGATGTAACATTTAACTGTATATAATCTCATTTCATTGAATTTTAACGTAAACTCTAATGTATAGTCTTAAATCAACATCAAAAGAGTGCCAAAGAATGACAGTGCAAAATATACGTTATTGGATCCAGCAATATAAATAGTGTTATATATATTTTCAAAACGCCACACTCCTCGGCCGTGTCGAATGTTGATTTCGAACACTTTAATTAGTATAGCCTTTGTATGCCTTTGAAAAGTTAAGGTAAATTATGCAAATTTCATGAAAATGTTTTACTTGAAAAAGATTGTTTTCTATGCTTCTGTAAAGAGCTGAGAATGTAATACAATACATGTGTTAAACATTTATATACATGTATTACATTTTAGTCATCATCCTCGGCTGTGTCGAATGTTGATTTCGAACACTTTAATTATTATAGCCTTTGTAGGCCTTTGGAAAGTGAAGGTAAATTATGCAAATTTCATTAAAATGTTTTACTTGAAAAGGATTGTTTTTTATGCCTCTGTAAAGAGCTGAGAATGTAATACAATACATGTGTTAAAAATTTATAATACATGTATTACATTTTAGTCATCATCCTCGGCTGTGTCGAATGTTGATTTCGAACACTTCAATTAGTATAACCTTTGTAGGTCTTTGAAATGTGAAGGTAAATTATGTAAATTTCATTAAAATGTTTTACTTGAAAAGGATTGTTTTCTATGCCTCTGTAAAGATTTATAATACATGTATTACATTTTAGTCATCATTATCGGATGCGAGAGCAATCCCCGGCCCCATTTGTTCCATTCGTCTTGTCACATTACAATGTTCATGGCTAGAGCCCTATATTTTCTTCACTGAGAGCCGCGCTCTGGCGAGTGAATGAGAGTGAGAGGGTGAAAATCAATATTGTCTCTTCCTATTAAAAGATGTAATTACATAATGACAGGAAGGTGTATTTACAATGTAGGTCGAAAATATCCATCTCCGTCTCCGTCTCTGTCTCTGTCTCTGTCTTTCTCTCTCTATCTATCTCTCTCTCTCTCTCTTTCCGATCCTCTCTTTATCCCCCTCTCTCTACCTGTTATATTTCTTTCATCTGTCTCGCAAAATACTATTATAATGTCTTAATCGTGCTCAACTATAGACTAGTAATTTTTATCAGTCCCCCCCCCCCCCCCTCTCTGTCTCTAACTCTCTATAACTCTCTGTCTGTCTGTCTGTCTCTTTCTGTGTCATCTCCGCCATCTCCATACTTTCAATATACAGTGGAAACCCCCATATAATGAGGTCCATATTACATGTATTACCAGGAGATTGATTTTGGATAATTATTATGTCAGGTATTTTTGTGTATCGGTAATCAATAAACAATGCAAAACGAAACAAATTTATGTCATTTAGACCAAACAAACAATGCTTTCTTATATTTAGTAGGCTACTTTGTTATATTTGATTTCGTATACATGTATCAAATTTACACTGTATAATTGCTTGCCTTTTCACCATACTCGTATTAATAAGCATGCTATCTGGATTGGAGCAACGTTCTGTTCTTGTTGTCTTTCATTATACATTGGATTATCCCCATTTTTTAATTACCTTTAAAAAATGTTCCTTGTTTTTGGCAAAGTATTCATAACATTCGATGGTTCCCAACACGCTGAAACCGACCTGTGCCAACGATGAGTAATGAAGATGTGCGATTTTCATATGTGGCTTGAAACTAATGCTATAAAGCAGCCTTTTCTTGTCTTGAACATTATGTAGAAACCGATCGTTGAAAATATTCAACATCTTGGGGCCGGTTACATTTCACCGATGGGATCATGATCGTGACGATACGATATCTATAACTATGAAATCGGCATAATTATGTAGAAAAGTGTTACTGATTTATGCTTATGACCTTTTAGCACCGATATTTCTCGGATGCAATACCTTTCTACATATATAGACTGATTTGAAATTATGATTAATTTTATATCTATATTTATATTTACAATTATAGTTTTTAAATTTTTTTTTACATGGTATTTCATTTTGTTTTATTTCACAGGAAAACCGATACATAGTCAAAAATTCAACAAAACGGTATATATGATTATTGAGTTAAACATAAAGTCGAGATTTTTTTTAACAGAGCTTAACCCTAATAGAGCCGGGTTATTTAGACCCATCTCACAGCCGGGGGGGGGGGGGGGGGGGGGGGCTGAATCAGCCCCCCCCCCCCTAAGATCTCGGCCGTCCAACGCGCAGTCGCAACGAAAATCGGCACACACGTCGCCGACCACGTAATCTACAAAACTGTATAGTCAATTTCTCCGAAAAATGTCACAACTAATTAATTATGCTAATTTATGCATAAAATTAATGGTTTGCTCTAATTAATTAAATAAAGCCCCAAAACTGCTAATTTTTTGTATAGAGACTCTTTGTCAGATTCTGATCAAATAAACCAAAAAAAAAATTTGGTAAAATCCTTTTTTTCTTATGTATTTTATTGTTTTTTTAATTTCTTATGTATTTCTTTGTTTTTCGACTTTTTGTTTTTTATTGTTTTTTCGATGGAATTCGTCGGCGACACTATTTTAATCATAAACAACATAAAATTAATTGTTTTTAAACAGTAAAAGTAAAAAAAATGAAACATTTATGACTTTTAGCTGGAAACACAATTTGCATTGGATTTGTACACAAAATCACGTTTTTGAGCAATTTTGGGTCTGACATGCACTTACGAAATGTTGCGTAACTCCGGCACCGCACGCGCGGACATCACAAATTTGGTCTCAAAAGTTGCGCAAGACTTGAAAGAAAAAAGTAGAGAAGCGGCGTGGTGACTGCTTTTCGCGATGCGAACATATTACGCGAAACGTCGAGGGGGGGGGGGGGCGGATTCCGCCCCCCCGGTCCTATTAGGGTTAAAATCATACACTTTTTCCAGATCTTAGACACTGTTAGAGGAGCTTATAATTCAAATTTATAATTCACTGTTTTAGTTTTCGATGATAGATGACCATCCCCTGAAGGGCTGGTCACAATTGTCCGATAACAATGACGATAACGAGATTTTTCATTATAACAGGAACACCCTATAGCTGCCCTACTATTAAAAGACATGAGCATATACTCACACATACTCACCAAACAGGGTGTACCTTTACTTATTAATTTTTTTAAAGTAGTATTTATTGATTCATTCAGTTCAATCATACAAAATATAGTGTATTTCAACATTTAACATTAACAATATAAGTCGAATCATGAACCTTGTAAAGTCATAACACATAATATAAATTCATAAGACATAATATGTTATTATATTGCTATTATAACCTAATATACTGTTAATAGATGGTTGGGAGTGCGTTGGTGCGATCTGGCAACACAAAAATTTTATCGTGGTGTACGTGCAAAAACATATAGCAAAATCGAGTCGTATTGTCATGTTTATATGTTTATGTTTACATGTTTACATGTTTACATGTGCAATATACCCCTTTGCCGTATGTTATCACTTTTTGCACAGTCACGTGGTGTTATTTGACTAATCAGGATGGCTACATTCTTGAACCCGTTTTATAATAATAACTATTGAATGGTCAACAACATATATCACTCTGAATGAATCG
The DNA here is from genome assembly GCA_025617745.1 of Heliocidaris erythrogramma. Classification (NCBI taxonomy): domain Eukaryota; kingdom Metazoa; phylum Echinodermata; class Echinoidea; order Camarodonta; family Echinometridae; genus Heliocidaris; species Heliocidaris erythrogramma. The sequence goes on from CM046870.1 coordinate 5,515,563, forward strand.
GAGATTGATCGTTATCGGTATCGTTATCGGACAAAATGTTACCAGACCTTGACTGTCAAAACGGTTTGGACTTCTCCTTTAAATATCTGCAGTATAGACCAGTATCCTTTGACAGCTGTTCAATCAGTATTTGGTCAATCGACAAGAAACCAGCCTGTCGTGCCTTTGCCCTGTGATGCGTTGCTTGTGGAAGTGCGCTTTAACGAGTCAAGACGTGATGACCGCTGAGAAGACGATTAGTTTGACGACCATCATAAAAACGTAAGCCAGGTTATCCGACAAAAGCTCCTGCGACATTTGTTCCGAGCTTTATTTCTTCAAAGATAATTACAGTTAACAACAAAATTATTCATACCCCTTGGAAAATTATAGTTTTTTGCATTTTTCCTAAAAATGAATGGTTAAATGAAGTTACTTGCACATCACTTGAATACATTTAGTTATCATCTGCAAATGAATGCCGTTTCCGGTTTCACCTCATTTGCATAACGATAGAAAAGGTGAGTTATCCAAACTGGGCGATGTTCAAAATTATTCATACCCTTGGTGATTTATTGACTTTGTCAATCAGTATGAATCCGATCCTTGTGATTAATGCTTGTAATTCACTTTATTTTAATACACCGTCACAAGGCTTCCGGAGGGGTCTCTGCTGGGATATCAGGCCAGTACCTGTTCTCCAATGGCTCAATCTCCTTGAGGATGTGTCCACACATGCCTTCACCTGACCTTCAGGGAGTTCATTAGATTTTGTGTCCTACAGGTGATGCAGTTATCGACTTCATGATGACAGGACTATGATATTGAAATTTTCGGTCATTTATTCCATGCATTTTAATGAAAATTCTGTATCTACTTATGAAGCAAAGCACCATTCCTGAAGAGCCCTTCCCTTTTGCACTACCTGTGGGAGGGTTCACCTTTATTCATTGGCCCCATTCTTAATCAGAGTGCTCAGGAAGGCCATGTTGGTGATATTAAAGTCATTGCATGACTCTAACGTCAGGTCACCATGAATAACAGTATGTAACCTTTGAGTACCATACACATCCCTCATTGACTGTTACTGTATATCAATCTTCATATGGTATATTCTTTGTATCTTTGGTATGAAAGCTACAATCCTTGATATCAAAATGAATGTAAACCAAATTTATACCATATGCCCTCCATGTTACCAGCTGCAGTGCACAAAATGCTACCACTTTGACAGTGCACTGGAACATAAAGATCAGTATTTTAAGCTTCACTAGAGTACCCACTTGCAGGTGTCCATATCAAAAATGTGTCAATCAGTGTAACTGAATAAACTGATAAAATTGGCACCATCCAACCTTTAGACAACTACCATGGCCTCCTTAAACATTCTTAATAATAATGGAACAAAAGTATCAGGAAATACCTTCCCTTGACAGTGCAACAGTGAATGCCTCTAGGGAAGTCTCTCCAGGAAGAGTGCTTTGTTTCAACTTAGATACAGAATTGTCATCAGAATGTAAGGAATATTAACGAAAATATCAATATCATATCCTCATGACGTCTAAAACTACACCACCTGCAAACACAAAATCTGCTTTAAATCCATCGAATCCCCTGAAGACGAGGTGATGGCATGTGTGGACAACATCCTCAAGGAGATTGGGCCATTGGAGACCAGGTATTGGCCTGATATCTCAGTAGAGACCTCCAGAAGCATTGTGACAGTGTGAAGAAAGTGTTACGAGCATTAATCACAAGGACTGGATTCATACTGATTGACAAAGTCAATAGATCACCAAGGGTATGAATAATTATGAACATCACCCAGTTTGGATAATTCACCTTTTCTATTGTTATGCAAATGAGGTGAAACCAGAAACAGCATTAATTTGCAGATGATAACTAAATGTATTCAAGTGATGTGCAATTAAATTCAGTTAACCATTCATTTTTAGGAAAAATGCAAAAAACTAGAATTTTCCAAGGGGTATGAATAATTTTGTTGTTAACTGTATATAGGACTAGGGTATGGGATCGCGTTTTGGGTTTTAGTTTATGTTAATGTTAGGGTAGGATAGACAGGCCCGTAGCCAGAGTTTATAAAGGGGTGGGTCGTTTTTGGCAAAAGTGTACCTTTTTGTCATAATCAGGTCCTTCCTAGGGGGTCCGGGGGCATGCTCCCCAGGAAAATTTTAAAATGTAGATGCTTTCTGCTGCAATTTAAGGACTCCGAGGGGAAATTTAGGGGTTGTGAATGCTGTACAACTGACAACGTGTGGGTAATTCTGGTAACAAAGATTAAAGGTGTGTGTGTGTGGGCTAAGGTCCACTTTTTCATGAAAAAAACACATACACACCTTTAATATTTGTTACCATAATTACCCACACGTTGTCAGTTGTACAGCATTCGCAACCCCTAAATTTCCCCTCGGGAGTCCTTAAATTGCAGCAGAAGGCATCTAGATTTTAAAATTTTCCGGGGGCATTATGACACAAAGGTCCACTTTTGCCAAAAACGATCCACCCCTTTAGAAACCCTGGCTAAGGGCCTGTTTTGGGGACATAAAATGTCTTCATTATTATAAGGAAAACATAGTCTTTCAGGAACTCAGTTTGCAGAAATGTTAAAAATACAAAAGAATGTTTTTTACAAAAGTGAAAGACACAATGTGCTAAATTCCGTTAGTTCTTGCAATATTGAACTTCTTAATGTGATCTGTAAAGTGTGTCTTACAAAAGATTACCTCCTTTAGTTTGCAGATCGTATATAATATTAAAATAACGTGCACAAATTGAATTATGAAAGACTATCCTTAGAACCGACAAAATGCATTCCCCCTCATTATGCCCCTTTCTTATTTTTTTCCATTTTTTTCCCTTCGAGCCTAACTCTTTGCTTCACCAGATTTGCCTTCTCATCCACATGTTAAGCAGATTACGTCATCGGTTAATTCGATCAGGTTGCCGTGATACAAATCGAACTATCTTGCGCTGCCATCTCCTTTTTCCATTATTATAATGGGTCCATTATGATATTAAAAAGATGCATTATTCACGGCATGCTGACAAACTCGGAGTAAAAATGAATAAAAAAGTTGCATTATAGAAGAGGGAAAGTTTCCTGTTTCCATATGTAATTCAATACTAATGGATTTCGTCGTGTGCTCTCACAATGTTAGAAACGCACCGGGGTTTCAAAAGTAAGGGGAAACGGTAGTAGCTAAGTGTAAGGATTTTCTAAGGGGGGGGGGGGGGGGCGGGGTGAAAACTGAAAGGTTTGGACCGAGGTCATATGCCCCTTGGCCTCCCCCCCCCCCCCCCCCCCCCCCCCCCCCCCCCCCCCCCCTGTGCGTGTTGTCACTGACAATATCTTTCGTCGATTGCAATACGTGTACATACCATGTACATCCATATTAAGAGTCCTAATAGGCTCACATTGTAGATATATACATACTGATATTTAATTGTTCGTTTGGGCAGGGGAAAACTGCCCCTCCCAGTATTGGATTTGAGAGAATTTGTCAGCACACCTAACATGCTGTGGACAAATTATTATGGGCTGCCCTTCCAATAAAATAAAGAAAAGAGAATCAAGATCATTAATATCACAAATATCATTGTCTGATAATACCTCACTCAGTCACACCGCCAAACCGATTCTAAATCTACTCAAACCGATAGATTCATAGCCGTTCGGGAGTACTGCAATTCTTTTTGTTCGGTTTATTTGCGGACTAGTTGAGGTCCATCGGTGTGACTGTAATGATAATGTATAAAGGTGAAGTCTACTCTGTTATTTAGTCGATTGGAATAAGAGCAGAATAAAGAAAGAAAAGGATAAGTGAAAATTTGAGCAAAATCTAACACGTAATAGGAAAGTTATCAATTGCATTATGCCGGATGCATTATGTTTTCGGGTTGTCCGTCCGTTCGTCCGTCATTCCGCCCCGCTTTCTCGTTCTCGCGATAACTCAAGAACCAGGTGAGGTATGAACTTCAAACTTGGTGCTAGTGTGTATCACCATAGGAAGACGATGTGATTAGATTTTGTGGTAGGTAGGTCAAAGGTCAAAGGTCACAGAGGTCAATTTCTGAAATTGCAGGTGTTAGCCTCGTTCTCGCGATAACTCAAGAACCATGTGAGGTATGAACTTTAAACGTGGTGCTAGTATGTATTACCATAGGAAGGCGATCTGATTAGATTTTGGGGTATGTAGGTCAAACGTCAAAGGTCACAGGTCAATTTCTGAAATTGCAGGTTTTAGCCTTGTTAACGCGATATCTCAAGAACCATTTGAGGTATGAACTTCAAACTTGGTACTAGTATGTATCACCATCGAAAGACGATCTGATTAGAGTTTGGGATACGTAGGCCAAAGGTCAAAGGTCATCGAGCCTCGAGGTCAATTCTGGAATTGCAGGTTTTAGCCTTGTTAACGTGATATCTCAAGAACCATATGATCCATTAACTTCAAACTTGGAACTAGTATGCATCACCATAGTGAGACGAACTGATTATATTTTTGTCCACGTTATGGTCAAAGGTGACAGGTCATAGAGGTCATTATACCGGTGTATGTGAAATTAATGTTTTTTACCTTTGATTATAAGGTGTAAGGTCGAATGTCAAAGAGGTCAATTAACATGTAATTAGAGGCTTTTTATTCTGGTTATCACAATATTTCAAGAACAATTCGAGCCATCAACTGAATTTAGGCGGAGGCATATAGGAGACACAGTCGCATTCATCTTGTTGAAGCTGTACTCCATCAAACACAATTGGCAACTCTGTGGCGTATCTTGCAAGGTTTTCTCCCATTTGCTCTGTACAGGAAAAACTCATAAATTTTAATGTTCTTAGTTGTTGAAGAAGGAATAATGTTGTATCATACAGGTTTTGTGTGGAGACATATTATGTGCAATGATTATATACAGTTAACAACAAAATTATTCATACCCCTTGGAAAATTATAGTTTTTTGCATTTTTCCTAAAAATGAATGGTTAAATGAAGTTACTTGCACATCACTTGAATATATTTAGTTATCATCTGCAAATGAATGCCGTTTCCGGTTTCACCTCATTTGCATAACAATAGAAAAGGTGAGTTATCCAAACTGGGCGATGTTCAAAATTATTCATACCCTTGGTGATTTATTGACTTTGTCAATCAGTATGAATCCGATCCTTGTGATTAATGCTTGTAATTCGCTTTATTTTAATACACCGTCACAAGGCTTCCGGAGGGGTCTCTGCTGGGATATCAGGCCAGTACCTGTTCTCCAATGGCTCAATCTCCTTGAGGATGTGTCCACACATGCCTTCACCTGACCTTCAGGGAGTTCATTAGATTTCGTGTCCTACAGGTGATGCAGTTATCGACTTCATGATGACAGGACTATGATATTGAAATTTTCGGTCATTTATTCCATGCATTTTAATGAAAATTCTGTATCTACTTATGAAGCAAAGCACCATTCCTGAAGAGCCCTTCCCTTTTGCACTGCCTGTGGGAGGGTTCACCTTTATTCATTGGCCCCATTCTTAATCAGAGTGCTCAGGAAGGCCATGTTGGTGATATTAAAGTCATTGCATGACTCTAACGTCAGGTCACCATGACCTTTGAGTACCATACACATCCCACATTGACTGTTACTGTATATCAATCTTCATATGGTATATTCTTTGTATCTTTGGTATGAAAGCTACAATCCTTGATATCAAAATGAATGTAAACCAAATTTATACCATATGCCCTCCATGTTACCAGCTGCAGTGCACAAAATGCTACCACTTTGACAGTGCACTGGAACATAAAGATCAGTATTTTAAGCTTCACTAGAGTACCCACTTGCAGGTGTCCATATCAAAAATGTGTCAATCAGTGTAACTGAATAAACTGATAAAATTGGCACCATCCAACCTTTAGACAACTACCATGGCCTCCCTAAACATTCTTAATAATAATGGAATAATAATAATAATTATTCATGAATAATGAAAAGTATCAGGAAATACCTTCCCTTGACAGTGCAACAGTGAATGCCTCTAGCGAAGTCTCTCCAGGAAGAGTGCTTTGTTTCAACTTAGATACAGAATTGTCATTAAAATATAAGGAATATTAACGAAAATATCAATATCATAGTCCTATCCTCATGACGTCTAAAACTACACCACCTGCAAACACAAAATCTTCTTTAAATCCATCGAATCCCCTGAAGACCAGGTGATGGCATGTGTGGACAACATCCTCAAGGAGATTGGGCCATTGGAGACCAGGTATTGGCCTGATATCTCAGTAGAGACCTCCAGAAGCATTGTGACAGTGTGAAGAAAGTGTTACGAGCATTAATCACAAGGACTGGATTCATACTGATTGACAAAGTCAATAGATCACCAAGGGTATGAATAATTATGTACATCACCCAGTTTGGATAATTCACCTTTTCTATTGTTATGCAAATGAGGTGAAACCAGAAACAGCATTCATTTGCAGATGATAATTAAATGTATTCAAGTGATGTGCAATTAAATTCAGTTAACCATTCATTTTTAGGAAAAATGCAAAAAACTAGAATTTTCCAAGGGGTATGAATAATTTTGTTGTTAACTGTATATTAAAGGTGCATGTATGATTACACATTTTCTTTAGAGAAAATGAAAATATGTTGGTTTTTTTAGTATAGGGCGAATGGGAGAGGACCTCGAAAGATACGTCACGCGGAATAACCACTTTGTGTTTGATCGATAGCAACTTCAAAAATGCATACCTTTCTTATTTCTTATTGGATTTTGCTCAAACTTTCATTGATCCTTTTATAAAAAGGGCTTGATATCAGGGTGGCCTTCCCCTTTAAGTGATTGCAATGGTTTTCTCCTAGGCATGCTGGGTTACGTTTATTGCTTTTATAATGTTATAAATTGGCAGCTCCTTAAGGCGAAGTTTTGATTCGAATTGATTTATTTATTTCTCTTCATGGTTTTTTTTTCTTCAAACATAACAAAAAAATATTGATACATTATCAAGTAGAGTAATTGCACTATATATAGTTTACGTAATGGTAATTACAAGTAAAGTAATTAAAATGAAATTGTTACGGTGAATTCGCAAATTGAACTAATGAAGCTTGTCGCCATGCATTTGCCAGCACAATGAAGACTAAATGCAATATCGTCATCTTGCATGATTAAGAGAAACTTGTCAGTCATTTACATATTGTGGTAGTGAAATACTTCATAACTATGCATACTATAAAACCGGGTGTAGAGACATTTTTTAATGAGCTCCTAACACGTCAGTCACTGTTCGATATTTATTTTTCATTAATGGCCATTAATGAAGTGAGCTATTCGGGTTTAAAGTGATTTGATAACTTTGTAGCTGCTTGATAAAATCTGAGCTGCCTGGTCTTACATGCTATCATTGTATATAATATGGTGTAAAAATGAAGCCCAGAAAAAGAAAGCTCTTCAAAATCATCATGTGCTTCACAAACTTAAACATGTACAAGTGACCGGAAATGCCAGACTCAATTTCCCCATAGACTGCAGTGTTATACTAAAGCATATGGCCATACGCTTTCGTGAATAGCAGTATTCAGTCATAGATATCTTGATAATGTCATTGTATGTTTGAAAACCTTTCTATGCCTGGCTATTTATTTATCCTTCTGAAAATCATTATACAAGACAGATATCAAAATTTCATTTTTTTTTATTTTTTTTTTATTTTTTATTTTTTTTTTGGGGGGGGGGGGGTTTGTGTGTACAAGTTCGAGAGTCATGTACTGTACAAAGAAAATTCGAAATTTATAAAATCGTGTTAAAGATTTCTCAGCAGAACTGCGCTAAGTCGTATTAGATATCAAGCCTTCGACGCCATATTGCATCACGCACCTAATGCGTCTCTCATTTACTCGAATGCCTTGTGTCACTGTCCGCAATTAAGCCATGGCGGAACTCTATTAAAGCCAGCTCGTCATGAGGCCGTCTTAAACATGGTTTAATATCCGGTGCTTCCCTTTGTGTGTCCACAAATGAGAAAGTAGGTAAACTTCACGCAAGATTCATTAAGCTGAATCGGACCGTAGCGTTTGCCTTCTTCTTACGTTATTGGAAGAAAGGTAGCACTATCCAATCGATGGCGGAAAGGGGAGGGGTGCACAGAATATGTAGAGGCTACTTTTTTCAAAACATATTAAAAGAAATAGACTACTATTTATATCAATCCGTAATCCACGCGGAGTGTGTGTCGGCATGTTTAGCTGTATGTCCGAGGACATTTTCGGACAGAGAACAAAAAAAAAATCATGACAACAATGGTCCTCGGAAGCCGGACAATAGTCCTCGAACGTCGAACAATGAATTTGTGCTTTATTCCGTCGACTGTCCGAGGACGGAGGAACAATAGAGGAACAATACTTATCCTCGGAAATAAAGCAATACAAGACTTGTGTGTGTGTGTGTGTGTGTGTGTGTGTGTGTGTGTGTGTGAGAGAGAGAGAGAGAGAGAGGGAGACGGAGAGATGTAGTAGTGACATAGGCTAGGTACTATTAGGATGAGGGGAGGGGCGGACTACTAAATTTGACGACGGTCTAAAGAATTTCGGTCGAGTTATCATACACATTATGAGATAACATTAAAGTAAATGTTTCTCCAAGAAGTATTTCTAATGGCATCTTTCTTTCTCTGGTTGTCCGGAAAAGTAAATGTTGTCCAAGAAGTAATTTTAATGGCATGGGATGGTTGTCTGGTGAATTTGTCTGGAGTAGGTGTGTTCAAGTGGGTCAGTGCTCCGGATGACTTTAACACTCCGTTTTCCTCTCGGTTTCTATTCCACTTTCTTGGCTCACTACAAGTGCAAAAAAATAAAATCCTTTGAGACGGAGCCCTGGTATTCATCAAGATGCCCCGCTGATCAGTGGCGTAGCGTGGGATTAGACATTGAGAGGATACCGTCATCTTGGGGGAGGGTGGGGGCACTGGTCTGTAATACTCGTTCGATGAAATGGAAATTTGGAAGGCCACCGATGACGAGGAGGGCGTGGTAGCGGCATTGTGCGTCGTATCTTCTTTTCGCGTTCCCTTTCAAATGTTTCCTCTCTTTTTCCTCTCTTTACCCCTCCCCCTCTGTTTCGCAATTTCATAGGGAACAGGGGGTGAGGGGGGGGGGGACGTGCCCCCTTCGTAGTTGCGATACTGCTGAAGATAATACATCACTGTGTCGTTCTCTGCAGTTAGGGTTTCGATGTTTGACTTTTAAAATGTCAAGAGTTACGAACATGTAACGAGATCATCAAATTAAGATGGATGAATAAACGCCGTCGTTTTCTACTTGAATGTGTCCTTATGTGAAAACAGGGGCGCCGCTAGTGCATTGTGGTTGAAGTGATGTTGGCGGCGCGTGGTGGTGGTGGTGGAGGGGGGCTCTCACACCTGATGCCCCTTTAAGCGACGCCCCTATCCTGCAAACGAAGCGAACAGTATCGATCAAGATGTAAGGTGTTTGTGCAAAAAAAGAGTCATGACACTGTTCGTCTGTGTTATTGTTTCGGTATAGTATCACTATAAACACTCGCATGTAACGCTGACAGACATGTATATCTACCAGAATTTATGATGGTTAAGTGTTTATATTGTAAAACGGGGGGGGGGGGGGGGGGCAGCAAGTGGATATCGTCGCATGTAGCATTTTCAGAGGACCAGTCTTGTTATTACTAAACCAAAATAAAGCAACATTCGAAACATTTCAATTTTAGAAAATGAAGTGGTTGAACAACTGGGCATAAATATATCTCGAAGTACTCTAAAGAGTGTAAAGAGCAAAAAACAAAAAAGTATTGCACCTTTGTTTTATCATAAACGTCTGCATCCCCCTGACACCCCCCCCCCCGCCTCTTATTATATTCATGATAATTGTCATCTATCTTTGACACACCAACACATATTCAAATTTCTTCCTCTATGAAATATAGAAGTGTTGATTATTGCTTGTTATTGCTTTGATTATAATCAATAGTAATAATAATTTTGATTTCTCCTTCTCTCTTCTCTCTTTTTTGTTTTCTTTTGCTGCTTCTCGGACAGCATTTGAAAATCTCATCTACGCCACTGTGAATACATTATGCCATTCAAAATGATAATGATATTTATGGAGATGGCATTTTGACAGATCAAGTCAGATGGATAAATATCTTGGCCATATACCACCCTCTTTAATTTTTTTTTATTTACTTCCTTTTTTCTTTTCTGTCTTCTCTTTTTTTTCTCTCTCTCTGTTACTTTCGTTATTTCTATCTATCATTATCTCTCTACCTTATTTAAAAACTTTGTATGTTCTCTTGGCCTGCTCAGACCTGCTTCAACTCATTTTGACAGATAAAGTCAGATGGATAAATACCTTGGTCAAATACAGTAATATCTATTTTTCTTGTTCTTCCTCTTTTTCATTTCTATCATATCTCTCTCTCTTTCTCTGTTTTTATCTATAATTATCTCTCTCCCGTATTTTAAATGTTTTAATGTTCTCTCGGTATACTCCTGATTCAACTCGTTTAAGTCAGATGGATAAATATATTGGTCAAATACAGCTATCTCTACTTTTCTTGTTCTACCTCTTATTTTTTCTATTCTCTCTCTCTCTCTCTCTCTCTCTCTCCCTCTCTCCCTTGCTCTATTTCTGTCTTTCTTGATATGTCTACCGTATTTTAAAACTTTTATTGTTCTCTCGGTCCGCTCCTGTTTCAACTCATTTTGGCACATCAAGTCAGATGGATAAATATCTTGGCCAAATACAGCTATCTCTACTTTTCTTGTTCTTCCTCTTGTATATTCTCTCTCTTTTCTCTCTCTCTCTCTCTCTCTCTCTCTCTCTCTCTCTCTCTCTCCATTGCTCTATTTCTATTTATCTTGATCTCTCTACCGTATATTAAAACTTTTAAATGTTGCCCTTGGTCTGCTCACCTTCATCTTTATGTTCACTCTCCATCACTAATACGACACGAGCACCAACATTATTTTTCGCGGGATGCCTACTTTCTTCCTTTCCTCTCAGTCTGTCTGTCTGTCCGTTTGTAACTCTCTCTCTCCTATATCTCTCTTCCTCTCTGTAGTTCTCTATTTTTGACACTCCCTTTCTGTCATTCCCTCGCTCTCCCTCTTTCTCAGTACCCCCTCTCTCCTTTTCTCTCTCTTTTTTTGTCAGTCACCTTTTAGGTTTCATCTCACCTATCTCTTTCACACTCAAACACCCCATTATGTACAGAACTTTGGACACCCGTCGTTATATTTTATTCGGGATGTAACTCTTTCTCACTTTTCTCCTTCTTTTTCGGTTGTTGTCATCCATCTGCTCTAACTTTCCACTCAATTTTACACATCATATACGCTTTAAATATACAGTGGCGGATCCAGGATTCTGGGTGGGGGGGGGGGGGGGGGGGAGGGGACACAACTACAAGTAAAAAAATCGGCTCCGACAAGCAAATAAACAAACAAAACAGAACAAACAAAAAACAAAATAAAAGATAAACAATTAAAAAGGTTATGCCGTTTCCAGGGGTATTTTTTGTATAAACCTAGATGCAACCCAACTTAATGTGTATTTTATAAGGGACGCCGGATAAGGTCTTGTCGGGGTGGGGGGGGGGGGGGGGGGCGGGAGTGGTAATGCCCACGTGTACCCCCTGGATCCCCCACTAATACACTCTACATGCGCCCATCCTTTTACAATCAGTATGCAATCGTATCTCGTTTTAAAGAGGTCCTATCTCAGCATATGACGTTCCATATGCAGACCTCGCTCAGGAATGCTTTTACTCTCGAAAAGAAAAGCGGCGACAAATTCGCTTACGAAGAGCATAACCATGGCAATTATCAAACCAACATCCATTCCACACATGCTCGACATATAACCATACCGCTTAAAATACCTAGCAACACACGGTGTGGAGCGGTTTAATCGCAGATACTATCACGGTCCATATGCCATAGTGGCGCCACGTATATGTGACGTAATAATAAAAGAGCCGCCACACGGGCACATCTTTGACTAATAGCGCACTCGAAATCGCTCTTGATATATCTTATCTTCTTTAAAGAGCGTGAATACCATTAATATGCATAATTATGAGAGTAATAACATTAGAAAAAGAAAAATTCCTCGTGCAATCATTGTAATTTATATTGTCATGTTCTTTCGATTTAAAAAAGAAAATGACAGTAATGCGCAACTTTGATTGAATAATAACGTACTTTTATTTGTATTTCTTAAAGTGGAATACAAAGTACACGCTCGTGTCAGTACAATTTCTTAATTGTAGAAATAATATTATGAAACAAATATTTTTGAATATTGATAACGGCTGATACAAACCAACTTTCGGAACTAGTGCCTTTGTATACCTAGTACGAATAGTATTTCAGCGTTTTGATTTGGTAAAAGCAAAGCCAATGTTAAAAATGTACAAGTAGATAAATGATACTTTCTGTAAATCTGTTTTGTGCCGTCCATGTTATCGTGGTAATCTATATCAAATCTGACAATAATTTCCTGTTTTATTGGTAACGTATTACAATTGGAGGTTAATTTCCCGTTTTTGTTGGTAGATTTTGATTGATGAACATAACAATTTTAATTGCATTCCGGAATTTATACATAAATGATGTACTTTAGTTCAATAATAAAGATAAAGTGTTTTAAACGATGGTGGTGGTGGTGTTTTTAATGATGATGGTGGTGGTGGTGGTGGCGGTGATGATGATGATGATGATGATGATTAAGTAACTTGCCCACTTTCTCTCTCAAGTTTATATATACATAAAACGTGCAGTAAAAGCTTCTTCTAAGATTTGAAACATATATTGTTGCAGCAACTGAAGTAATTATAAGTGACGAAAATCTATTCAAGTGTACAGACAAACGTGGAATCGTTAGTACTTTATGGGACGTCCTTGTACGAAATCGATTTCCACTTACATCGTAGGTGCTGAATATCATGCATAGACATAAAAAATCAATTATAGACCTAGATTTCATACCTTCTTGTTTTACAGAATCGACTCCCGGACTAGCCCAAAACTCATACTATTTGCAACATTCCCTTGGATATTTCCAACAAGGAATGATCTACTTAATTTCACCCAATCAAAAAGTAAAATCAAGTTCCAATATGAAGAACCGGTGGAAGAGCAGTAAACAAATTATATGTATATATTCAACATTACTTTACATGCAGATTGAAATGAATGCATGTCTAGAGCAATAAAGGAATTCAAATGGAAACCTTGGTTACGACATTTTGATGGATTAGTTAAGCAGGATGTAGCAGAGAAGAGTAATGTAACCATTGAAATTTGCAACAGCGGGCGTAGAATCATTTAGAATTTATTTAGAGAGAGAGTGTGTGACGGCACAACATATACGCGTTTAATTAAAGTATTTAATTAAAAGGCAATTCGAGAGAGGACGATTTACTGTAAATGTGTACAAAACATTTCAATTTGGTATTATTTAGACAAGATGAGGGCTTTTAGTGCATTTGTTTTTGCTTGAGCGAAAACATAAAAACATCGAAGTAGCACACATACGCACACACACACCCACACCACACATATGTACACATCGAATGATTTAACCGCACTCGCTATTATTATGCCACAACTCTGTATTTATGCCATCTTTGCCAAGGAAAGAAAAGAAAGAAAAAGTAAAATTATATACTAGTAATTAATTAATTGCCGAACCAAACAAGCAGGCGTTTGACCTGAATACCGTGGTTGTGAAGTTTTCAAGATTGAAGCAACACATTAAGATCTAAAATTGTTCATCTCAACGACGATTAAATTCTAATTTAGAACATACTAAACACTAGTGGAGAAAAGGGAAAAAGAGAAGGTTAACTTTGTGGTGAAGCTTCTGTCATATTTGATTGACTTATCTTAATGACTGAGGCATCCAAATGCATCCAATGAGAACATGCGTCTCTGTCGACCTTCATTTTGGCACCAAGATAAAAAAACATACTACGGTAACATGTCATCCTTTCACAAAAGGAGGCTAGGGCGGCACCAGAGTTTTTATTGGGTGGGGTGCGAAACATTTGGGAAATTATGATTATCGACATTGGTGTCACTAGAACATTCTTAATTCGTTGGGGGGGGGGGGGGGGGGTGGTCCGGACCAAATACTATAGCGTCGCGCTGGCTGTAAAAAAGCTTGCAAATGGGATGGGAGGGGCGCATATAGAGAGATAAGTATAAACCCAGCCCCCCCCCCAAAAAAAAAAAAAAAAAAAAAAAAAGGCTCGTCACAATGAATAAATAGGTGCCGACTTTGTAAATTTTCAGTCAAAAAACCCAGAACAGATTCACTAACAGGAATTGTGAAAGGGGGTAGCCCCCCTCCCATCTCGATAGCGGCATTCCTCATGGAGATGTCTGGATTGTTTGTCGATAGATATACGCTAGTCGAGAAGGCATATAGCACTGTCATCATACCGCTGCATGTGAAGGTGAACAAATACGGGCTAAGTGATGTCCATTTTGATCGTTAAAACTTGCTAATGATTGACAGTGCTCGTAATATAGTACATCGGGAGATTTAAGAGACTCTGGAATATTTCCATAGAGTATTTTATTACGTATTTCGACCAGGTTATTCCTTGATGGTGCTCAGACATTTGCTTCGGCGACAATTGCTTGCTCCGGGATTTATTTCGTGAAAGATGTAGGGTTATAGGGTTGCCAGGTTAGGGTTATTGGGTTAGTGTCTTCACTGTAAGACTGATATAGGCCCTGCTGCTGACACGACCATGCAGGGGGGCGTTTCATCAAGTGTTTTGTCAGTGATTTTTACCGACAACTGTTATAAGCTACTGAAATCCTTGCATCTGATTGGCTGAGAGCAAATTTGTCGGTAAAAATCACTGACAAAACAATTGATGAAACGCTCCCCAGGAGGTAGCTGGGTTAGGCTTCTCTCAAGACCCAATGATTTTCTAATAAAGTGTCAAATTAGGGTCTGTGCTTGTAGACTAGGGTTAGGGTTACGTAATATGTTGGTTGAGGGTTTGAGTTCAGAATTAGTGTCCGAAATTGTCGATGGAGCATGTGTCTTGCAACGAAGCAATTTTATGGATACTTATTACACTGGTTTTGAATCAGCGAGGGTTATAGGGTTAGAGTTAGGGTGACGTATAGTGTTTGGTTCAGGGTTGAAATTTAGAATTCGTTTAGTGTACGAGCATGTGTCTTACAACCGAAGCAAAGTTATGGGTACTGATTACACTGGGTTTAATAAGCCTCCTGCGTGTGTTGTGATACTGTTCCCAGGGTCTTGTGGAATATTCAATGAAGCATCCAGACGTGCATGGGGCGACGTGGTTCGGAATGTGTGATGAAAATCGCCATATTTTTAGAAAATCCATAAACAATGTTTTCTCATAACTTCAGACAGGAGGTGTGAAGTAATGAATAAAATAGGGATTAGAGAATCCCCCCGCTCTCTCTCTCTCTCTCCACCGTATCAATTTCATGGATTAACATCAGATCATTCTTAATACTCGTGTTTTTAAGGCCCTTCAAATACATATGGGAGGTAACGAAGTCACATATATTTTACGCTTTACATTTTGACTGAAGGGATTGATACTTTGTCCCCACTGATTGTTATAACCGTTACATGTTCAGCTACATGAATATACCATGGGCCGTGGAGCGGGAGAGGGGGGGGGGGGGGTCGGGGGGGCTGCACCCCACCCTCCCACACACACCTTTTTTTAGTAGACACGTCTCATGAAATCTTGGGGAAAAGGTTAGAAAATTGTAATCAGTCCCCCACTTTCAAAAACACTCTGCGCACCGGTTACACCCCCGACTCAATTAACATCTTGAAAAGAGTATTACCTTCGCAGTGATCTTACATACATGTAACAAGTGCTGTACAAAGAACAGGGAACAGTAAATACGATCATGATGTACTGAATTGGATCACCTTTCTTGAGGCTCACAGGCCTTAATCAACCTACTTTAAATGAATTGTACACCCGAGATTTTGTTTTGTTCTGAAATGACATGATGTCGCCCGACGATTCCAGAAACTTCACATCTACCGCAGATTATAAGTCTACTCAGGGGCGGATTCAGGATTATGTAGAGAGAGAGAGAGAGAGAGAGAGAGAGAGTGGGGGGGGGGGGGGGGGGAGATGGACCAGCCATACAAGTTCGTATCAAATTTTCAGTCAGAAAAACCTATGGCACCCTTTCCCCCCCCCCCTCAAAAATTTAAATAAATAAATAAATAAATGAATAAATAATGATGATAATAAGGAAAATAATGATAATAATAGTAATAATAATCATAATAATAATAATAATAATAACAAAAATATAAATAATGATAATAAAAGAAGAAAAGATTGGGCGCCTCTTAGGGCGTAAATATGACAGGGGATATATTTTGTGGTTGCGTACGAGGTATGCCCCTGTGGTTTCCGGGGGGGGGGGGCTGGGGACCATGTTGGAGACGGGCCGGTTGCGCGCCCCGAAATCCGCCAGTGAATTCATCCCATCCATTTGTCGAGCAACCTATTCAGTATAAGAATTGAAAATGAATCATTTTTTTACCTCTTCAGAGGTCATTTATTCGATGCAATCAACCAAACATTATTAAAATACATACAAATATACATTCACTTCTCAACGAAAAATCTCCAAAGGAATAAAGCGAATCACCATCAGCGTCTTTATTTCAAGTACACGTTTGTATGTCATTGAGACTGGAGCATTTCTAGAGTGTTTTCGTCGTCCTGTGTATGGATAACCAGCTTGTGCCTTACTGTCTTCTCATATGAAAAATTATGCATACGGAAAACGATCGCACTTCAAAAAAGCGAGCTAGTATCCCCGGAGCCAAAACTGGGAAACAGATTTTCCCAAGGCTGCGCGTGATAGACTGAGATAATCCCGCACTTGGCTGTTAATCCACGAGTCCCTCGACGGAATAATGCCATTATTAATGGCGGAGAGGCTATACTTTTCTAGGATACCATGCCATATACAGATAAACATGTATGATCATAATCTTAAAGATTTAAAGTTTAGTTCTTATCATGTGATTACACTGAGAAAGGAATAATTGTCTGGAAGCAATTGGGATATGTTGATTACGTAGTGCATGCGAATTACTGTATACTTTGAGGTTTAGGAATCCCCCAAATGAGAAGAAGTTGACTTATTCTTGCTGGAAGTCACATGAAATGGGCATATCCAGAGCGCGTTGATAGAGAGAGTTCTGACACGCGCATCATAAGCCAACGCGTACCGTCTTTGTTTAAAGCGTGGCGGATCATGGAGCTCCCAATAGTTCCCTTTCACGTACATTCTCTATGAGAGGGGAGTTTTTGAAGCTCCATGAAATGACTGACCAATCAGAAGCGACCTCCAGTGTCAGGACTCTCTGTATGGATAGCTCTGGGTATATCTGACTGGGCGCAATTCCAAATGCAAATTATATGATAAAGCCATGTCATGTACAGTGTATAGTGAAATTTTCACACACATTGCAGGACCATACAAACTAGGGGTTTGGGGCGGTTCGGGTGACACGCCACACAAAAATTCATTATTATTATTTTTTTAGTTTTTGTTTTTAGTGTGTTAATGTGACAATGCGAACCATTTTTGAATCGCTGCCAAGTGCCCGGAACCCACCCCCCCCCCCCCCCCCAAAAAAAAAAAGTTTGTAAGGGCTGCGCTTATAATACGAAAACATATGTATGAAATCACAGGCTATTCCGCGACCTCTTGCAAACAGCTGACATTGCCTTTAATTGAATAAGACGTTGTATTACACCCAGCCCGCTCTTCGCTGGACAGCGGCTCGCCATTCACCACCGCTAAATGGCGTTCGATAGCCCTTTGGGCTTGTCAAGTTACACACCCTCGAGACGGCCGGGTCAGTGCGGCTGTGTGAAAGCGGTAAAGCGAGGTTTAACTCATCGACGGGTATAGGAGATAGGGGCCCCACGCAGGGGAAGCGTGCCCCTCCCCTTCCCGGTAAAATTCATAAAGTTTTTGGTGGGGGCGGGGTCCGGTTGGATATCGTGTTCATATTGTTGTTGTTTTTTGCTTCTCCAGTTTTTTAGATTTTAGAAGGGGTCCGTGCCCCTAACTCGTTAATGTTATTTTTAACGTCTTGTCAAATATTTCTAATTCTACTTGTGGAAAAATGAAGTATTCTCGCAAATAATTGTACTTGACACAGATTTTATTGGCTCCTGTTTTATTCTATTGATATAGCCTGAAGGCATTGTATTGGGCTTAATTGCTTGAGTGCTTGAGAAGCACTATATAATCCGATGTACAAATTAAAAGCAACGGATTAAATTCAAGCGTTCCAATAACTTGCTTAAGATCTTGAGTGTGTTTGAGAATAAAACCTTCGTCTTTTGTCCACTACTACTTGTAATTTCGTCTGTTGTGTGTAAGAAGGACGTTAATTTTATGTAATAGATACAAGCTTCGACCCTTCTGGCTGTTAGCAGAAGATTTATAAAGGTTTTGGATGACCACTTATCTGGTTGGGTACAAATTGCCAAAGTTTGTTGGAGCCATAACTCTCTCTATTTTACCCTCTCTTTCAAGAGATGGGACTTTGTACCTGCCTCGGAGTGTACTGTCACATGAGAAAGCATCCTTCTACATTTGACAGTTCACTTCTTATTGATTTGGTGCCCTTTGACTTCCTATTCCATGGTCATTAGGTTAATGATCTTGGTTGGGTTTGGAGGCAGAGCCATTTTAATTTCCCTCCCCTCTCCGAGATTTTCAATCACTATACACAGTTATATTAGCAATCACAATGACACGTCGGATGTTGTTTGAATAAGTGAGCCCTAACAAGCCGGAAACGACTTGCATGATGGGGGAATCAGTCATGATGCATCCCATTTCAATTAGTCTGTCCTCCTGATTCTCCCCTCTTAAATCATTCCGTCTGGCTGAGTGGTAGAAAGACTTTAATTTCATGTAAAATAATTTAAGCCAACGCCCTTATTGCTCTGAGAAGAATTTGTTTAAATGTTAAAACTTATGGGAATGTTTCTGCAACTCCGAGGTCAGAGAAAAAAATCTGTCTGACCGAATCCAGTCTAATCAAGTCATGAGGCTTACGAGTTATAAATGTCACATCGATTTATGTCCAATCTGTCCAATGAGTGTCCCCCAAATGGTGTTGCAAATAATAGAGAAGAAATCATCAAAAATGAAAATAGCATTGGTATGATTCTTTAAAGTGATCCTTCAATTGGAAATCAATTACCTGCCCCATTTTGAATACGAGATGCGTCATTAATGCTTATTGGGGATTATGGAGTAGATGTTTAAATGGTTTTGGCTCATTGAGCGAGGTGTTCAAATTCATCAGTTCAGCTCGGTTTAATTTTCCGAAAACCTTGCACGACAAGACAGGATCTATCAATTCTGTTTCTATGTCTGGCTCAGAATTACCCCCATATTCTCTAGACGAGGCTCTGAATGTCCCGTAAGATTTGGTCCCTCGTTTCTTGACGGACTGTTATTTTATTTCGCAAATAAGAAATATAGTGAAAATATGAATGTAATCTTTGCGATAGACCTAGGTATATTGAATTTTTGGGGAAATACTGACCTTTTATGTTTGAGAAAAGAAAGTATTTGTACAGTTTGCTCCAATTTTGATCCGCCTTCGTGGACTCAGTGATTCAATAGAGATTTGTTATTGTTTTAGCTCTCTAAATGCCACTGAACAGGATGACTCGTTCCTTCTATATAACGTCAGTCACATCGCCAGGCCGATTCCACACCGATTCCAAACCCAACTATTTTGGACCATTCGGAGTAATGTAATATTTTGTTCGATCTTTTGTCGGTCTGGTGTTGGTCACTTTGGTGTGACTTGGGTATGAAGGAATACTTTACGTCAAATCTTCATTTGCTTTGACTTAAGGAGGGTCGCATTCCAAAATTGAAAAAAAAAATCCTCTTTTTTAGGTCATCAAGATCATGCCGTTTCTGAGGTGTCTCTATGTCAGTGAATTTCAATGTACATTACAATGTTAGAATACAAACCGAGCTTTTTTTTTAATTGGTAAAGGGCAAACTGCATTGAGAATCATTGGGAATAATATTAATTAAATTTACCATGTTTACGCAAGTCATTATATATACATCTACAGTGTAGAAATGCATGAAAGCACATGCCTCCTCCGTAGATTATCAAATGAAAAGTGAAAATGAAATGATGTTAAATCGAAAGAAAGATCAAGAACGAAGGAAAGAAGGGAAAGAAAACAGTTAGGAGACGATTACGAAACACCCTCGTATTTGTACAGTCATCTTGTAATCCCCCTTCTACCTGGCCATGCAACGACTTGATCTACGCCGACCTATGCTATATCTCCGACTGCTCGTTTTAAGAAAATCACGAAGAAGCTGTACATTGAAGATACCTTATCATGCCCCTGGCTTGTCTGCACTGTCTTCTGTATATTTGAATTCTCCTTGTATAATCAATCAAACTCTCGTTGAAACGACCATCAGAAATCTATGCAAACCTTAGAGTCATTACTTTGAACGCGTTTTGATTAATAGGTATTGCCTTCTCATAATAATCTGGGTCCCATCTTTCCAAATCGTTTTTTTTTCAGGAGCTGAGGTACCGGAGGGGTGGTTGAAGTCCCCGCTTTTTTTTGTAAACTGATTTCAAAATGCTTATGGAGTAGATAAAATGCTCATTCGCATGTTCAACTCCGCCTTTCAAGACGCCCCCATGTATTTAAGATTATGTTTGACAATATAGACGGGTGATTAAATGTCGTATTAGTGATTTATGTTATTTTTCTTCTTCATTACTGAGACAAGATATCTGATTAACATATTCATATATTTATTTTCCATTTCCCAATGGTGGATTCCAATGAGTGTCATTTTAAAAAATGTGATATGATTCTTTTAATGTTATTCCATAAAGTATCCGTTCACCATGTAACCCGTTAGTCAATATTACCTTACTTATTTCCAATTGTATGATAACGTGAATAAAGCTGGGGCCTTCATTAAGCATTGGATCGATATGATTATCTCTTTTTGTCAAAGCGAGAGAGGTACAATTTTTCTTTTGAGGTCATCCTGAGTAATTGCAGGAAAGGAAGATACAAGATTGATTGCGAATAGACCTTTATTAGAAAAAAAATGGAGTTGTAACCATACAGAGTTGCCCCAGTTTATACATTACATTATATGCAGCAATATTTCCAGCGTATTTATGAAAGAAATGGACTATAAGAGATAAAGAGAGAGAGAGAGGGGGGGGGGGTGTAATTTTGTGTGAGAGTGGATGCGACCGTGGAGGGAGAGAGAGAGAGAGAGGGGGGGGGGAGAGATTGGTGGAGAGAGGGGATAGAGAGAATATTAATGGAGAGGGTGAAAGAAAGTGGGAGAGAAAGAGAGAGAGAGAGAGAGAGGGGGGGGGGTGGAGAAATAAAGGAAGGGTGCCCCCTTCCCCCACATAATTGGTGATATTCACATACACATGAGTTAAAATTCGATGCATTTGCTCATGTTATCAAAAAAAAGAGATTACATTTGATTTATACTCTGTAATAATTCATATCTCTTTTTCATTTGATATTGTCGTCACAATGGCAATACTTGTCTCTAATATGATTAAATAAGATATACTGTCGTTGCATTTTCCCTCTACTATGACACTGAGAAACTCGAACCTTATATTGTTTTGTCTGCCGTCTTTCTTCATTAATTCAGATCTGCAGTGTATAAGCATTTTCATCGGTTTATTCATACATGTCATGAAGTTATTATTATACTTGTGAAGATTGAATTGGTTGTCATTTCCATAACTCCTTTTCTATCGAAGAACATTGGATAGTCACATTCCAGTATTGAGTAGAGGTTAATTTTATGCATGAAATAAATAATATAACTCATATTAATTGTCTAGATATATTGTAGAGGCATCTGTAACCGAATACATCTTGCAGCTTGGTCTCTGGATTCTCACGTTATAACAATTCCCATTGGAAAAACGAAGATGTAACTTTATCGCTTTCTTCCTTCTTCAGCCATATCGTAAGGAGATCGGAGAGATTAATGCGAAATATCCCGCCGGCATACCATATGTTGTACTATCCTACACCATGGGACGTCCAGTTCTAATCATAATTCCCTTGCATTTTCATTTCAAGATTTCCATTGCAGTAACTAGATGATAGATGTGAGAGAAAGGGAAAAGAAGTACTAATATAAATAAAAATGAAAATGATAAAAAAATAACAATGATGTTTGAAAGATAGTGTCACGGAGTGTAATTAATGTACATAATTGTTCCATATTATAGAACAATCTTCTTTTGTATGTTAACGTCCTTGGGACGGGGTGTTTTTGTGTCTAAGAGATTCAAAATGGCGTTTTGAAACTTACCCACTGTGGGAAAGAGTTATTCTGTCTGATTAATATAAGTACAGGGAACCTAGGAATACGGATCAGGGGGTGTTTCATAAAGCTGTTCGTAAAGTTACGCATGCCTTTACGAACGACTTGAATAATGAAGTGCCAGATAGGATACCCCAAAATTTTCCTGATGTGTAACAAAGTGTGATTGTATTTCCAATAACCTCAATTAAATTATGGCAAAAAATATACTTTGCATTAAAAATGGTTGTTATAATAAGAATGTTAATCTACATCTGCACAGTTTAACTTTAGTTGATGCAGTTAAAAATGATTGAGCATCCCATTTGGCATGTCATTATTTAAGTTATTCGTAAAATCATGCGTAACTTTACGAACAGCTTTATGAAACACCACCAGGAGCGGCTCGTAACAAAATTGTGGCTTGTTCGAGAGTCGAATCAAATCCTATCCTTTGAACTAGCATAGCATATATACATATAGCCCCGTTGCATAAAACTTAACATTAATGGTAACTCTGCTATCAATGGTAACTACCATGGTAACATCACTCAACAGCCAATCAAAATCAAGGTTTCCATGAGAGTTACCATTGATGGCAAAGTTACCGTTAATGGTAAGTTTTATGCAACGGAGCCATGATGATGTAACATGTATGATGATTTCAAAGCAAGCTAACAGTGTATTGTTTATGAAGCCCTTTTAAACTCCAACGGCCCTATTTTCATTAATTATTGATCAATATATTGCATGTATATTAGCAACATAATCAAATGCCTGTGCCGGATGCCTACAATTAGGATTAGGGGCGACACAACTTTATCGTTATATTGCCGATATGTCAATGGTTACAGATTTACTGCAATGGGCAAATTATGCCTGGTTTCACAAATCCTTGTTTTATAAAAAGAAATTCGTAAAATCATTATTGTCTTTCCGAAGCAATTTCTTCATATAATAATAAACTTTTCGATATATTAGCTTGAAGTAAAGTCAGACAACATGGTAGAAGAATTATTGCACGTGTAAACGTGTAAATAGACGCTGATGAAATAAAACATAATGCAGAATCCACAACTAAATATGACATTGCACTGTCATTTGTCCCATAATATAAATAAACGACATTGTCAATTTAATAACGTAATAATTATACAGTAATGAACAACAATTATTTTAAGGCGCTAGCACCAATATTATCTTTCCGCAGAAAATGCTAACATAACATGTTGCTACATGCAGTGCCCAGCATGAGACTTCATATTATTTGTAATATCTATAATATATAGGTCGAGCGAGAGAGAGAGAGAGAGAGAGAGAGAGGGGGGGGGGGGATGGATAATGGATAAACATGTTCTGTGAAGTCTTCGAAGCTTTAATAATTGGATCTATAATATACTTTACCATTTTCATCCGTCTTATAATGAAGTTTCTTACCACAGGCATGTGATATCTGATTGGAGAAACTGTGCACTTGCGACGGACATGTGAGTACATAATGAATCTCTTCCACGAGGTGACATTTTAGCTATATAGTCCACTCACAGTATACCTCATGGCGAATACTAGGTAGTGTGGTAGATAATCTAGCGGGATCGAAACAAGGTGAAGAGAATAGGGATGATGAAGTAGTATACTGTCAGCGCCGTAGCTGCGGGTAGCATGGGGCATGTGCCCCTCCCATTGAATGACAATTTTTTTGTTGTTAAAAAAAGAGGGGGGGAAGAGAAAAAAGGGGAATAAAGGGAAGAGAGAGAGAGAGAGAAGGGGGGGGGGGGGGGGGGAGGAGAAGATAATAAGACCCGCCCGCACCCTCTGCCCTTATTATGGTCTTGTAAAGTTGAATTTTACGCACCCTCAATGCGTGGATCCACGTTTCGCCTTTGTATTATGGATTTCTGAAGCATATACTCTAAAAAATAAAATCGAATGATCACTGACGTGTATGTCAGGCGGAGTGAAACTAGTGAAATTGAGTGAAAATTTTAGTGAAAAAATTGAGTGAAAAATAGAATGAATCGATATTCACTTCTAAATAAGTGATCACTGACGTGAATCCCGGTGGAGTGAAAATAGAGTGAATATTCACCTTTTTGTTTTGCAACCATGAGAGAGAGAGAGGGAGAGGCAAAGATAGAGAGAGAGAGAGAGAAAGGAAGAAAAGAGAGAGAGAGAGAGAGAGAGGTAGAGAATAGAGAGAGAGGGAGAGAGAGAGAAGGGAGGGAGAAAAAAAAGTTTCCCTTATACGCTGTTGTTTTATCATTTCGTTCTTGTTTCTTTGAACTCTCTTCTAAACGTGTATTCTAGCTTCATCTGTAATATAACAGTATGAAGACAACCGGAGGGCAATCCACAACAAGATTAAGGAAGAGATTTGCTTCACTTTTCACCTTTGGGGTTTTCTGAATAAATGTGAGTAATATTCTTTTTAGAGAATAAGCTCAGATGTGCATCGTTTTCATCAACTCATAAAATTACAGAAGTTTATAATCTTATTTGCAAACGTGAATTTAAAGTCAGGCACAAAATAATGATCGGTTAATACTGTCTTTGATCAGATTTAATAAAACAAAGTTGTTTTAATTAATGATCCAAAACAGATAGCCCTCTTTTTAATAGGGGTTCGATCTTTATGGCATTAACTGCATGCCATAATATACCATCCATCCTCGCCCCCATGCCCAGCCAGTCTCTGTTATTTGGGTTAGCTGTGGCTTTTCGCGGAATGAAATATGATCGCTATTACATTAGTTTCGAAGATTTGAAGGGGATAGATCTTGTGTAGAAAGATGAATCCAATATTCATTTATCATGTGTATCATTTGAAAGCAATTTAAAGCTTCGCTATGTCCCAATGCAGTCGCTGTAAATCCGAAAAAGGGGTTTTCGGTAATACGCTTGGCAATTCAATGTGGATAATGTTTTGTATCATTTATTTTGTTGTTTTTATCCCGGACACATAAATCACATGTAAACCAACCTGTTAGTGAATATAAATTGCCAATTCTTAAGACACATATGAATTAGTGACAAATTAGAAGATAGCGTCAATATTTCATAGCACAAAATGTTTTGATCTTTTTTTTAATATAAAAAGTAGAAGCTGTTAATATTCGGTATAGTAACTTAGGGTAGGATCCATTTTATCTGTAATAATAAAGGATGTTTAATGGAAATTATACACTATATATCCCGCTGTAATCATAGTCAGTTTTAGGTACAGTAACTCTAAAAGGCATAATACAATTCTGATGCTTGTCTCGTAGAAAGAGAGAGAGAGAGAGAGAGAGAGAGAAGGTGAGATTATAAAAAAACTTTAGCTATTGCTCGTCATGCTCAAACGTGTATGCTCAGACTATATTCTCAAAGCTTTTCCAAGCATCAACCTTGCATTTATTAGAGGCTTATGAATTCTACCTGTTGATACTGCTTGGCATCCAACTCGGGTATACGCACTATTACGACAATTATTGTTCCGAGCTTTATTTCGTCAAAGAAATACAGGGTTATTTATATAGGGTTAGCATTGCGTTGAGGTTTAGAATTTAGTTATAGCGTACAAAACTGACGAGGAGTAATTGTCGCTGCCGGCGGGGCATGTGTCATAAAACCGATTATTGTTGTATTTTGTCAACACGCAAGCTATAATCTGTGGTAATAAGGCTCCAAGAATTCTTGAAATGGGCCAACAAACCTGTCAACATATCTTTATCTTCATGTAACTCTCATGAAATCGGAAAGACCTTGTGATATTGTTAATTTTTTGTATACGTCCTTGATTGCATACATGCACCACCATGTCATGGGAGCACTGTGGTATATTGGTGAAGGCTATCTGTATCTGTATCTGTCTGTGACGTACAATCACCAGCATCTGGGTATCGCGTACGCATAGGCTCTTGACTCTCATACAAGAGGTCCTAGGTTCGATCCTCGCCAGGTGCTTACATCCTTGGACAAGGTGGTTTACCCACATTTGTCCCTCTCGACCCAGGTGTATCAAATGGGTACCTGGCTATGCTGGGGTATTAATAATAATTGCAGGGCCTGCAGGAAGAGCAGTTTTAATATTGATGTGGCTACCCTGGGTAAATAAAACGTAATCATTATTAATTATCATTCGAAGTTGACGATAATAATTATTCTGTAATGATCATCATTCATTCATTTGCGGTCATATAAACGTTTTTGCAAGGCGCGTCGAGACAGTTTGAAATAATTATACCAACACCCCTCCCTATAACCTTAACATTATGTTCAGTTCAACATTATGCAAGTCATGCACTTCCCTTGCAATCAATGTTGGCTGGAACATCAATACACTCGGATGTCACTTCGGCCTTGCGGGTATCATGAATATTAAATGCACATAACGAAGTTCAAAATAATGGCAAAGTCCTTCGCGCCTAATGGATGGTGCTCCGATCTCCCAAACGTTACCGCGACGGAAAAGGCCCCCCTCAGTGTCATTAGGGCATTCAAGTCGGAAACCCATGATTAGCTGGCGCGAGTGAGCATTAAATATAAAGGTAATCTTACTAGTTCGGGAATTGGTGGAAAATACAATTCTCAGAGAATCCACCCTAACTATAAATAAATGATACTAAAATATACGTATATTGTAAATAATTACATATGACAAACTATTTATTGAACAAGTAACCATACGGAGACGATCTAGCTGCACTAGCATCTACTGAACGCCAAAGCACAGTGCGCTTCGGCTTGTGTCTTGCGCTTTTTGGTGCATAAGTTTATCTTGAAATGATTTTTTTTCAAG
The DNA here is from genome assembly GCA_025617745.1 of Heliocidaris erythrogramma. Lineage (NCBI taxonomy): Eukaryota > Metazoa > Echinodermata > Echinoidea > Camarodonta > Echinometridae > Heliocidaris > Heliocidaris erythrogramma. The sequence goes on from CM046870.1 coordinate 5,542,789, forward strand.
GCATTGGAAAATGCACTTAAAAAAGCATCGTTTAATGTGTAAAATTAGAACATAACACATTATTTATTTTTCTTTCTGAGTGCATTTTTATCTTTGTCTCCACATATGTTTGGACCGTACTGTTGGCCTGATTTCATCATCATCAGTAATGTTGCCTACTTTCTATTCTTGTATCCACGTACAAGCGACACATTGGATATCAATGACTAGTAATTCTGAATGTTGAAATCCCGCGCTCCGAATTCAGACCAACTGCACATGTTTATATATAGCGATTTGCTGCTTATATACTCCCTAAATCCGGGAAAGGTCGTGCATATCTTTCACCAAACTCATGAATAGAAATTTTGGCTCTGAATTTTAGTCGTTTACCGGTGCATAATACAGAATCGAATATTTATGTGATGAATAGAATTTCAGAGTTGATGCCGAGTATTAGTATTTTATATAAATGTCGAAATACAAAAGGCTCTGAAAGGTTGAAAGCTTACGATTGTCACCTTTCCCATATTCTGGTGTTCGTCAGAAGACATGGAAGAGCAGGGGCGGATCCAGGATTTGTAAAAAAAAGGGCGGAGACCAGCTTCCCGTTGCATTAAGGAGGCATTTTTTTAAATTGTGTACTTAAGGTATGCCAGTTGGGTTTCAAAAGGGGGGGGGGGGGCGGCCGATTCGGCCCCTGGATCCGCCCCTGAAGAGTAATGGCGATTCCACGACACTTGATTGGGGGGGGGGGGGCACACGTGTCTCAAAAATCTTAAAATATCTGATATTGAGCCCCCTCCAAAGAAATATATTACATATTATATGTATATTTGACAGGTCGTTAAAAGTCTTTAACAATCTCTTCCTAGCGAAAAAAAAAGTTTAGTATATTTTTAGAGGCATCTTCATATACAATATGTCTATATAAATATCTCTGATAAGCAAAAAGAAAGAGAGAATTTCAGGGCTTTTATAGAGGTACGTGCTTGGCCGTGCATCTTCCACCGATGCGATGTTAGTAATACTAAGATATGTGACCAAAGTGTAAATAGGCTTGATGACAAAAAAAAATTAAGATTTCAGTTTAGTTTCTACGGCACCACCCCGGGCACCACATTGTTCAGGGGACTCCAAAGTCAGTTTGCATGAGACAGAGAGATACAATTTATACCGCCTTCCCAAAGCTTTGATCACATGTAATGAGATGTTGTACTTCTGAGGCATGCACGGTCACGTAAGTAAACTGCTCAGTCTACAAAAAGAGCACGTGGCTTATGCACAATAATTCACAGGGACGTGATGCGTCAAGGTTCACTGTAACGCAGAGATGCCTGAGACAGCATGATTGTAATATTAATGTACGTAGTGTAGGCCTATGTAGGTGTCTCTTGAAGCCCAAATCTTATTGCGTCCGTACCTGCGCTAATCGATATTGTAAAGGTAATTAAACCATATGCCAATTCTTAATGTATTGTTTTGCACTGATCATTTTGAGGGCACTTTTTATACAATATACATCTTTTTGAATGATATCTTTCTTGTGAGCTCACACCAGACGTCATTTACTGACGTAAGGACGGCGTCAGTGACTTCACGAAAGAGTGATATCGTTTAAAAGGTAATTGCGAAATAAGCCATGTAAACAGTACTATTAATAGTGTAATATTCATGTTCATTGTGTATGTAGGTGTCTCAAGCCCAGCTCACACGATCGAGGCGTCATTGTGATTACGTCATTACCTGCGCTAATTAAGCCTGTGGAGGAAATTAACCCAAACCCCAGTTATCAAAAGTATTGTTTGCACTATTCATTTGGCAGTCTCTTTTAAAAAAAGCTATCACTCTTTAATGGCGTCATTGTGATTACGTCATTACCTGCGCTAATTAAGCCTGTGAAGGAAATTAACCCAAACCCCAGTTATCAAAAGCATTGTTTGTACTATTCATTTGGCAGTCTCTTTTTAAAAAAGCTATCACTCTTTAATGACGTACAAAAGTCAGTGACGCGGTGCTCACGTCAGCCAGTGACACCTCGTGTGAGCCGGGCCGTATACCAGTCGCACACGAGGCGTCACTTCTATTGCGTCAATACTTGCGCTAATTTAGCAAGTGAATGCGACTAATGCATACCCCAGCAATTCAACGTAATGATTGAACTATTCATTTTCCATTCACCTTTTGTTCAATCTCGCTCTCTGCTTATAAAAAGAAGAATAAAATACATGTATGTATATCCAAACCGAGGATCATGACTCAAAATTCAAAGAAGGAAATATAGGACATGTCATCAGAACAATTAGAATTATGAGCACGCTTAGAATGTCATTTTATCAAATATATGGTCAAAGAAATCTGACAAATGAACCTAAGGGGCTTTCCCGAAATGTACATATTCTTTAGTGTAAAAGCGAAAGTACTTAGACATCACAATTTATTTACAAGTGGCCACCAGAGCAATTGTCTAACCTTTGGTCCCAGGCCAGTGCTATGAAGATGATGTTTGCCTTCGTGTATTTAATATAAGATAAACAGAGAGTATTCCTTTCAAGTATATATTATTAGGTGACGTGATGGCTGTAATAATAATAATGATAATAATAGTCTTCAGCGCTTAATGAAGTAATGTTTAAATCTAGTATTTAACTAGATTCGGCCTATGGCGAAAATTGAATTTATGATTTGATGTTATGCTTAGCAAAAAAAAAAAAAAAAAAAAAACACAAAGAGATTTTATTCTAAAATTTTAGAAAATTTATTATAACTATTCTAAAATGCACTCATCTCAAGGAAAGTAATTTATTATACCTTTAATAACCAACAATCACTTTTCTCAAAACATAATTTTTTAAATGAATTTTATGATTGATTTATGCACGACGAGGCACTGTCATCTTCACATGAGAATGCTTCACACGGATTTCGAGGGACAGAAATTGGAAAGCGACTAGGAGAGTAACGATCGAACCTTTACTCCCAGGGCAGTACCATCATGATATTTGCTCTTCCTGATATGAGTTTGGTTTGTCTATTTGCTCAGATGGTGCTTCAACATGTTTATAGTTTCGCCTTCTACACACCGACATGCTCCAGTCGGAACGACCTATACTACTAGGAGCAATGGCGGATCCAGGGGATGGGGTGGTGGGGTGGCACAATTGGCCGTTTCCTTTCTTCTAAAAACAACTTTTATTCCTTAAATCCCGGCTCACACGATGCGTCATTTCAAATGCGTCATTACTTGCGCTAATCGAGGCCGTGAAGACAATCAATCATACGTCTGTTATCAAAAGTATCGTTTTCACTGTTCAGTTTGCAATCAATTTATTTTCACCGCATCACTCTTTAAGGACGCGAAAAACCGTACAAGTCACTGACGCGGTCCTTACGTCAGCAAATGATGGCTCGTCGGGCCGAGCTTAAATACAAAAAAGAAAATAATTGTGCCTCTCCCATTATATTGTGTTACCCCTCCCCTTTCACAAATTTTAGACCCAAAAGGCATCCCAACAAATTCTTAACTCATTATGTTTTGTATGCCAAAGATTCTATTGTGCCCCCTCCTTTTCAGACTACTGGTTCCGCCCCTGCTGGGAGGGTTGGATGAATTATTGGGTTTCTAGTATCAGCGGTAGTGAGGACACACCCCCATCATTTCCCCATTAAAGGGATACGCCACCAGACGGCCGTGGGGGAAGTCAAGATTGCGTAAGCCCCATTCACTCGTACACAAAGTTTGTGCGTCGAACGCGTCCGTCGGACTGCTGGGATTACATTTCGGACTGCACGAAGCCGACCGAATCTCGCACGAGAGCTCGAGCTCATGCGGAACGTGCATGTTGCGCGGCGACCAGTCTGTCCGAAGTTTCCGCCCGCGGGGCAACGGCATGATCAGGTAACGATCACGGTGCCCTCTCGCGGCACAAACCATCCACAATCTGCGGTTGAGTATCCCTTTAATCAAAAGAACGAATCGCAAGCCTCTTACTTATGTTCATCGTATCCAAAGACGTTGAAGGTATCATTATATACGTATGAAAACACATGCTGAAAATAAGTCCAAAGGATTATGGGAGCCAAGATTATTGGGTGTTATGAACTTATAACAACGGTAACATCCTCCTTTGAAATTTGATATTATAATGATAGTTATAATTTTAGAGTCTCTCTTTAATGACTTATAATACAGATGAACATCGCCATAATAAATTGACAGCTTTATGACTCCCTCTTTTCTGATTAATCAACTCTCTTCTTTTGTGATATAAGGAATTACCATCTCCTTGAACACGAGAGGGTGGTGATAATCTGGCGATCTAAAAATACTGTGAGTGGGAGAAACGAATGAGTTTTAAAAAGAGATGTTGGCTTACAACCATGTTGCCTTTTGTATCAATCTAAAGGTTTCATGTATGTTTGAAGAAAAAAAAATAAGTTCATCGTATTCTGCTAATTTGTTTTGCTTTGTATCTTATTACGTCACTGAAATGTACTTTAGGGCTTCATTAAAGAGAGGGCATCTTCTTTTTGTCATGAATGGTTATAATGTAAGGGCACTTCAGCTAATGTCATTTTTACCTTAATGGACGGGTGGTTCTCTTGAAAATGGGGGGGGGGGGCATCAGACACCACCTGTAAGAGATTTATTTTGCAAATCGTTACGCATGGTTTGAAACTGCAGTGATAAAAATAAAGAACACAAAACATAATAGGCCTATGGATAGGGCATCTGTCTTTTTTATTGAAATAAATTAAGGGAGCAACATATAAATAAGGCAATATAAGGGACACAATACACCACGGTAGGGGCATTCTTTCAGTTGGAAGGGGCACTTTTTTGTCGAAGCAATAGTACTTGATTTTGGAAAGGTAGGGAAAGAAGCCCCTTGCCCCCCTCCAGTTTTTCATCCTGCTCTTATTAATGATTCATTCTGTGATCAAATCACATTTGTGTGCGTGTGTGTGTGGGGGTGGGGGGGGGGGGTGTGGGCGTGTTTAGCCGTATGTCCGAGGACATTTTCGGACAGAGAACAAAAAAAAAAATCATGATAACAATGGTACTCGGAAGCCGGACAATAGTCCTCGAACGTCGAACAATGAATTTGTGCCTTATTCCGTCGACTGTCCGAGGACGGAGGAACAAAGGAGGAACAATACTTGTCCTCAGAAGTAAAGCATTACAAGACTGTGTGTGCGGGTGTGTGTGTGTGTGTAGAATGCCTTGAATTGAAAAACAAACACGAATACAAAGTTTGTTGACTCTGGGTCTAAGTCTAATTCACACTGTTCTTGCATTTGTTTCCCTATGCATTCATATCTACTGTAGATATCACTGGAAATGAAGACATCGTAATTATTTGCATTATTTTTTTCTTTCAGTACTCCTAAGCCTGTTTAGTCTAAAGTCTTTATCATATATTAATCCTAGTCTGAGCTAAATGATAAATTATCCCGTACATTGATGAAGCTATGTGTGCTATTTTTCAAATAGAAGTTGCTTAGTATAATGTCTTTTGTGGGATGGGGTATAAAATAAACGTGCGGTGAAATTTTCGGCGGGATATAATGTCATACAACCGAAATAAAATGATCCCTTCTCAAATCAATAGATAGATCCGGAACGTGTTTGTTTATCACTTCCCTGGGCCCTGTTTCATAAAACTTGTCATCAATGACAAGTTGCAATAACTGTTATAAGCTACTGAAATCCTTGCATGTGATTGGCTGAGAGCAAATTTGTCGGTAAAAATGACCGATAAGACATTTGATGAAACGCCCCCCTGGATAGACAAGTCGCAATGTAAAGAAATGGGTGTTCAGATATTTGTTCCAGGCTTTATTCCGTCAAATATGTAGGTTATAAATTTGGTTTTAGGTTAGTTTTAGGGTTAGGGTTAAGGTCAGTTATAGTATCTTAACCAGGGATAACGATAAGTTGGTTGATGTAAAAAATTGACCACAGGCACAGAGCAATTAGTTTTGCCAGCACTTTTGTCTTACAACCAATTTTATTAATCCGACTTCTAATCGATAAGCAGACACATCTCGTATCCGTAGACGGATTGACATGTCGCGATGTGAAAAAGAAAATAAAAATCACCATTGGGTCGTCTCATGGAATCTAGATGGGGGAAAATAGTACAATCTGGGTTAGAGTTCAGCAGTAATCTTTAATGGGAGTACCAGGTGTGGCTTCACCCTGTCCACCCCGATGGACTTCATCCCGTCTACGATGCAACCTGTGACCATCATTAATAACCAGGGCAGCGTGTATTGAAAATTAACACGCCTATCAATGGGATGTCGGCGAACTTACGATGGTTTGGTGAAACGATACCCTGTTCACAATACTGACAAAAACGAGAAGAAAGAAAGAAAGAAAGGAAGAATCTGCATATTATTACGCATTTAAGGCAGCAGTATAGTATCCTTCGTTTATGTAGTGCTGTGAATCTTTTTTTTTTTCTTTTAAATTATTTTTTTATGAAGGAGATTATTATGATCACGTTAAGTTGATGCAAACGCAATGTACCTCTATTATGATATTAATAAACTCTACCAAGCCCAAACTTACATTATATTTGATGATTTTCTTTTACCATAAAAATATAGGGCCTGCACATTGGACGCATATTTAAAATCAAAATGAGGGAGAAAAATATTGGCAGATTATTACGAATTCAAAGTAACAGTAACATGCACCGTCGTGCTGAGACATGTAAGAACTTTGATTTTAAAAAAAGAAGAGATTATTATCAAACACAAGTAAATGAAGACTCATTATACCTGTCATGCCTATTATAGCCTTAACCTGGCTGAAACTTTTAATTGGATGATTTTTATGGGTATAGAATATATACATGCATATTAATAGAGGTGTTGTAGCCGAGTGGTTATAAACACTCGACTGGAAATGCGAGGATTGTGGGTTTGATCCCCGGTACGGCACTTATGCCCTTGAGCAAGGCATTTTATCTCAATTGCTCTTTTATCGTGATATTTGGCATGTTGATACGTTTGTGAGTGTGTTTCTTTTAAAAAAGAAGAAGATATATATATATATTGGAATGCATACAGTTTCTACTATTTTCTAGCAATATATAAGCAGGGCCCTAGAGTGGGTTTTTTATGAAACGCATGTGCAAAACAGGGAAGTACAAATGGGGCATGATAATGTTTTACCACACGTAAATATTATCTTTATGTCTAAATTTTTTACCACTGGATTCATGCACCGTACAAACGCTTTTACTTTTGGTCAAAATATTATATCATACCTTATTGAATGATAGGCAATGCAGACGTTCCTATGTGTATTCGGACTTGTCTGATCCCGTGTTAAATACATTAGCGACAGATGGCACCAAGTCCATCACGACTAGGATGGGATAATCAACAATGATACAATGAGATGCATGCGGTTGATAGAAAATGGCATCTGCTTTGTATGTGGTGCATTATGTAGCAATGATGAATTAATATCAATTTAGGAAAGTTGAACGTTAACCTTTAATCGTAGACTTTAGCTTAGTTGAGTAAGGGGGAGAAGGAGGAGGATCGTAACAAGCTGATGTAACATCCAAGGTAGGGGTAATTAGGGTCCTGACCCCTCCCTATCTCTATTATTTATTTTTGCTTGTCAGAGATGGTGTCAGTGAACACCCAACCCAAACAATTGCACGTTTTTTCTGTTTTGCTTGTCAGAATATTGGCCCCACCCCTTTAATGCTTGATAACCCCTTTTGCTTGCTTGCACGGGCATATACACGCATAATTATCCATTGTTAGTGGGGGGGGGGGGGGGGGGGGGGAGGTATGATGTATTCATCATCCCCTAACAATAGAAAGTGTGTTCGTATCTACCCCACTGCTTGCTTGTCATAATTTGAGGGGGAATTAGACTCTCTGTAACAAAAATTCTAGAGCCGCCCCTGTGTTACCGTGTGCATTCGTTTTCATACTGTGTGATTTAACGTGAGGTTGTCAAGAACAAAAAAATGATAAATTAACTGAGTAGTGCAATTCGAGGCAACTGGGCATTACGTCTAATTAAAAGAGTTAGTACTGCCCTTTATTGAAGGTTAATTGTTGAGCAGTAGTGAATTAATTATTATTTATTTTAAATAAAGAGGAGAAGGAGGACAAACAGGGAAGAATGAAAGAATATAACTCACATGTATACATGTGAGATGTGCGGTGGTATGATCTGGAGGTTTGCAGAATACATATGTGTAGAACTAGCATAATTTTTGTTTTTAATTCGCAAAATGACCTTCGTCTTAAGAACAAAGGTTGCCTGGAATTCTCGTTATCATGAAAATACTGATTTTTGTCTAAACCCCTGTCGACGCTAACATGTGGTTTAAGCTTCTTAGAAGTTCTTACTTACCCTATGATTTAGGACGCAAGCTTTTAGCCATTTCTGTTGGAATTTGTCAAGCGAAAAGATTTCTTCAAATAGCTTCTTGCTGTCTGTTGCCTATGTGGGGATTACTGGCGAATCCAGAATACCTATTAGTGTGGGATCAATACTTTTAATCTAAATGGATCCCTCCTCCTGTCTAAGCCAGATATAAACTTATTAGAGTAATGGGGTGTTGCAAGAAAGTTGCAATCAATTGCAAATTGTAAAGAAAATTAAAACAACCATTCTGATTGGTTCAGGGTCTGCCCATTCAAGAAGATGCGCTTGCAACAATGATTTTGATTGGTCATTACCGATCAGTTGCAACTTGCAATCAATCGCAACTTTCTTGCAACACCCCATAAGTATTATGTAGGTTGAATAATAACCACTTTTCGTTTGTTGAGTCAGAATTGTTCGTAATATTCAGACTTTAGGTTTCTTGTAAGACTGATATGTTTGTTCAACAGCAAATCAGTAAGATATTTGTAAAGAAGGTTTTGCCCTAGTATAGCGGTGCAAATAATTTGTGAGATTCTCCATCCTTTTGTATTACTACATGGAAGAATATGGGTAGCAACATCACATGAAAACGATTGCTCTTGAAATGCCCTCATATTTCCAATATGACAACAAAAGGTTTAAAACTTTGCACCATATTTTGATGCCAGTATGTGCAATCCCATGTACTCTTATCTGGGTGAAGTGCCTTTCGCAGTTTGTGATTGTTAGCAAGTTGAGTCAATTTGTTATTATACTGATTATTCCCAGTTTTCGCAATACACTAAGACATGTATTTGTATTTACTTAAAGATAAAAGTTCTGGTCATGAGACTGAATTGTGAAAGAAACTGTCTCAAAGCAATTGGAAAAGGTTGATTATATAGCACATAAGAATTGGTGTATGCTGTAAGGTTTTAGAATTTTCAAAATGATATAAGACATTGACTCAATCCTGCTGAGAGTCACATACACTGCACACATGTGTATATGGGACTACATACAAATGTTCGGCCCAAACATTTCAGCTGTTTCTCGTCATATTTTGAATGTAAGAGCATTTGAGGAGCAATCATTTTCAGGGGATATATCTACTATAATAATCTTCCAACCTAACATAAAAAGAATGAGAAAGCTCACAAATTATATTGTACCTTTCCCAGAACTCAACCTTCTCTTTAACCTAATAGTCAACCATTCATCAAAGACTCAGTCAAATCTATTTTGTAATTATGTTTCGCTGCCTATAAGGTTTAAAATATCACTCCATTTTGTTCGTTTTTTGTTTTGTGTTTGTTTGTTTTGTTGTTGTTGTTGTTGTTGTTGTTGTTTTTTTTTTTTTTTTTTTGGGGGGGGGGGGGAGGATACGTCGAAATATTTCAAACCAACGAATTGGGATTGAGTTGACATTTGCCAGCTCAGTAACTTTTAGATTTCTAGTTTCTTTTAAATCACAATCGCAGGACCAGAACTCAACTGTATCTTTGAGGAAACGTGATTTAAAGTTCACATACGCAAGAACACTTTCGCGACCCCGGCATATTCCATCATCCCTAATCATCCGTAAAATATATTTTTGACAGTGATCGAAAATTCCTCTCTCGCTTTTGGTCATTTTTGGGAGAACTAATTCATCTTTCGCCCCATTAGTACTTTTGAACGATTAGGGCAAAAGGGTTGTTTACACTGATAAACTTCCCCCATAGGAGCAATAGTGTTACGTGTAGCCGATTGGACTTATTTGAAATATAAGGTATGTCCACATGCACACGCGAGTTATATAAGGCGGGGATAGGGGGTATGCAGACATGACGGAAGGGGATAAGCTTCCCAATTTGGTCAATAGGGCATGTATCATCGTTTACGTCTTGGTTGTGTGAAAGTGCCCTCGACCTGTCATACATGTTGAGTAAAGTGCGAGGAAGCATGACGTGAAAACACTCCCAAGTCATATCCAATACGTCAAAAAACTCATCCGAAACTGTCACTGAATTATAAAAAATGGTAATTGTAAAGGGAAAGATGAAGAGTGCGTTATGCATTGAGGGTTAACTTCGTGACATGCCGGCTGCGAGCGGGGCAGAGGCGACGGCGTCAGTTGTTTTTACTGTATAATCGAAGATAATACACGATTTCAGAATATTCAAGATCCCATTTCATGTAGTGCATGAACTGACAACGATTATTATCCTCACGAAATTATTTGTGCCTCATCGATATTAAAGATTGGATTACTATTTTAAATACAATTTGAAAATCAGGAGGAAGATTAAAAATATTTAATTTTCTAATCATTTGGTAGCAAAAGTAAGATTAGCTAAAGTTCTCAGGTATTATATTTTTTTAAATACGTAAGCCTATTCTTTGTCATGAATATTTACAATAGGGCCTACGCGAATAATCACGTAAAGACAATTTAAAGAGATACCAATCCTGTTAATTGCTTTTATGGTTTGCGTCTGTAATTTATAAGTCAAGGGTTATTGAATTTGTGATATTTTCTCTTCTTTTTTTCCCATCCTCCCCTTCTTCTTTCTCCTTTCCTATAGATATAAGATCCGCTAGATAATTTCAATTTAAAATGAGAAAATCAAATAAAATAGGCTAATCAGGTTCAAAGAGCGAGAAGTAGTCCATGTTTTAACAATATGAATCAATAGTTTGTATCCTATTTTCTCATTCTTTTCAGACTTCCGTGATCGTGACAAGTTAGCTTGGCACAGGGAATCAAAGATTAGGGTAAGTCTGAAAAAAATACATTTTGTTGGGTTTCCTTTAAATCTATTGCAATGAGATAAACAATTCGGAGGGGATAATTTACCAGGTTCCAGTGCAGCACATAAATCAAGACAGACCTTATTAATAGGCCTTATTAATACAATTGAGGCATTGTAGGACCGGTTATCTAAACAAGGAAAAACACGATAAATGCTATCTACTGGTTGGAGGAAATTACTTGAATAATGCAGGCCCCATACTGGCTGCCCTGCCCATATGGAAATATTTGAGAAAATGTTAATAATTGGTAAAATCTGAAGAGCAATTTCAGTAATGCGCAGTTCTCAAGATACTTTACTACTGCAAACCCCATCATATAAAACAAAAATAACCTTAGGAGATCGAGCATTTGTGTGCGCAGCCCCCAAACTGTGGAACAACTTACCGTTAGTAATCAGGAAATCACCAACTGTAAATACTTTCAAATAAAAACAAAAAAACATATCTCTTGATTTAATTACTCATCATAGTTACATCAGGAGCTCTTGCAGTTCAGTAGAATATATACATAGTTTCTGTCCTTAATGAATTATTATTATTAATATTATTATTATTATTATTATTATTATTATTATTATTACTATTATTAATATTATTATTATTATTATTATTATTATTATTATTATTATTATTATTATTATTATTATTATTATTATTATTATTATTATTATTATTATCATTATTATTATTTTATCGCTTGCAATTATTTCCGCACTTAAAATAAATTGAAGTTACCTTTTTTCCTTGGTTGGAGCTTTTTCGGGGAGGGGGGGGGGGGGGGGGGGGATGGCGGTGTTCTAGTGCTCTACATTGCGGATATTATTATTATCTTATTATATTCAAAATTATTAATGCAAATATTGATATGTTTTATATTACTATGCTGTTAACCATCAATATTGATGTTGTTTATATCATAGGAATGTTTTATTATTTGACATGTTCGAATGATGTAGATGAATTGTATATTTTGGGGCTCAGAAAGTCAAAACAAATATCCCTTTAAGCTTATACGAAATTTTGTAAATATCATCAGGGAATGAAAACAATGTTCATCATGACTTACAGGAGTTCTTCAAAAATATTCAGTACCATTGTCACCTCTTATCTTATCGTTCTCCGAATTATTTGGACTGATTTTTTTCAACAGGATAGATGTATTTTCAAATACGAAATAATACCTTAATGAAAATGTATTTCGGGCGACATTTTATTCCGAATTTTCGATTTTGTAGTGAGAGAAAACCCTCATGTTCTAACATTGGGTGTGTAAGATACTAATTAACCCCTAAGCTTTATTCATTCCTCTCCTTAATAATTACTGTAATGATTTTTTACAGAGAAAAAGAGCCGATAGAAATGACCTACCCCACCATTACATCAAGATTGCCTTAGTTTTCGACGATACCGTTGTAAGTAACACTTGTTAAAAATGGCACGACATTTTCATTTATCAGTCAAAGAGTCGGTGTTTACTCGAAGGAAATGGATGTCCATTAATGAGACATGTATATAAAAAAATATCATTCAAAAGATGAAATCTATGAAAAATTTGCAGTCACAATTCTCAGTGTTTGGGCAATACGAGCGTTTTATCATTTGGTCAGGGATGTTTCGGTCACAATTATATATTGTGAAGTTTCTACATTGATGCAGAGCAAGCAGAGTGGCTCAAAAGTCAGACGTGTTCATTGATGAAGAGCTTGTCTCATTAATGGAGGACATTCATTGTCCTCCAAAAACGGCTGTTTCCTTGCCTGGTAATTGATATGCTTTATCAAAATGTCAGAAACACGATCGCAAAGACTTTCAAAAAATCAACCCAAAGACAATGTCAATGCAATCTTGTATTGCCTATAGACAAACAATGATAGATTGAAATTGTGTTCGGATTACGTCATAATTGCGTCATTGTAACCTTTCCACATTTCTAAAGGTGATGGACAAGGCCATTGGATTTGTATTAATTAAGTTTATTATCTCGGAAATTTTAGGGATCTTGTTCAAAATTGGGTAAATTTATTTTCGTTATTACTTTTTATATTTGGTTTGTTATTTTATACGGAATCAAATTAAGTCAGTTCACTTCAAATCAAATCTCATCAGATGTGTTATTTGATTGACCAACAAACGGGCACACATTAAACGCCCTTGGTTCTACCCATCAGTCAATGCGAATAGACGAGCATTTTTAGCTGACATCTCTGCGCTTTTCCTGCCGTAAAAATAGGTTTAAGAAACTGACTTCAGTCAACCCTTGTACGAGTCGTAATGAAGTTGAACGATGTATTCAATATAAGAATTTCGGGGGGAATAGCGAGGCGATGGGGTGATTTATCAAGTATTTACATTTTTGACAAGGTTTTCTTGAGGGTAAAAATGCCAAAGAATGCATATATATTTCAGGAACAGGGCTCGGCGGGCTCAGGAGGATTCATGGGCCCAGAATTAGATGCCATGAAACGTGTATGAGATGAATATAAAATAGGGAAGGAATGACGTACGCTTATAGGTGAGAATGGGTCTCCTCGTGTACCCAGGATAGCAGGAAGAGTTTGACCTGGATTAAAGGGATAGTTGTGGACTGCTAAGGTTTCAACAAAAAAAAATTATCAGTTATCTAATTCCTTGTTTTAACCCATAGTAGTACGTTATATACTTATTTTGTTCAAAGCAGGTAGGAGTGGAAAATAAGAATAATTGTTTTCAATTTGTGGGAGGGAAGCTGAATAATTTAGACTTTAAGAAAACTCTGATTTGCTATGGGTTAAGAACATCACATTAGTCATGTAATTTAATTGGGAATGATTCTACTTGCAATGTAAACAAAATTTGAAATATGAACTAGTTAGAAACTAAGGAAAAAACAAACAAACAAACAAGCAATCAACAGGAAACAACAAAAACGAATGATTCATTTAAGAACGTGTAAGAGATAATAATAGCAAATTTAAAGCCGTATTTACATGCTACGAAAACTTGACACCAAGAGTAGTTTCCCCAAGGTCAAATTATTTCTCTTATACACGTTTTGATTGAGTTTGGTTCATGTTTTTTCTCTAATGCTTTCAACATGAATTTCGGGAAAAAAATGAACCCGGGAGAGGACTTTCGAAATTTTGAATAGCATCTTCTTAAAGAATTTGGATGTATTCCTTCAAATGATTGGGAAAAGAAACAAATTCAATGAATTCTTTGGACCCCCCCCCCCTCAAATAGAGGGAAAGAAATATATTTCAAAGAGGAGAAAAAGAGAGAAAGAAAGAGGGAGAGATATGGGCATGGGGAGGGGGAAGCAGGGGAATTTTAAGGATATAGCAAGTAATTTTATGTTGTGATTGGGACGTGTTTTTCTCTCATCTCGAATTTTTGTTATCTCTATTTTTTTTTCAGCTCCCGCCTTTCAGTCTTAACGATGAAACATTAGGAAAATTTGCCGTTAATCTCATGAAGGCGGTGGATCAGGTATATCATGTATATAGATCAAATTTATTTCTTTAATTTGTAACTTCAAGATAGTCATCCTCCATATGTTACGGGAAAATTTTTATGAGTTTATATTAGATATTAATTGTAAATGATCTGTTGTGGTTGTGTCATTTCGTCGAAATATATGACCTGCAAATGATGTTGAATTTAGTGTCAGTTGAAATTATGCAATTTAACCTGATTGGAATGAAATATTCAACCCCCAAACCAGGCACATTTTATCTGCTATTATCAACCTTACGTCTAAAGTTTGTGTACCGTTTTCTCTGCACATATTCATCTTTTCAAAACCCCTGTCCTTTTCTTTGCTTTGGTTATTGCCTCCTACGCCAACACCAGCCAAGGAATATTTATTTGAGAGATTTTTGTTCCCCACTTACGTGGCTTCTAGACAACACATCCTATCGAGCCAGTTCTTGGTACCTAAAAATCCAATAACAAATAACGATTTATGTGCTCTGTCGTGTCTTGCAGACGTTCAGGCAGCTTAAAACGAGGGTTCTATTAGTTTCCATGGAAACGTGGATCTCTAAAGAGCACATGAATGTTTCATCACCGCAGCTTCTTCTAGCAAGGTTCCGCGACTTCAGCACTTCTCTGCCAAAATATACTGATATTGCCTTTTTACTTGCGTAAGTGAACACATTATCAGTCCTTCTTAGTCCTCACAAAAAGCTATTTAATGTGCATTGATTTTAAATGATGCAGATAGATCCATTCATATTCTAAATCATCTGAAAGTAGTTCGGGTTGTAGCATTTTCCTCTTGCTTTGCATAGCCTCTAAAAACACATCTAATGAGTAGCATTTTCTCATGGACAAATTGAATGATTTACAGAATATTTTGTAGGAGCTCTGGTAGCATCAATCCAACCTCTTCTTTTTTCATAAAAGGAATTTCATTCTCTCATCCTCTCATCTCTCATCTACGGAAGTGCAAAGTGCTCCGGAATGAGCGTACAGGCCTACATTTTGGAAAGGGAATATTGCCAACATTTTAAAAACTTTTTATTTTATGTTGTTTTGCATTCCTCATCTAAATCTACATGATTTCCTTCTGTGTGAGTGTGTGTGTGTGGGTGTGTTTGTGCGTGTGGGTTTACATAGATTGAGTTGTGGCGTAGAGAGAACAATAGAGCACAATGATGGCCTTTATTCCGTCATGCTTGTGGGGTACAAAATCAATAGGAGAAGTGCTTGTGGGGTACAAAATACAATAGGAGAAAACAATAAAGTTCCCCACAGATCAATGTGTGTAGAGATATGTGTGTATGTGCGGGTGACTTTTTTCTCCTCTCTCTTTTCTTTTTTTTCTTCTCTTGTTTCTTCTCTTTCTCTCTCTCGCTCTCTCTCTCTCTTTCTTCTCTCTGTCTCTTCTCCTTCATCTCTTTCTATCCATCTTCTCACTCTCTTTCTCTATTTTCTCCACAGGTTTAATTCATCTAATATGGCAAAATCAATAACAAGTTTTGATTCAATTTGCCACCGCAATCCGCCGGCTGTCGGTGTTATTCAGGTAAGCATTCTCCTCTCATCGCAGTAGTGTACAATAATACTTTGCTTCTTCTCTAAAAAAAAATGGTTGATATTCCCTCCTAAGAGCCAAAGCTTTTACAGAAATAAAGGGAAAACCACTGACAATGAATCAATTGGATGCAGAATAGATTAAACAGTTTGCTGCCGGGCAATTCCCTACATAATAGGGAATACCAAGATTTTGTTACAAGTAATCTGCACTGCTGTTAAAAGATCGATACCAATCAACAAGATAGCTGAATGCCACCTTTTTTATTCATTTGATTTTGAAGTGTAACTATATACATGTGTTTATATACGAGGAAATAACGTGCACAAACAACATTGGCAACTGTCTAAGAAAAATACATTGCGAAAAGAAAAAAGAGGAAAAATTCCTTTTTGTTTTGAAAACCCCTTTCACTAAAATCTGGAAAGGGAATATTGCCAACATATATATACTTTGATCTTGTTCTTTAACTCTCTGACCCTCCCCTTCTGTTCATTTCCCATCCATTATATATACCCCCCTCTCTCTCTCTCTCTCTCTATATATATATATATACATGTATAAATATCAATTTCTCTCACAATCTTAAAATTTTGTTGATATCAGGTTTCAGATAATGTAAGCCCATTGAGGATCGCCAATTTAATATCAAGAGGAATAGCAACAAGTATAGGACTTGTACCAGATACAGGTAAGAAAGTACAACTCACTTTAATTAAGCAAGAAAAAAATCAAACAAAATCAAAGCAAATTCATATTATCATGATAAACTGCCACTACTACTAGCCTACTATACTACTATCCTACTATACTACTACTACTACTACTACTACTACTACGACTACTACTACTACTACTATTATACTACTACTACTACTACTACTATTACTGCTACTACTACTACTACTACTACTACACCAGTACTACCATTATTACTACTACTACTACTACCAGTACTACTAATACTACTACCAGTAGTACTACTACTACTACTACTACTACTACTACTACTACTACTACTACTACTACTACTATTACTACTACTTCTACTACCAGTACTACTACTACTATACTACTGCTACTACTACCAATTCTACCACCACTACTACTAGTACTACTATACTACTTCTACTACTACTACTACTACTACTACTACTACTACTACTACTACTACTACTACTATTGCTGCTGCTGCTGTTGCTGCTGTTGCTATTTCTGCTATTTCCACCACCACCAAAAAATAACCTGGAAAGATGTCAGAGTTTATTTCGTAAACACGTCGGCAAATTTGGTCCGACCCCCTCCTCTTCAATTAAAATGTGCTCGCCACACATTCTTGATATACACAGGTATAGTGAAACGAAAAAAAAATTACAGCATTAATTAAGAAATCAAAACCAGTGTTT
Organism: Heliocidaris erythrogramma; assembly: GCA_025617745.1. Lineage (NCBI taxonomy): Eukaryota > Metazoa > Echinodermata > Echinoidea > Camarodonta > Echinometridae > Heliocidaris > Heliocidaris erythrogramma. The sequence goes on from CM046870.1 coordinate 5,560,373, forward strand.
CACTCGTTTCTGGGTGGATCTTGGTTGTCTTATGGCGGTAGATTGAGATTGACCGTTGATTTCTTGCCAGTATAGAGGGTTCCCACAAGCAGCCATGCTGGAGGATATAACAATAAAAACATGTTCAAAAAAAATTGACACTTTTGAAATGGCTGCCAAATAAAAAAAAATGACTCGGGAGGGGGGGGGGGGGGGGGAGGTTTATATGTATGGAAAGCTCATAGACTCAACTTTCATATGACACTAAAAAGTCCGTTAATAATTCATGCTTGGGTGAGCACTGCTCACTTTTGTAAAGGGTATGGAAATTAGGTTGGGCAGGAATCGGCCTTCCAATTTGTGAGAGGTGAGTCCTTTGGAGCTTACAGATTGTGATGAGTTTGTGTTTGCTGAGTGAAATTTGTGGTTTACGGGATTAAAATTTTATGCATGAGTGAATAGGAATTGCATTTATTATTGTAGCATTGAAAAAATGAATGTCACAGATGTTGGCTACTTATTCTTCAGGTCAATGGGTAATAGCAACAGGTCCAATGTGGGAAAAGATAGAATTCGGGATAAGGGAAAGTGGTCCTGATATTTTGGAGTGGAGACCAATGCATACGAATTGTCAAGATATGCACCAACACACCCAGGAAGCGAGAGAGAGAGAGAGAGAGAGAGAGGGGGGGGGGGGGGCATAATGTCCTATTGACCCTTATCCCATCCACCCAACAAAGTCCTAACCTGTCTCACCTCCCCTGCAACATATACCATCACCCCATCCTGACTCCCATGAACACACCACTGAGTCTACCAGGGAAAGTTACAATGCTACAATAATAAATGCAAATCCTGTTCACTCATGCATAAAATTTTCATTTAATAAACCATAAACTTCACTCGGCAAACCCAAACTGATCGCAATTGATCATGGATTCATCATATCACCCTCAATGTTGTAAGCTCCAAAGGACTCACCTCTCACAAATTGGAAGGCTAATTCCTGCCCAACTTAATTTTCATACCCTTTACAAAATTGAGCAGTGCTCACCTAAGCATGAATTATTTTCTGACGTTTTGGTGTCATATGAAAGTTGAGTCCATGAGCTATCCATACATATATACCTTTTCCCCAAGACTTATATATTTATTATTTGGCAGCCATTTCAAAAGTGTAAATTTTTTTTTTAAACGCACGGTATAGACCATGGCAACAGTGGCTTTTCATAGTCTGATGCACAGGTTTTTATTGTTATGTCCTCCAGCATGGCTGCCGTGAGAACCATCTATATTGTTGAGTTTTTGACGAAGCTCTGTCTTTATTTTGTGTAGATGCCTGTCAGTGTTCAAGTTGTCTCATGAACGTGTCAACAATAAGGTAATAAAAATGAGATATTGTAATTTGTATCAACCATTTTTGTCAGTACAAGGAAAATGAGATAAAGAACTCGAACATAACCTGCAACAAATTAGTTATATTTTCTTTTGCAATCAAAACATTAAAGGTAATACTGCTAAACCTTGGGAAACATGGTAAAAGTATTAAAAAAATTTCGATTTCTAATTATGCTTACATCTATGAAAGCAGAATAAATAAAATAGGTTGCTATAATTTTAATGCTTGCATTGTGAACTGTTGATTAATCCATCATCGATTAGTATATCTGATGTATTTCTTGTAATGCTAAAACCAATTTTTCTTGTTGTTTCAAAATTATTTATAAAAAAATAAACGTATCGTTTATTACATAATTATAATGTTACTACGTTGACATTAATTGCTTACTAATGTGATATTGTCCCCGACCAGGGGGGGGGGGAGGATGGTACTCGTTTTTTTTTTACGAATGTTCATAATTCCGAAGCACAAAGTTCCCTTACGAGGGCTTTGGTTCATAATTGCGAACATTTGATGCATTACTCCGAAGGTTCGTTATTCCCAAGGTTCGTAATTTAAAAAATGAAATAGGGTTGTAATTACGAAAATAAAAAAGGGTTCATAATTCCGAAGGTTTGTAATTCCGAAAATGCAATAGAGCCCTACATGACTTTTCGGAATTACGAACCATCGGAAATATGAACCCTTTTTAAGTTTCGGAATTATGAACCCTATTTCATTTTCGGTATTATGAACCGTCGGAGTAACGAACCTTCGGAATTATGAACCTTCGGAAAAAGACATGCAACCCCCTACCGTCATCGTTTGTCATTTTAGTGTAACTCCTGGGTTTTCAGACTGTAATGATCAAACATTCCAAGCTGCCTACAATATAGGGAAACTTTGGTGTCTGGACACTCCACCAGGAAATATTGAGGTAAGTGGAATAACGGAGGGGGGATGAGAGAAAGAGATAGAAATATATAGGGAGAGAGACAGAGACAGGGAGACAAAGTGAGAAAGGGAGAGGATAAATTGTAGAATGGAAGTTGATGTCTTGATCCTCTGTATTCATCGCTCTATCAATGATTCATTTCATGATGTCAGATGGGTACCGAAATACCACTTCACAATGCTGATTGAAAGGATGTTGATTCTACGAGAATTATTCACGAGATGGCGCAGTTCAGATATAAGTCTTATTTTACATCGAGTTTGTGTAGTTTGATGGCAAAATCAAAGAGATCGGCAAGTTCTCTCTGTAACTGTACTCATTGAAACCATGACAAAGAAAAGAAGATGGATGAACATTGTTTATCCCTCCTTCATCAGCGACATCAATATTTTTTTAAAGCAATAAAGATAGGTCATGTTATATTTCAACATTGCTTTCCTACCGATTCCATGGTGTTCATTTGGGAGATTTCTGGCATGCAGATGACGTACTAACACGATTTTCTTACCTTAATTTCGAGAGCTGATAGAAGCACCCCTGTGCGGCAATGGAATTGTTGAATCTGGAGAGGAATGTGACTGCAACAATGATACGGTAAGACAAAAGAAATACAAATTGTAGTCATTCTGTTACCATCTGTAATTTGTCATTAGAAAATAAAATCTCGGGGGGGGGGGGGTGCAACCACCTAGACTCCCCCTCCTCATTATACACCTATGAGTACTTCGGGCTACCATCCATAAAATATCATAAGTAGCCTATCCATGAAGCAGGAAACTTGTTGAAGAGGTTAAAAATTCGCACCAACTTGTGGATGTTTTGCTCTAAACAGCCACATTGTCGGATGATATAGCACGCATGGATAGCATTTCAGAAAAAAAGAAGAAGAAAAGAAATTATAGCCTACGACTGTTTTCATTAGTACTTGGATAATAAATAAATTCAAGAGCAGTGGGCTGTGCAATGTAAATTGCATAATGAGACAATACACATAGTTGAACAAGTAAAGGAATTGATAAACTCACGGGATGATTGCGTATGTGTAGGGGAGTTTTGAATCGAGATGAGTGTGAAGAAATTATCTCATATTAATTTTTAGGCACACTCTGATTTTACTGTGGTACTCTTTAAAAAAAAACATATAGTACTGTGAATGTGCCTTTTTGTAGAAGACTGTATACATTGTTGTTGTTTGTATTTCTTTGTACATTATATAATGCTGTATTTTTATTATGTTTTTTAAAGCGAATACAGACAAAATGAAATTAGAGGAATTTTCTAATTGAAATGTAGTAAAATTGTTTTTGCAATCCCCATTTACAAAGTATATTTTGCTGCTTCATAAAGGATTGTTTGTCGTGCTGTCAAGACTGTGTTCTGGTACAAGGGGCCGAGTGTGCCGGAGGACCATGTTGCAATAGTCAATGTAAGGTAAAAAAACATTTTTTTTTCAAGAGCAGTTTGGAAATTTAGGCACAACGTAAAATGATGATAGAAATAGTCATTTTACTTTTTCCGCGTTTAAAACTCTATAAGCGCTTTAAAACGTGCAAATATTTATCTATATGTCAATCGTCCACATTAATTTTGGAAACCGATGCGATAGGTCTTATTGATAATGATAATATTCCATTATTTATAAACTTATTATATTCTGTTCACTTCTGGAAATGATAACCATTACTTTATCTCCGGCAACCACTACCAGTTTAGAATCCATTTCAAGGAATAATCCTATACCAGGTACCCACTTTTTCCACCCAGGTCGAGTGTGGCAAATGTAGATTGATGTACTGCTAAAAGATGTTAATCCAGTACCTTGCAATCCACGTAGGTGACTTATCCATTAGACCACATCACATCTACATCTTTCAATTTCTTTCAGCTATTAATGGCTGGCTCCATGTGTCGAGAACGCCATGGCTCATGCGACATTCCAGAATATTGCACGGGTACATCAGAAAACGTAAGTTGATATATAATTTCTTGATTCGCTTTATTCATTTTAGAATAGCAACATTATATTCTAGTTGATTATGCTTTTATCAAAGTATCAACAAGTTTCTTCACCACCACATATTTCTCTAATTCACATTCATATTATTCAAAATCAGTTAAACATAATTTGGAACAATGGTTATTCTTTGGCGAATTCCGGCACGATAGAGCCGTTCGACATTATTCAATATAAATATAGATAAAGATAGAACGTCTGATCTAATTCTATCAAGACTTGTTTAGGTAGTTTGCAATCACAATTTTAATTTATGGCGGTAATTTCAGAGCAAAACATCCGCTATTGTATACCTTCCCAATTATTTGGCATTTAGGATTATGAAAAAATATGTATTCTATGTATTCACTTCAATTTTTAAAATTTCTCTATACCTCCAGTGTCCGGAAAACCAAGTTCTACACAACGGGGCTCCGTGTAAGAAAAAGGTGAGCACAACTTTTCATAATCTCATATCATATCGGGTATATTGTGTTCCTATCAGTTGGTTTCAGATCACATAAACAATGAGTCAAAAATTAGCAAAAGCTAAGATAAGGTGTATGAAGCTTCTAGTGAACGCCTGGATAGACAGATAGCTAATTTATTTTGAGCAACCTACTTTTAGAATTGCACACTCTTATGTTTTTTTTCTTTTCTTAGACACTCCAAGGATTCCGAAGATCGATAAATCTTGTCATCAGCTTGCAAATGAAATAATGACAATGTTGGAAAGTTTCTTGAATCCGAATTGTTCTTTCCGTGACTTCTCTACACAGCAAGAAGTGCTTTAACTCTCAGTTTTGTCTATTTATTTCTTAACTTAAAAAGGTGTATTAAATATGGCAATATTTTTTCAATCTCAAGAATGCTAACCAAAATATTAATTGCTGAATGTTTACCTTTTTACCCGCCCATGGCTGGCACATTACGTAAACAGTTGTTATCGAGTAGATGTGTTTCTTTGGTATGTATGTGTATTACATATCCTTTTGAATCTTACAGCCTGCGTTATGTATATGTATGCATACTATTTATACCCCAAAGCATACACATCTTTCTTTCTTGTAGTAATTTCTTCTGCAGTTTTCATTGAAAGAAAGTCTAGACTGCATCGTGATCGTTTTACTCGATGCATCATGTGGGAGAAGTAACCATGTTTAACTCATTAATCTTCTCTTGAAATACAGTCACATAATTGCACGCGGACAAGAGGATATCCCCTCTCGCATTGGCGGATCCAGGGGGGGGGGGGGGGCACTTCCGGCCCGTGCCCCCCCCCCCCCCCCCCATTTGGAAGAAAAGTATAACATGGTGATTGTTGTTGTTGTTGTTGAGTGCTTCATATTCCCTACGTGGGTAATTGCCTTGGGGTTAGGCGCAACCATCTCGTTGTAGCTGTCCTGTGTAGCTTATCATTTCGGGGTGATTGCCTAAGCCATAACAATGCGGTATATTGATATACTGTATAGGTTATTGTCCGGGTTACCTATGCGGGGGATATTGTTCGAGTAATTATCTTCTGGAATTAGGGGTGACTGGCGTCGAGGGGATGTGCTTTTCTGCGATGCTCCAACGACGATTGCTCCGCTGTCAATTTCAAACTCTTATGAAATCCCTAACTTCAATCCTGCATCAAACACCGTATCTAACCCTAATCCTTAACTAAACCTAACATGTAATCCAATGGTAACCCTAACCCTTACCCTAACCCTCATCTTTTACGGTGCAAATGTCTGATCACCGAGACTGGGCTGGACTTGTTTGAAAATTATCAATATTCTCCTTTATCACGGGTAGTACAATGCGTTACATGTCGTTTTCCCGAAGGTTCGTTTTTCCGAAGGTTCATAATTCCAAAAGGGCCGTTATTCCGAAGGTTCATATTCCTGAAAATGAAACAGAACCCTGTATCGGAATTACGAACCCTAATTTCATTTGCGGAATCACGAACCCTAGGCTTTTTCATTGTCGGAATTATGAACCCCCTGGTATGGGAAATTATGAACCTTTGGAAAAACGAGCAGCCCTCCCCATAACATGGTAGGGAGACTAATTAAGAAGGGTGCATATTATGAGATCCTCTTCCTAAATTGTTATTTAATTTGTTTTACCAGGGGATGTGCCATGCAGGGGTATGTTCAACAATGCAAGATCAGTGCTCTAATTTATGGGGTGAAGGTAAGTCAATCCGTTACATGAAGTCATGTTTACAAAAAGCTATCACAAATAAAATTTTATGAAACAAGTTTTAAATCAATTGTCAATATTTTTCATTATTTATTTTACAACACGGATTGTTCAGTGATATCACACTGTCTTCACCAATCATGAGCCGTTTTTAAATTCAGGATAAGCATAATTGCTAGTCCAACAATATTCAAACCGACTACGGTACTGAGAAGCACGGATATGGATAAAGATCATGCCTGTGAAATGATACATAGCATTCCGTATATACAAGACTTCTTTTTATTTGTTAACCTGGTTAATGAAAAATTAAAGACCTACGTGCTTGTTTTCAAAAAGGCCCATTGTTATACAAAGTGTTCACACGTTTTTGCCATTATGCAGGTAGCAGACTTGCTGGGAGCTACTGCTTGCCAAACATCACAGCAGAAATTCTTGATACTTGGCATCAATACAGGTAAAATATTACGTATTAAGCATCATAAAACCGAACCAAAATGTGTGCAAAACACCTTGTCAAAGGATCATGTAAGCACCGAGTAAGGGTCGACTCACACTATGAACATGGCGAATAAAGAAGCGGACAAAATATACAGCTCCTCATTGTACCTTTCACAATTGCTCTGGTAGACAAAAAAATATCCCTTGATTGCTATTATGTAAAAGTATGTAGAACAGGGGAGCGTTTCATCAAGTGTTTTGTCAGTGATTTTTACCGACAACTGTTATAAGCTACTGAAATCCTTGCGTCTGATTGGCTGAGAGCAAATTTGTCGGTGAAAATCACCGACAAAATGCTTGATGAAACGCTCCCCAGGTGTCACATTCACCTGTTCTACTTATTTTACAAAATAGCAATGAAGGGATGTTCTTTTGTCTACTAGAGCAATTGTGGAGGGTACAATGAGAAGCTGAATATTTTGTCCGCTCTCTTTGTCATCGTGTTCATAGTGCCAGGGATCACTCGTATCAGAGTCAGGAATCTTCAACAACACACCATCGTGCTCCTATAAGAGTTCAATTCTTTTCCTTTCTACTTCATTTATCAAAAAGCGTGTGCCATATTTCAGTATTTTCTAAAACATACTGTTGATTAAAGAAAATTTAAATCACCAATCACTGTAATGAATAATAATGCTGATCGTGTGGCCAATCTTCATTTCTGGGAGTTACAGTAGTAAAATTCTTTCTTATCAATCGTCTTTCTTTAAAAATATCATATAACAAGTTAAACAAACATGTTATTGCAATGCAAAGAAAACTTTCTAAAAAATTATGCTCTATATAGACAGGTAGACACCACATTATGATCTATATTACTTGTATCCCATGATATTATATTTTACTCGATATAGGGATGCTAAATGTGGGTTTCTCACATGTGACGTCACAGATGTAGACATGAAATCACTACAAGCTCTTTCTCTTACGGAGTCGGCGAACTGGGCTTCAAACGACCTGCAATGCAAGTATGTTCTTCAATGTCGAGTCCATGTTGTGTTGGAATATGATAAAACCATTAATCTGATGAAATTTCATGCTTGATCCAACAGTTTAATATCAAGCATAAATTTTCGACAAAAAAAAAAGGAAAGGAAATATTATCTGCTAGATATATGACAAAATTGCATTTTCATGTAAAAAAAGGTCATTTTTTTTTGCTCTCTCTGCAGGGAGTCGGAGACGGTATTTGAATGTTAGTGGACGGTGAGCGGGTGGGCGTTTAATTCTAAATGTGAATGTGTGTGGGAGTTTGGGTATGTGTGTTCGTGCGTGTGGGTTTATTTGTATACCAAAGGAAAGAGCTGTCAAAGGGAAATGTTAAGATAGTTTTGAAATTGGGCAAATGAAGTATATATTAGGAATTAATAACACACTTGCCTCTTCCCCCCCCCCCCCCCCCCCCCAAAAAATCCAGAGTCGTCAGCATCGCCTTATCAGACGGAACGAACCGAGGCGCCGTCCCCGATGGGACCGCATGTGGAAAAGGCAAGAGCTGTAATCAGGGCGCGTGTGTCCCGGTTGATAGACCGTCCTGTCCCGCGGGAACATCAAAAAAGACGTGTTCAGGAAATGGAGTAAGTTTTCACAGTCCACCACTAAAGAAAAATGAAAATTGTGAGAGGAATGACAAAGCATAACTTGTACACCCACAATCTCTGTAATGTAACATCAGTGTCATCTCCTCCCACCTGACTGTATGTTCGTGAAGTGGCATATCCAGAAATTGATAAATGGGGGGGGGGGGGGGGGAATCCTCCCCAGACAAGGGGGATGTATATCAGTGGTTGATGCATCTATGCAGTGTTCCATACTGGGGAGTAGCCAATACTTCAAAGACAAACAATTTGTCCCTTCATTTTTTCTGCTGCCAAATTTAGGTTTTTATTTTGTAAGGTACCTTTTTGGTCTGTGTGAAAGGGAGGGGGTAAACTTCACAATAATGAGGACATTTTCGTGTTCTTCAGGAAAGATAGGTGGCTTTAAAAAAAGTGCCACTAGCAGGTTATTCCACCCATAAATTCACAATTACTTCAGAACATTTCATGCAAAGTGTGTTCATTTCTCCATGTTCATATTTTTCCCTCTCAAATCAACTGGTAGGTCTGTAGTATGACCGGGAACTGTGTGTGTTTTTGTGGATGGAGAGGTTCTTCTTGTTCTGTGCTGAATTCTACACGAGAGGGGGTGATCTGCGTACCACAATCGATATTTGGTACAAGTGACGTCACAACGAATCCCGAAGCTCCTACCACAGACGGCGGTATGTATGTGCTGAGCTTTAATACCTTGACCTTAGGACATCATAGATTCACAACTCTTGATTGTGTTGTTGCTTATAAATGCAGGCTGCAAAGTCACATTTTGAATTTATGACACGTTAATATTTGAGACATGGAAACTTCTAAAGGGACAAAAATCGAAAAAGAGGAAAGAGATGCTATAACGATAATTATGATAAATAATAAGTTGACATCATCATGTTTTTGCACTTGGGTATCATGGATAACAGGTGACTAAAGAATGATAAATCCAAATAAAGTTCAAAGAAAGGAGGATGAATTTAGTACCCTGATAATGAAACTATGTAAGTGAGAGTGAGGGAGATAGAGAAAAGGGTATGGATAGAAGAAAGAGATAGATAGTGAAGAGAACAGATGCAAAGAAGTAGAATCATAAGAAAGGTAAAAGAAGAAAAGGAGGAAGAGGAGAAGAAGAATGAGAAGGAAAAGAAGAAGAAGGAGGAGTTAGCAGAAGTAGAAGGGGAAAAAAGAAGAAAATGAAAAGGATTGGATGATCAGGAAGAGCAATAAACACACGAGAAACAAAAATCCAGAAGGACAAGGGGATGGAACGAGTAAAAAGAAGACAAACATTGGAGGAGGCAGAAAAAGAAATAAGGAATTGAATCACAGATAGAAATTGATGAAGGGCGACATGAGAGAAAGAGAGAGAGAGAGAGAGAGTGAGAGAGAGAGAGTGGGGAGAGAGAGAGAGAGGGAGAAGAGGTTATGCATTATACAATATATATATAATAAGTCTATCTCTATACGGAAAGGCGAATCCTAACAATGCGGTTTATTCCGTCACAGTTCTCTCTCTCTCATTATTTTATCATTATATTTTATCTGTCAAGCCTCGGCTTATTATGAAAACCCTCTTGTTTGATTTCTCTTTCTATAATCCTACTGTTAGCCTTGTAGTTTAAGAAATATTAATGTCATGATGTTCCATTGTATTGTATATCGCATAATTTGTATAACGTATGCATTCCATTATTTGATGAATTGAGAAATCAAGCAGAAATAAATCAATCAAATAAATCAAATCAAAACAGTAGAAATTCGACGTTAAAGCGAAGGCGAACGTGCGTTTGAACAATATGGTGAGATTTAAGGATTCCCTTTAACGTTGCATGTAGAGATATATATATATATATACTGTATATATATATTAAATCCTCGTCAATCTTAACGTTATTCCTTCAATGAACTAGATTCTCATTTTGCTCGTTTTCAGATGATAAAGCCAATGAAGGCGAGGTCCGTGTCTTAACAAGTGCTATTATCGGCGGGTCTCTCGCCATCATCTTCGTTGTCGCAATCATCTTCGGAGCAACCTCAATAGGATTCAAGTAAGGGCATCTATATCAGGGGCCTGTTTCATAAAACTTGTTATCAATAACAAGTTGCAATAAGTGTTATAAGCTACTGAAATCCTTGCATCTGCTTGGCTGAGAGCAAATTTGTCATAGCCATGTGGCAGTTAATACTGATAACAAGTTTTATGAATCGGAGCCCTGGACAACGAATGCCGGGACGGCTATATCCCCGTAAAACTACTCCTGTTTATAGATCTACCTGTGGTTTCTATTACTCGAATATTGACCCTCCCTCACTTTTGCATGTTTCCTTTGAAATACTGTAAATTGTTATGACATTCTCAATTTAGAGAAAGTTTCAAAACTTTGTCTAGGGGGCAAGGCTCTCGTGCAGCAAGATAATTCTCAATGATTTTCTGAAGTATAAATATCAATATTAATTCTTTATGAGGATTGACTTCAGAAGTAGAACATGGCGAGAAAGAAAATGAATGGTTTCCCATAGGCAAATCACGACCTGGGATAGAGTAAAATGGAAGGTATAAACCTAGCTTGACGGAAAAACCCTAATATGGACTAAAGCTATACCCGATACTAGCATTTCCATGAGAAAAATTGTTTCATTTCTTTCTTTAAATACAGGAGGGCAAGGAAACACAATCAAGCAAGGTAAGCGGATCACTATTGCCATCACTTATCACCGTCAATATATCTACAGCAAACATTATGATATCCCATAATATAAATCTCTTTTCAAAATGAAATATTAAAAATTCACCAGTCCCTCTGTTGCTAATACAAAATATACACTCAGTTTATATAAATGTTTTTATCAGAAAAGGATACACATTTGGTTTCATTTCTGAATGTATCAATACGGAATGAAACCAGACAAACAAAATTATACTTCTGTCCAGCACGGGTTTCAAATACCACAACGATGTAATAATTAAAAAAAAGAGAAGATAATTTGGATTGTCTCTGAAATTTTATGTACTCTGTAGAGTATTAAGAAAAGTTTTTCACTAAGATTGACTTGATTTTCTCCCCCCCCCCCCCACACACACACAGACGAATGCAGCAGGTCAAACTTTTCTCGTAAGTATATTCTTCAAGATATCATTATGTGCTATCAAATTGCTAAACACTTGCAGTTTTATTGCTACCTTTAAAAAGATCACCATTATGATTGTTTATTGCTTGAATTTGATTGTAATGATTATTTTGATCCTTGCTGAGTGATAAATCATTACACCAATGTCAATCCATTTTAATAGCACATTTCAGAATTGAACCTTAAATGCTCCCATCCCCCCCCCCCCCCCCCTCTGGAAACTTCGCAATAAGAAATCGACGCCTGTTTTCATGTCTGTAAAGTCTTATGCATCATTGGATGTCAAGTTTTATATCAGGCTTACCGTAACTGAGTCACATGACCTTTTGGAAAATTTACTTGGCGATCGGTTACTCCGCTGCGAAGTTCTTAAAGATCACATTACAAGAAAATTCCATCAAAGTAAATATTGGCTTAATACTTTTTATTGCATAGATGGCATAAATTAAACAAGGTTATCCAAATTCAACGCTTGGAAACATTTGAAGTAATGATTATTATCAATTATAAAAAACGGTAAAATACAGCCCCCGATATAGCAGCTGAAGAGCTCCTCGAACGCTGCTGAGATGTGTGACGACACACCAGGGGCCAGTCCTGTCTAAGCAGACGATGTCCCATAACATCTTACACATTTTCAGTGCCTGTTTTGTCATCTCCTCTTCACTTATTTCTCTTACTTGACTAGCGTCAGTCTTAATGTTAGTCTGTTGCCTCACTCTTAACTTCGTGTATGGTATTATTTTGATGAAAAATGCAGCGTTAAAAAAATAAAGGAATCAGTCACTTGTAAACAAAATAAGACGCCATTGTATTTTCAGCTGCTTGCACCGGGGCATGTTCGGCGTTTCAAGAGGGAACGAATACCATCCGTGCTATATTCGGAGGGCTTTTCAATTTCAAAATGGGGTTTATTTCATTGATCATTGACCCTTCTCCTGTGTATACAATCAAACGGTTTTAGTTATCAGAATCAGTTTCACTTTCCCTTTTAGAATGGTGTGAAATAAGGTCATGTTTAAATATACCAAACTCTTTATAATTTGATAAATAATTGCATTGCAATTACGTTCATTCATTATAGGACGTCGTCTGCTTAAGCAGGATCGATCCCTAGTGTGACGACATCAAAACATCGCTATATTTCTGGCGAATCCTCGGATATTCCAGATGCTTAGAAGAGCTTTTATTTATGTTGTTTTTATAATCATCAGATACGCAGTTGACATAAAACTTATACGATTGCCATCTGTAAGCTTCCCAGTTTCTAGTGATACATTAATTGCCATATTTGTGATTTTCTTGAAATGTGATCTTTAAGAGGGGGTCATCAGGCCTCCTCCAGTCTTTTAACCTCTGAAAAAGCTGAGTCTTTTAACGTTTAAGAGACTTACAGTGTCTGAAATCACACATTTCGGACTTTTTCTTGGCTATTATCATATTCCCATGAAAGGGTAGCCCTGTAAGTTATCCATAAGTTTCGGTGTAAAAATATAAAAGGTCAAAATATCAGAGATAAAAATGTCACCATTCATAAAATCATGTTTCACTAGGTTCATATTTTCCCTTTTGATATAGGATGTTCCAACCGACCAAACAACAGAAGAAACGCTTGGCAAAGTTTGGTGGGGGCAGGTCACCCTACAACGCTGGAGAGCTAGAAGGACCCTCGTCGTCAATGGCTACGCCATCTAGTCACATACCAGACGGCCGGCATCATCACCAGCACCATCATCATCATATACCTAAACAGCATAATCACCACGGCGGTGGTCAGCCAGGAGGTCGTATGCACGGCAAAAACAAAAAGTAATATGTTTCTCTATAATTTAAACATGATTTCAATTGATCTTTACACAAAGATTAGGCCTATCTCTCTCAAACCAAAACAAATAAATCAGTAATATCAAAATCGTTGTCTCTCTCATGTTTTATTTCTGTACTTAGGCAGAAGAAAGTGCGATTACTCATTGACATGGACACTCATAAACCGGACAAAGCTGGAGGCGGAAAGGTAAGATACTGTAATACACAGAACTTGCTAAAGCCTAGGTCACAAATCCACCGGGCCCCGTACGATTTTCCCCACCCGGCGGCTTGCGGTGGATTTTAGAGACCGCACGGTTCCCCTACGATTTTCATTTCTACGGTTTGTGTGGTCACATATTCTACGGCGCCCGGGCGTACCCGGTGAAAATTGGTGGAGTGTAATCGCAAGGCGCCCGTCAACAAACCGTAAGGGTGCCAGACGGGTACCGTGCGGTAAGCTTCCGGGCTCCGTCCGATGAACAGGTGCACCCGGCCGCTATTTTTTTTTCTATCAGGAGTTGCGCCACCGACGAGAGAGGGCAGCATTTGAGCGCCAAATAAAAGTGACAATACGGTTTATTCCGTCAAGACTAGTCTGCATGAATATTCATGAAAAACAAATTGAAGGGATGTAATAAAACGAGCGAACTTGACTTGCAGTTGCTTGTGTGGCGCATTTTGGATAAACGATGCGCTTGTCATGTATGTGATGTGATGACTCGAGTTCGAGTCTCGTCGGGGTCAGATTGGATATTCAGTATTGACAAAATTCTCTTTTACTGAAATAAAAATAGGGTTAAACTTTGGGAAAATACAAGTCTTAAAGTTGAAGTCTCTCTCAAAGTCTTCAAAACGGGTCCTCTTGACCAGAGCCCTACATAAATGGAGCAAATCCTGACAGACAAAAAATACGCTGCCGGGTTTTTACACCTGGTTCATCGGACGGAGCACGGCACCCGGCTGGCACCCTTACGGTTTGTTGACGGGCGCCTTGCGATTACACTCCACCAATTTTCACCGGGTGCGGTGCACTGTTTGCGTCCTCCGACGTCTGCTCCTCCTGTATTTATAGCTGCGTTGTAAAATTTAGGGTATTTCTACAGGAGTTCAGGTGTTGTACAAAAGTCTAAAGCCATGGGTCCATAAAGGAAGACAACTCTGACGGGTGGATTCGATGCCGCCGTGAGGGGGCGGCACGGGAAATTTTTAAATCAAACGGACCCCGGACGGCGGGCGCCCGGTGTTGTACATATCGCCCGAGACCCTTGAGGGGCCCATGAGGGGCCGCAGGATAGCCGTGAGCACCCTTGAGCACCGCAAGAATTGGCAGAAAAAAATCGTGCGGAGCCCGAGTTCCACACGGGACCCCTAGGGTGCCACCACGGGCCTCCTACGGGCTTTTTACGGCCTAATGGTCAGGTGAAAACGCCGGGAGAATTCGGAACAGCCAGCTTAGCACCGGGGCGCCCTTACGGCTGGTGAACCGTAAGGAAGCCGGCCAGGCACCGTACGAAATTGGCCAAAATGTATGTTTATTCTCGCCCCGGAGTGGATATGTGAAAGCCCCTTAACATGTAACTTATCATATCTCCATTCACCATTTAACATAATGTTATGGTGTCCTTGAGATTGTATAACTTCCATGTTTACTTTCGTTTAATTTTCCCAGTTATATTAATCGGCTTTAAAGCTACATTTGCAGCGGTATTTTTTTTCAGCCAGAAGAATCTGTTCTATTATTTTTTCACTGTAGGCCAATTATATACATGCATTTAATATCTGTGGCACACCATATCATTATATATTGTCACTTATATCTTGTGTCTATTATAATACGATTGCACCGGATGGCGTTAAGTAAAGCGGGTACATATATATCTTATGTATATTTGAACATTATTTATGTTCGCATTGTCATGCTATATTCATTTTGTTTTCATTTAATTTTGATTTGTCTTGGTAGACCCTGAAGAAGGCCAAATGAGGCCGAAAGCTTGGAATTAAAATCGAGGTTAACCGAGAGCTACGTCCCGTCTCATTTATATCTCTCACGCTTATATATATATATATATATATATATATATATAATCCTGATGAAGGCCTATGGCCGAAAATTCGATTTTTTTCATCGTATACGGACTTTTCATTCCTATTTTGTCTATAACTTTGCAAGTCCGAAGCAGAACTATATTTTTATATATATATATATATATATATGGTTTACCTTTTTTTATCAAACCCCTTTCATACTTTGATCTCGATTCGGCTTCATATAATTGTTATTGTCCTTTTTGAAATGAAGAAACCAAATGTATTGTGTACAATATTCTTTGCCTATGAATTTGCAATAAAGTGTATCGAATATTTCTTTCTGCCCAGGCAAGAACGGAGACAATAATTTGAACATCATCGTCCCGCTAAACGAAGACACAAAAAACTTCGATCAGTAATAAAGATCGTAATTGGAAGATACAAGGTACCGATCCCACCAGCATCAATGTCATGTCAGTACATCATTTGTCTCTGTTAATGCCAGCTTTTATTTCATGGCGATGACCCTAGCATGCAGTAGAGTAGGATGCATCAGTTTATCACAGGCTCGTTAAATTTTTATTTTCGTAAAATGAGGGATGGTTACATCATTCGCCTTCGTGAAGATCAATACATAGTTGTGAGCTAATGAACGTAAATTTATGTGAAGCTTTCCCAGTCTACAACCGACCTGTTAGTATTATAGGGCCCGCTTCACGCTATCCGTTTTGGGCTGCAGTTTCTTGCCTTGTCATTTTTTCGGTATACTTGGCAATTAGAATTTACTGTTTTTGGGCAGTTAGAATTTACTCTTTTTTTGCCTCAAAATTTTCTTCTTTTATAATAAAAGTATACATATGTATATACATGTATGTCATATTTTGTTCTTTTATTTACTTCATTTTCCCGCCAGATTTATATGTACACTATAAAAAATAACTGTACAACTACAGGTTTTTGGGCCTTTAAAATTACAAGTTATTGCCGTTATTTCAATTTTACAGTCTTTTTCCAATAAAAACAACAGCAAGTTTGTTGGTTTACCGGAAATCAGCATATATTTACAATCGTCCGACATAATACACTGTTAAAAAAGACTCTTATTTAAACCGCGGTCTATATGTACTGTGGAAAAACGGGCATTCACAGCATTCTGACTGCCAGGAATTTCCCGTGAAAAAACGGCAATATGTATTTTTTTTTACAGTGTACCGGTATATGAATGAACAAAATTAGTACAAATATATTTCCTGTAGTGCCTATACCCGATTTAAACCCACGTCGTATCCTTGTGATTCAGCCTAAACGTGCTAAATGAGTTTTATACCACTTCGGTCTCTCCCTTATCTGTCGGTAGTGACTTACGATCATTTCAAAGAAGTTCAAAGAGAACTGTTTAATCGTCAGTCGACAGATTTTGTTCTTGTAGAGGCACGGTATAAATATTCTTTTTTTTCTTCTCATTCATATTGCACATGTAGGCTTCATTATAGGCTTACATTTAAATGAACAAAAAAATAAAATTCACTCAGGTTTTCACTCAGGTTTACGGAGAATGATATGAGAGGACAATATCGCAGGAAAAAAAATTAAATTCGCTAGGCACTGAGATGGTAGGAAACTCTTTAGCCTGCAATCCAGAATACGTCGTGGGTTATATGACAAGAAATCTCAGCCACAGTTGGATGTGTGATGCAGGCCTATTATATAGCAAACGGTTTGTAAATTACTTTAGCCGATAAGGGCAAACTCTTATGTGCTTCTCCTTTATGAATAAGATGATTTGCAGTCTCCCGTAGATAATCGTGAATAAGTCTCTCTCTCTCTCTCTTTCTCTTTCTCTTTCTCTTTCGCTTTCTCTCTCAATATCTAACGTCTCGGTATAAGCCGAACTTGTCGCTGTTCATCATTAATTTCACAGATTGTTTATCATGAATATTTTGTATTTTGAGCAATTTTGGAGTGAAATATTGTTTCATGCAGCTTTTTCATATGAGATAATATTAATTAAGTATTTTTGATGATAAGTGTATCTTCTTCATTTATCTAATATTAGAGATGAGCTTTGTAAATATGAGTAAATTATCATATATGGATGCCTTAATGATCTTATTTCTATATATTATTATAACTTGTTCAATTTATCATTCAGTGTATTATCGTACGAAATTTGTGCTTTCAATTATCGGCTTATTCCAAAAAAAAAGCGTGGATATAATATGAATATATACATAACTGATTTTTCTACTTTTGATACATATTATTTTGCATTGTTAGTGTTTGTCGTATATCTTAATGTATCAGAGTATACGTTTTGTTATACAGCTATATGTTTTTACTTCTGTTCCTAGTTGAGAAAATAACCCGCCGCTGTAATTATGCTAAGAGTACATTGATAATAATAAGCAAATAATTACCATTTGTGAAGGTGTTGGGATAAACTATCACTTCCGAGGCGATCTGGATGTAGCTATATCTTTCCGAAGCGAAGCTGAGGAAAGATAGCGTTATACATTCAGATCGCCGAGGAAGTGATAGTACGTCTCATCGCCTGAAATAAAAAGGTGATTATTTGCTTTATATTCCGCATCTGATAGTAATAGTAGTAGTAGTAGTAGTAGTAGTAGTAGTAATAGTAGTAGTAGTAGTAGTAGTAGTGGTAGTAGTAATAGTAGGATTAGTAGTAGTAGTAGTAGCAGCTGTAGTACATGCAGTGTTAGTAGTAGCAGCGGCAGGAGTAAATAGAGCTGTATAATGCCTATTGTTTAAGCTGATGCCACTTTGGAGACAAAATTTATGATCCGTCATGATTTTGTAAGATATTCTTATTAGGAAATTGGTGAAAAATAATCAGCAAGGTTTATTTAATTCATGTATTGGTAGGATGACAAAACTTTGGCAAATAATTCTGGGTTAAGTTCATCGAGAAAAAATATATCACGACTTCTGAATCAGTTAATATGGGAATTAATTTGTCCCCCGTCTTATAAACAGTTGCGATTTATCCAAACCAGTTGCAACTTGATATCAATCACAACTTTGTACAAAGGAGTTTCTAAGTTTGCAATTGATTGGAGGACTTGCGATCAAGCTGGATCAATTTCAACTCTCTGGGCCCTGTAACATAAAGCTTGAAATTGATCTTACGATTGATTTTACGTTTGATTGCACATTGTAGTCAATGGGATTGATCGTAAAAATCAATCATACGATCAATCTAAAGCTTTATGTTACACGGCCCAGGTGTGTATTATTTTCGCTCATGAGTTTGGGCGCTATGGTATTTGCCTACGCTACTGTGTATAGGCGTATTAGTGGTTTTTATCACAATTTATGTGAAATTACACCAAGCTACTTTCAACTTCCTAAATCAAATGGGCGGTATTCCCAAAAGCAGACTAAATTTAGACCAGTTTTTAACAGTCCTTTTATATGGAGGGCATAATGTCAACCTATACACCCCCCCCCCTCCCCCTCCTACAAAGTAGGATGAAAATGAAAATCAAATCAGAAATTGATATTACAGTTTATTTTTTGGACTGAATGAATTTCATATTTATCTATTTCGTTACAGAATTCCATCATTTTTTAAAAATGAAATAGTAATATTGACACTTTGCTACCCATAAAGCAGTGGATTAACCCATAGACTACGGGAACCGTATGGCTCCTTTATTAAGCCTATTAGAGTTAAAGAATTCAGTAGTCAATGGATTAAAATAAAACGGGTTTAGTTTCATCCGCTCTTGAGAATACGGGCCATTTTTACGTGTGTATAATACTTTCATTCAATATTGCTTCGAGATAAGTTTCCTGTGTTATGTTTTGAAACAAGAATAAATTATAAGCGTTGTCTACCTTGACTATTTTTTTTCATTTGTTTGGTTGGTATCAATAGGTACCTAAATATTCAGCAGTTACAGCCTTGTAATAAAAATCATCAAAATTCTAGTAAACGATTGATAATTATTCTTGTTTAATTGTCTAATACTAACTACAAATAGATACTTAATTTGATTGTTTCGTCGTAAAGCTCAAGCAAGTGAATATCCTAAATGATAATACAAGGCGACGCAACAACGTAAATGACTCATACAATACATATCATTTCTGCGGTAAAACACAACAACAAAGAACACAATTGTATATACATGTATATACACACATTCATGCTTTACAGTATAGTAGCAATAATTTAAAAAAAAGATTTGCAAGGGCATACGGCTACATTTTCTGCAGGGGAATTGACAGCGCTGTCCCAAATATTTACTTTTCAGTTTATAAAATTGAACAAGCGAAGGGAATGAACAAAGATTTTGACCCTTTAGTGAAATGACGTCAGTTTACTATTGATGCACTGAATATCAATTCTAGCTTATTCAAAAGAAAAGCTTTAATATCCATTAATACTGAATCTCAATAAAATACTTCTCGTTTGTATTTGACATTATTAAATTAAATCTATTTATTTGATTTCATCTTTAGTTATTTAACGATATACAATTAAAAGTTATTCACTGATATCGTTAGTCAATCTAATCTACAAATTGGAACTGGGTGGTCCTTCTAAGTTCAAGCTCCTTGCAGGAGTAGAAGACACGATGGGCTGCCACTCTGACGCAACGTCTTCAGGTCTCTTCCATGGGGGAAAGGTCACAACAAATGTCACAACAGCCGCCAAAGTGAGTATGACGTAACCAAAAAAGTTGGCGACGTAGGCTTCGGGTGGGCGGGAAGAATACGTCGTGGATCTATTAAAGAGAGGGAAGAGAGCCTTATATAAAAAAAAAAAATGGTCGCATAATTACATGATGATCTTCCTGGGATCGTTGACCTTTGCATCATACATTGCCGGAAAGAACAGAGTGTCCCACAGTGTGTTCACATAGTTGACTCGGTGAAGATGTGATTCACAATGTTAAAACGCTCAAATTTAATAGTGTGAAGATGATTTCACAATGTGGACACCTCCACAGTGTCCACAGTGTGGTTTATCACAGTGTTCACATAGTGACGCTCAGTTTTACAGTGTGAATTTACCCGCTTACATTATGAATATAATTTGTATGATTCACAATGTTAAAACGCTCGAATCTAACAGTGCAAAGATGATTTCACACTGTGAACATACGGTGGGGCACTGCTTTCTTTCCGGCAGGGTAGGTATACAACCCTTAAGCCTGCGTAACGTTTTGTTCGATTAGTAGACCAGTTCTCACAAAGTAAAATGACCCAAATTTCCATATATCTGTTAAAGATGGAGAGGTTCTTTTCTTGCATTTTAGAATAATCACTCCCAAAGTGACAGAGGTGATTTTTGCATCATAGACCTGTTACAAAAATAGCAAAAATTTGTATGCGTACTTTTAAAACAAAGGTTGTTCTTGACAACCTGAGACTTGTCAGAGGCTTGTCAGACATAGCAACAAGTAATGTATGCAAACCGGATTACAAGTATTGTAGTTCATCCATTAATAACAGGTTAATGGAATACCTCGTTACTAGGCCCCCATGAAAGAAACATCCATAAATTCGAATAACTTTGTAAACAGGTCTACTGAATAATGAGTACATGACCTGATTACATATTTGAGTACATTATCGTGTCAGTGGGTTTACAGTTTGGTACAGTACAGAACGATCTTTGTCTACTCAAGCTCGGATTGTACCTACGAACTGGCTAGTGGCTGATATATATCTATTAATATAATCTATTAATATAATACACTAAGGATTTGGGACTCCTTTTTTGGTTCAAATAGGCTCCTCCCCTGGCCCTTTCGGTCCCCGCCTTTTGGTACCCACGGGTGGGGAATGGTTCTTAGAGTGGTGGGAGGCACTTCTTAAGGGCTGACGTCCCGTCCATATTTCATAAATTCATTTTTGAAACATTGAATTTCCGCAGGGAGTAGGCCTAATCATTCTGCCAACCCATGAAGCGGGTTTGTAGCTTCATGCCCAGCCAACCCATACCCTTTACCTGTGAAGGGGAGGTATGCCAAATTAGAACAGCGTGTATACTCCAAGCATAGACTCCAAGTCCATAGTCGCATGTATGGCTTCAATGTACACGGCGCTACAATACACGTGCGTGTAATTCGTTCGCACAGCGCACTGTGTTCTACATGTAGCCTACTGCGTGTACTACGTTTCACGCATATAGAGTTACATCATTATTTTGTGGCTTCACATACACAGTTTTGTGTGTATGTAACTATGAGTTCACTGTAGTCGCTGGGGGGGGGGGGGGGGGGGGGGGGCATGTCTCGCTGAAGCACATAACCCGGGTGACGCGTTTATGGTATCCAAAAAAGCAAAAATCAAGAAAAAGGATATCAAATTCAGAGATGATAAAGAGATCCGCGGAAGGGTGGGGGGGGGGGGGTAGGCTTTGGAGTGTAGGGTTAGGGTTAAGGTAGTGTTTAGGGTTTACCTAACCGCACCGGTGGTTGTCGCATAAGTTATGCGACAACCACCAACAGCTGAAATGACATGAATGGGGAATGACCTTCATACCTTTGGAAAGATGTTATGGTATATCGCCTCAATTCATTCCCTTAGATATGACAGACTAAACTGATATGTAGACATCATTCGGGGAGGGGATGTGTAGGAGATCACGTCACTTAGGAATATCGGTTGCAACGGTGTAAAGAAGGAGCCCCCCAAAAACAACAACAACAACAACAAACAAACAAAAACAAACAAAAACTAACAAAAAACCAACAACAAAAACAAAAAATTCCTTCGAAATTATTTCCACTATGATATGAATACGTATAATGATATTAATCCCTTCTCCCCTCGCGCTGGGGGTGATGGGATGACATTGGAATGGGGAGGGGGAGTAGGAGGGAAAATTCAATCCGTCGGTCCTCCCAAGACCCATATAAGGGGGCCATAATACCCCTGAAAATAAAATGACAAATTCATTTTTTCCCCTCATTTTTGCATCCTTTACAGGGGACGTACCGCTAATTATGGATGTTATGTTTTCATGGCCTTGATTTCTCTGAGTATTAAACCACAGAAACATGGCAAGATCAAATCGCTCCCTCTAGGTCTATGTATGGATATTGTACTGGAACATTATTATATCCATATCATTAATCTTCATCAAGATGAAAATGTAATTTTTTAAAACTCATGCAAGCTTTGGATAAATAAGACATACTCACATGTTCAGGGGCGGATCCAGAATTTAGTATAAGGCGGGTGCAGGTTTGTCAACTTTTGGAAAAGGCAGACTTGTATTTTTTTGGTCTTGCCAGGTTCTTGGAAAGTCGCTAAGTGGTGGGGGAGGGGAGAGGGTGGGGGGGGGGGGGAAGGTGGCGACAATTTTTCTTTCCGTGAAACCTCCAACAGGAGTGGTGGTTATGGGGGTCCCTGCATAATTCTTTGACAAGCAAAAAAGGTTTTCATTCTAAAAGGGGGGGGGGCACAATCGACAAAAGGGCGGATCGTACATGGTCAAAATGCATACTTTCCTTCCAAAAAGGGGGGTTGGGAGGGCACGGACCGGAAGTACCCCCACCCTGATCCGCCAATGCACATGTTGTAAATACCTTTTGGTAAAAAATAACTTTATCCGACTTTTTAATTTATTCACTTGATTATTGTGACAAATTAATGGTACGGTGATTAATCATAAACACAGCTAGCGCCCGTGGATGTCCACGGGCTGCTTCTGCTAGTATATATATCGTTGCTACAACATCATTAACCGGTTTCATCATTATCGTTATCGTTATCCCTCCTGCTTATGGGATGTTTTGAATATCTTTTTTAACAGCATAAAACTTCTCCCCCTTATCTCACGATGTAATTTACGGGTATTTTCCTTCTCATAGGGGGCGGCCCATTCGGCCCATCCCTGGATCCGCCAATGCGGTTGGGTTGGAGGTTGGGTTGCATATTTTCAAAATTTATTTTAGTGATGAGACGAGCTGTTTGGAAGTTCTCGACAGTGTAGAATTGTGGATAAGTTATCCTTATTATGAACCCGAAATGTATGGGGTGCGATTTCTTGCCTCGGCACCAACGTCCTTTGGAAAGGGCATTAATCTACATTTGCCACACCGTATGAAGAAGAGGTATATGGGTACCTCGTAGGATTAATTCTTTAAAAAAATACTTGTACGCTGCATGGTAACGATGTCTGCGGAGCGAAAGCCGGGGTAATAATTTGCAAAGCTATTTGGAAGGGGCATAGGGACGTTGTACCATAATGTGCTATGCGCTACAAGAACGGAATATTAGTTTTACCAATACTCACATGGACAGCATCAGCTTCTCCTCGATGCCAATGAGGGCGGTAGCACATGCGCCTCCAAAAATAAAGACCCCGAAGAAAACGTGAAGGGGCTTGTATCTATCCCGTTGTTGAAGAGTAGCACATGGAAAGGCGAATATGCATAGTCCCATCACCCACTGTATATAGAGACGGAAATGGTAGTGGATTAAACTTCAGCCTGGCTCACACGAGGCGTCATCATGCTGACGTTAGGCCCGCATCAGTGACTTGTACGGTCTTTTGCGCCTCGTAAAGGCCACCGCACACCTTACGATTGGTCTCCGATTTGTGAAATAAGTCGATATGGCATTAAATACTGGCATTTTAACAAATGAAATCTACCCTATTCAGGTTCTGAAAAGTAATATGAATACTAAACATAGGGTTTTGGTGAGCTGTCAGCTTTCTACAGGGAATAAGGGCAAATTTAGTTTCAAATCGTAGGCAGTCGTACGATTTTTGTGACGTCACTACGACTCGGAGCCGATTTGGCCATTCCACCGACTAGAAAACTCGGCAAAGGCCGTATTATCTATTTTACTATCTGTGTGACTATTCAGACCCGCTATTAAAATATTTTTTGTTTTTAAATGATTTGCTAAATGATCACTGGCGTAGATAGGGGGCCGGGGGCCATGGCCCACCCCCCCCCCCTATTCAGCCACTAAAAAAAAAGCGAGAGCGAAAAAGCGGGGGAAGTGAAAGAAAGGGGCCTAAAAAGGCGCTGTATACAAGCCGTTATCTTTCTCTCAAAAGTTGCTAAAACGTCAAAGTTTTCGCGCTTCGCGCGAGAAGGGGGAAATAACTCTCCTCTCCCTGCACCAACCCCTGTTACACAGAGTGAAATTTGCATCCAAATAATTGAAGAGCAGTCCGGGCGTCGAACTATAACATTCCGCCAACAAAAATTGTTTGCTACGAGCCGTTATCTTTCTCTCAAATTTGTTAAAACGTAAGATCTTTCGCGCTTCGTGCGGGAGGGGGGAAACTCCCCCTCCCTGCACCCACCCCTGTTAGACACAGTGCAGTATTGCGTCCAAAATAACTGAAAAGCAGTCAGGGCGTCGAAATAACTTTCCGCCTAAAAAGGTGCTACGAACCGTTATCTTTCTCTCAAATTTGCTATAAAACGTCAGAGCTTTCGCGCTTCTCGCGGGAGGGGGAAAACTTCCCCCTCCATGCACCCACCCCATGGGGAGCACGCTTTGCGTGCTCATCACCAATTATTTCGCACTCTTCGTGCGCTCACAACCGCCCCCCTAAAATGAAAACCTGGCTATGCGGTTGGATCCTTCACGTATATGCCCCCCCCCCCTATTGAAAAATCTGGCTACGCCTGTGCAAGTGATAATACATTTTCTTCGGAAATCGGATCGCAGACCATCGTAAGGTGTGTGGTGGCCTTAAAAGAGTGCTAAAATGAAAAGTGCATGCAAACAAAACTTTTAATAACTGGTGTGTGGGTTAATTGTCTTCACGTACAAGCTCCATTAGCGCAGGTAATGGTCGAAATGACTCCTGGTGTGCAACAGCATAAGGATGATAAAAGCTACGTCCATTATCTTGCGTTCTCAATGACGTGGAGAATTTTTGGACACTATTAACATTAACCAATAACATTTCTATTGAAGTGCGATGATCAGCTATATTTACTACTTAGAAATAGAAATAGCTCCATTTTGTCAAAGCAACAACAACAAACAACAAACAAACAAACAAACGCCCGTGTCATTATCCGCCTTACCTGAATTGCAAAGAGGATGAAGACAGTTATTCCGATCCAGCTGTGGATGGAGTAGACGTTTGGTAAATCATTAGCCTCATGGTACTGCCATACCGCCGCCATAGCTATGCATGCGCAGAACAGGGCCAGGCAGTGTAAGAGGGCGTGTGCCACTTTGACCCAAGTATGAGGTGTCCGTCGGCACGCACGGTACATCATCAAGGCTAAATGGGAAACAGAAGGAGGAACATGGGTTTCCATGGTGATTTATGAGAAGGATGGTAGGGATACTGCCATAATCCATACTTATAGAAAAGAAGTTGTGAGTTCGATTGGAACACGGTGAGTCACAGTGAAATAACAAAAGCAATGTGAAGTATGACCACATTGACTCACAATATGTACATAGCATAAACCCAGTATCACAGTGTGAACACATTTACCTACAGTGTGAACAATGTAAACAGCATAAAAACACAGTATTACGGTGGGAACACAGTGTGGACACAGCAAAAAGTGCCACAATTAATGTGAATAAAGCATAAAATACCGTGTCATATAGTGTGAACACATTGACTCACAGTGTAAACACTGAGAACACAATATAAAATACAGTTTGACAGTATGAAAACATTGACGTACAGTTTGAACAATGATAAAACACAGGGTCACTGTGTGAATACATTGACTCACCGCGTGGACAATGTTAATACAACATGAAACACGTACAGTGTCAAAATGTGAAAATATTGACCCATAGTGACCCATAGTGTAAACACAGTGTATACAATATACATTACTAGAGTGTGAGCACAGTGTAAACCCATTGACCAACAATGTGCACACAGTGTAGAACACAAGGTGTTCACAGTGAGAACAACTACATTTCTGCAGACAGTGTAAAATCACAGCATGTTCACATCCAATTTCACAATCTACAATTTTCTTGTGTCCTTGTTTCCCTGTTAAATCGGGTGGTTAATTTATTTAAAAATCTATATACATTGTCTATTTGTTTTCAGCAAGAGAAAACTATGTTATGTGTACACAAACACATTTTATTTTGGTGGAAAATCGATCTTTTCTTCACCCATCTTTTTGAAATATGAACTCTCTTTCTGAATTATCAAGGGGTATTTTTGCTATTAGATTAATAGCATTTTTGCAATGCTCTGTTAATTATTTCATACAGAATCTAAAAAAAAAAAAAAATGCATGACAATATCCCTTAATGTTTTTTTCCACTTGGTTATTTTTTTTTTTACCTACTCAGCTGCACAGCGCCCTCTTCGGGTATAATGTCGGGCTTGTGTACATTAGATTCATTAGATACATTAGATTCCTAATATTATCACGTACGTACGAGTTGCGTTATTTATCCATAGACATTTTGGCGGGAAAATTAAATCTGCTCCTCCACTACACCCAGCGGCAACGGTGCCAACAAGTAGCCGACACCAGCCCTTCGACCTACACCCCTCTTTGGCTTCTGTCCAGTCTACTTCTTATAGCTTCTGGCGAAATCTGACTTCGTTCCAGTCGCCTAGTTAGTGGAGGCTGAGGCTGGGGTTACCCACAGGCGTTCCCATGGTGATATTGTCACTCATTCTCATACTTTTCTCCACGTATTAATAACATTACAATAACACGTAAGAGGTTGATTAATTCATTAACATGCGCATGAGATATGGCGTCCTCTAGTTCTTTGTCCTCAGGAGAAGAGGATTACATTAATGCAGCAGATAATCCAAAATTTCGGGATACACCGGAGGTATTATCTTCCGATTGTCACACTCTCCGTGAGGAGAGTGATGACGATTCAAATTGTTCATGGAAAACGGCAATGAACAGAAATTCTGTCAGATCCAAGAAAGGGGCAAGGGTAAGAAGCAATAGCGATGGTATGTTAAATACGAAGAACAAGAAGATTCCTAAATTCTCAACTCCAACGCATTCAAGTAGGAAAGTGGTCATTGTTGGTCTGGAAAAAAATGTATGCAGTGCTAATCAAGTGCGGGTTTACAGAGAAATTCATGATCTCGTTGGAAAACTTGTAGGTATGGTTAAAGTAAAAAATATGTTGATTTTGACATGTGAGAATGAGAAACAAATTATAACCCTGTTACAGTTAACACAGTTGGCTGGTTTAGACGTAAAAGTTACACGTTATGAAGAAGATCAGGTGGTTACAACGAAAGGGGTCATCCATAGAATCGATACTCAAATCAGCAATGAAGAAATAGCAGATGTATTAAGAGAACAAAATGTAATAAATGCTAAGCGATTTAGGAAGAAGATCAATGGAGAAATGGTACCCACTCCATCGGTACTTATTACTTTCAAAGGTAAAAGTAAACCGGATGCTGTAAATTTTCTCTATGAGATTAGGCGTGTGGATAACTTTGTCCCACCCGTGACAAGGTGTCATAAGTGCCAACTATTTGGTCATATGAAAGATAATTGTAGGGGTAAAATACGTTGCGTGAGATGCGAGTGTTATATTTCTTTGAGTTTCGAGTTTCAAGTCAACAGTTCGAGTTTCAAGTCACACATTCGAGTTTCAAGTCACACATTCGAGTTATGAGTCAACAGTTCGAGTTTCAAGTCACACATTCGAGTTTCTAGTCACACATTCAAGTATCAAGTCACACATTCGAGTTTCAAGCCAACAGTTTGAGTTTCAAGTAAACAGTTCGAGTGTCAAGTCACACATTCGAGTAATGAGTCAACAGTTCGAATTTCAAGTCACAAATTCAAGTATCAAGTCACACATTCGAGTTTCAAGCCAACAGTTTGAGTTTCAAGTCACACATTCGAGTTTCAAGTCACAAATTCGAGTTTCAAGCCACATATTCGAGTTTCAAGTCACACAATCGAGTTTCAAGTCACACATTCGAGTTTCAAGTTACACATTCGAGTTTCAAGCCAACAGTTCGAGTTTCAAGCCAACGGTTCGAGTTTCAAGTCACACATTCGAGTTTCAAGCCAACAGTTCAAGTTTCAAGTCACACATTCGAGTTTCAAGTCACACATTCGAGTTTCAAGTCACACATTCGAGTTTCAAGTCACACATTCGAGTTTCAAGCCAAGGGTTCGAGTTTCAAGTCACACATTCGAGTTTCAAGTCACACATTCGAGTTTCCAGTCACACATTCGAGTTTCAAGCCAAGGGTTCGAGTTTCAAGTCACACATTCGAGTTTCCCGTCACACATTCGAGTTTCAAGCCAAGGGTTCGAGTTTCAAGTCACACATTCGAGTTTCAAGTCACACATTCGAGTTTCAAGTCACACATTCGAGTTTCAAGCCACACATTCGAGTTTCAAGTCACACATTCGAGTTTCCAGTCACACATTCGAGTTTCAAGCCAAGGGTTCAAGTTTCAAGTCACACATTCGAGTTTCAATTTAGGAGTGTTATTGTTCTATAATTTTAGTCCATAACTTTGCTATTTTACATTTTCTGTGTTCATGAATGAGCAGAGCATGAAAAATCATAAAATTCCCTTTCCATTGATACCAAACATGGCATATAACTTTCCAGTACGTCCAAAGAAAATATGAATTAAAGTTTGAAACTGCTTGCATGTAATTTGTATGGCGAGGAATATTCGGATCCCGTCAACGTCCAGCCTTCGATGCTATGGGCAGCCAAGTTGGACAACTGTATCAAAACTACTATGGACAGCCACGTTGGACAACTGTATCAGAATGATAAATGCACAAATCACGTACAGCATCTTCATCCTATTCACTCTCTTTTTACTTTCTGTATATCATCCTATAGATTCCATTTGATCTTAGTTTCTTCCTTCATATTCATTTGTCATTCTTTTAAGCTGCACGGCATCATTGCGGGCACATCGTTCTGACACGATTGCAGTTCCAGTTGAATTTCATTTCCTTTACTACTTCAAAACACTCGTCTTTATTCAGTTTTCCTTCACAAAAATCTTGACTTAATTTTGGTACATGTATATCATATACCAATCCACAAGATTTTTTGTTTTCATTTTCCTTCAATCCATATGGTTTCGTAAAAGTTCCTGATTATCTTTTAATATCTTTCTTCTTTCCTTAATCACCTAGCTCTCCTTCGTCATTGTTCATATTTCTTTGACTCCAATAGTTGTGTGCAGTATTGCATATTCTTTTCACCTTGGCCTAATATCATCCAGCCCGAGGTCGCACCTTTAATCATTGACAATAATCATAAAAATTTTCAATTCCATTTTCTTTGTTTGAACTTCGTCACTTATGGTCTTCAAAGATGTGTTCACCAACTATTTCTCCAGATTTCTAATTTCTTCCTCTAATCTTCAGTTTTCATGAAATCCCACAAAACAATGTTATCTAAAATTTGAGGTGTGAATGTATATTCATAATATATTCATAATATTGTCATAAGTGTCGTACTGGTTATCGAACCCACGATCCTCGCATTCCCTGTCGAGTGCTTAAACCACTCGGCTACACCTTTACTTCCTTATACACTTACATGTACACTGTACACTTTCACACACACCCAAACACACACACACCCAGCACACCCACACCCACGCACGCACATACGGTATGCATACACACATAGTCATACACTGATATTAACGTCTCAAACATGCATTAACATCTCAAACTAATTAACATGCTTTAACAAATCATGGACACTAATTTGCATAAATAATCTTACAATTCAAACTTCAATGGCTACAGTACACAAACTGTATGCCCGCACACAAGTCATACACATCAACAAAGAGGCATGCGCTTGCAAACCTACACAGAAACAGTCAAACTTACACGCATTTTATACATGTAGTCCCTTAGCTTTGATTTTAGGCTATTCTAAGAATGAAAGTAATGAATTTGAGAGTTAAGGAAAAGCTCCTGTAAGTACAGGGTTTTTTTTTTAATGTGGAGGAAAAAAATGCCCAAAGTTGCCTATTTGAATAATGGAAGAACAGAAACATTTTTATTGTACTAACTTTTACAGTAATACACTTGATATGCTGATAATAGAGCACATGCAAAATTGCATACTGAGTAATATATCTCCAAACATGGTAGCTTCCCAGTTTTGTCTAAACTCTCAACAATGGAAATCAGTTAACATGTACTTGTTCTTCACATTTAAATACATACAAATGTATAACAAGGAAAAGTACAAGAGATTGGTCTGTACAATGTGGCTAAGTGCAGCTTTGAATTGCTATTTTGGCAAGTTAGTTGCTTATCTGGCTAATTATAGCTTTGAGTAGGAATAATCTGTTGTTTGGTTTCCTATTAAAGGCAAAACATTTAGCCTCTATGGAATAAAATGTTTTTTCTATAATTTCATAAAGGAGCAAAATGCAGTATTAGGAGATAAACAGAATGTAGACCTGTAAAACAAGCAAAGAAACCCAAATTCTGAACAGTGAACTCAGATAATGCAACATGTCATTTGAAGTTTTCATGCAGGCATCATCAATAACTACTTCAATTGTTCTTTACACATATATCTAAATACATAACAGATTAGCATGAAACTATGTCAACAGGAGATTAGCACTGACTACAACACATTGGTCTCTATTAACAGCAAGTGAGTGGTAACAATCTGGAACTTCAAGTTCTAGTTATCATACTGTGTAAATTTGCATCAAACTGGGATTTTAAAAGCAGGCAGTTATAATTGTTTTTGTAATAATTTTTTCAGTTAATTATGTCTGAGCAAAGATTTATCAGAACTCATAGGAATTACACGAACGTCTGGAAAAGTCAAAGACACTAAATTCCAGCTGTCATTTGCACACAATGTTAACAAGTTTGTAACATCTGAAACAAATTAGAAGCCCAGGTTGTACATATTTTCTTCCTTAAATGCACTTTCTCATACATTTGGCAATTTGTTTGGTACAAAAAAACAGGTTAAATATAAAAATTTAAAATAAATAATTACTATCAAATCATGTTGCTGTAGGCAGTTAACCATAAAAACTGCTGCAAGGATTAAAAGAGGCTACAGATATGGTTAAAATTGCTGCAATATGCACAGATAGTCAGATTCATCATTAAAATGAAGTTAAATGCACCGACACAGATAATTTTAGTCACAATAACAATTAAAAAAAAAAGAATATAAGATAAAATGAAGACTTAGCTTGACACTGACAGTGTTAACATTGTGTAACATCTGAAACACTTTTCATCTAGAAATAAAATCATAGATGTAATGGAATTTCTCCGAATTTTTTTTGGTTTTACATTTCCCCTAATGTACCATTCTTATAACCTTAGATATAACAGAATTTCCCAAATTTTTTCTGATTTTACTTTTCCCCTAATGTATCATTTTTATAACTGTATTTAAAATTTATGTGGTCACTTTCTATTTGTTATAGAAAATTCCTATTCGACCATTTCAAAGTTTTGTCACTTTTCCAAATTCAAAATGCTAGAAAAGTCTGATATCCATGAGAAAATGATTAGAACTTGGTAACAATACATACATTTTCCCCATTTTCCCTAGATAGTGTACTTAACAATCCTGAAAGCAGTCAAGTCAAAGGGGTTGGGTTGAGTGGAGTCAACAAGGGTTTGTGTCTCAGTAAAAAAACGGTCGAGTCCTGAGTCGAGTCAGGTCGAAAGAGGGTTGAGTCTTGAGTTGAGTCAAGTACAAAAATGGGTTCAAGGTAAATTTACATATCAATTTGGGTTGCAAACAGAACACCAACTGCATACCCTGTCTACAAGAATAAAGTAGTATCAAATGGCATACTCTGTCTATAAGAATACAAAGGCATCAAAAGACACACCCTTTCTACAACAATAAAATGTCATCAAATGGCATAACCTGTCTAATGGAGCATTGCAAGAAACTTGTAATCAATTGCAAATCGATTTTGGGTCCCAAAATCAAGCATAATCCCACAATCAATTGCAAATTTGTACTTTCTGGTCTGCTTCTTACAATAAGAAGTAAAAATTGATCTATCACTTGTACATTTGCAACAGAAACTTGCAATTGATTGCAAATATTTTTTTGCAACACCCCTAAGAATAAAATAACATCAAATATCACACCTTCTGTATAACAATACAAAGTACATGCACCATCAAATGGCATACCCTGTCGAAGAATAAAATGCATTAATGGCATATCCTGGACTTGCAATATCACCCACAAAACTAGAGTCAAAGATGCCAGTGAGTGCTTTTGGAAAAGCCAGAAAATTGACTATAATTATGTATTTGCCAAGTTAAACACAAAGAGCAACCTGACATTATCCTACAATGTGCTATGTAACCAGCAATGCAAGAGAGCAAGATAAAGCACATCGATTGTGGATGATCTACTTATGACAATAGATATGGAGATCTGGGAATCATGCAGTGGAATGGTAGTCCCTCTGGTACAGACTTTGCAACACCGGACAAAAGCAAAGATCTATCACAAGCCAAATTCCTGGTCTTGACAATCAACCTGTTTGTATGCAAGATGCCCAGAATACTGTTCACATAGTGTTTTTGATTTGTTAATCAAACATGATGGAGGATAAGTCAAATATATAATCTGAACAGATTGGAAAAATTCATTAAAGGGCAAGTCCAGCCCAACAAAAAATGGATTTGAATAAAAAGAAAAATCTAACAAGCACAATGCTGAAAATTTCATTGAAATCGTGTATAAAATAAGAAAGTTATGACATTTTAAAGTTTCGCTTAATTTCACGAAACAGTAATATGCACATCCTAGTCAGTATGGAAATGAGGGGACCGATGACGTCACTAACTCACTATTTCTTTTGTATTTTATTATATGAAATATGAAATATAATTTTTTTCTGCATTATAATTTTAAACAAGGTTTGATTCCTCTCTGAACATGTGGAAAATCCTTTTTTGCATCATCTTGTGATTCAATAAAGAGCTTCCTTATTGACAAAACTGCAATATTTGAAATATTCTGTATCTCATATAATAAAATACAAAAGAAATAGCGAGTGTGTGACATCATCGGCTCGCTCATTTGCATATCACCCCTGTTGTGCATATAACTGTGTTTTTTTTAAATAAGCGAAATTTCAAAGCGCCATAACTTTCTTACTTTATATCGGATTTCGATGAAACTTTCAGTGTTATGCTTGTTTAATTTTTCTCTTTTAATTCAAATTAACTTTTTGTTGGGGTGGACTTGCCCTTTAAGGTGGAGAGGCTGAAGTGACCAGAAAATGGCCACTGACTTAACATGAGTGACCTCCGACGTGGGTAGCGAGCTGGTGAGGCTCATGAAGTTGCAGGTATCACTGTCAGTATTGTAAGTGGTGAACACAAGAACTTCAGTCATGTTTACACAATTTATGTATGCCAAATGTATGCAATTTCTCTATGTGGGATGTTTGGAAGGGTGTATCTGTATAGACCACTATGTCTTCCACTTGTGTTTCTGCAAATTTAAGCCTTGCACATCTCATGTCGAAGTCATAGTAAGTATATTCAAGTTTTCGTTGGTGTTTTTTGGCCTTTGGGTT
This sequence comes from Heliocidaris erythrogramma, assembly GCA_025617745.1. Classification (NCBI taxonomy): domain Eukaryota; kingdom Metazoa; phylum Echinodermata; class Echinoidea; order Camarodonta; family Echinometridae; genus Heliocidaris; species Heliocidaris erythrogramma. The sequence continues at coordinate 5,594,453 of CM046870.1, forward strand.
GTAGAACATCCTGTAGTCTCTTCTCCGTAATACAATGTCATTAGGTGGGTTATGCCCTGCCTTAATGTCACCACCACAGCCAAAGCACCTTGAAACTTTTCCAAACCTGAAAGCAACCACAAAGCACTGCCTCTCCTGCACTTGTACTTCAGCTGGAGTCAGTGGTGGAAGTTCACTAGGTACATAAGTAGGTTTAGGTTGCTTAGACTTAGATCCCAGGTTAGATTCCCTCTTCCTCTTTTTTTCTGGTGTAGAAGGTGGTCTATGTTTTCCCTTTCTTTGCACATAGGGCTCTTCCTCGTTTGCGATACCAATGTCTCGCACACACTCCTTTGCAAATTTCATCTGTCTTTTATATGACATGTCTCTCCTCTTCTTCATATTTGCACACCTCCCAAGGGGAGCAGTGCCTGCACAAATTGCCTGTAGGATGGCCTCCTGTCGTATGGCATGGCCAACATCCAATTGGCAAGCTTTGATCAGGAGCATGTGTGAGTCGGCAGTATTTCCCATCTGTGCATGGCCAATTTCAGCTATGTTGGTAGTGGGAGCATCCAGGTCCTTGAAAGCCTTGAAGATATGATGTCTCCTTTTGTGCCACCATTTCAACCAGTCATCAACACATCCATCATTTTGAGCTGAAAAGCTCTGCATTTCTGCATGATAGGTTTCATAGTCTCTTTTACTACATGCTTGCAGCATAGATGTGGCAATCTCCTTGAATTTAGCTTTATCTGTCACTTTGTGGGAGTGTTTCACCATACTTTGCTTAAAGTGAAACTCACAGGAAACGGTTCTCAGCCTCACCGCCTCTGGACCAAAGACTTCTTCAATGCTGCTCCAGTTAGCTGCATTCTCATCAACCACAAAGCCATGGGGGTTGAATATGTATGCTCTGTCACCCTTTACCTCTGCCAGCATTTGGTTGAATGTGGTCCAGAACAATACCAAATTCTCATGGTTCTCTTTTTCAACGTCCATCACTGCCAAACACAGAACCTTCCTATACACTGGGTGATCTATCCACATTGTTAAGGGTTTTCATGTGCCTTACCCGATCATGTTTGGCATCAACATGAACATATGAATACTGTAAAGGCCCAACCTCATCTCTGTCCATTTGAATAGCAATCTCTGCCATGGCCTTGCTCGATTTGAAGACATATGAAGGAGAACCATTGTTCATATTACCATTGTTCACTTTGTAAATCAAGAACTTGTCTTTTTTGTCTGTATCATCCTTAAGCTTGCAAACTGCATCAAAGCTGTGACCATGAACATATTGCTGCTCCTGCATGAAACTCTTTTCATTGTGCATGGCCTTCAGATCCACAAACTGGTCAGCAACACTTTGCACTTTGTTCCAGTCGACACTGCCTTGCGTTGCCATCAAATCAGCCATGTTGTTCAGAATAATCCTGGATGGTGGAACCCCAGGCCTTGCTTTAAGCTGTTCCTGCATGGATTTTCTCGTGATTACCTTCTTGATTGCCCTGCAGGTATGGTTGCCTCTGTAGTATATAGTGAGGCTTGACTTACTGTCATGCTCCCACAATTTTTTCCCTTCACATGATACATATTCTGGGACACTACCACATATGCCACATACTTTGTACCCATTTAAAGATGTAAACTGAACATCATTGGGTTTGCCATCAAGTTTGCAGCTCTCCCGATGGCATTCATAGGATCCCTTGCAATGGGCAATACGCCTTATCCCACTGAAGCCCTTCCTTGAAGACTTCATCCACGTTCCCCATTTTCTTCCATCTTTTGAGACTTTCATCATGTTCTTTTTATCACACTTCATTCTGAACTTCTGTAGCCCATCAACATTATAGGGAATCTCGCATTTTTCAATGTCGTTCACGTCACAATCAGTCCAATGGCAAACTGAAAATTCAGTCTGCTTTTCTTTAATCGGTCCTGTGCCAAGAATGGTCTTCCAGCTACCCTCACGTGAGTGGCGGGCCGGCGAGTTGTTGGTCGATGTGATGATAGAGCTGCCTCACATGAATGGCGGGCTGGTGAGCTGTTGGTCGATGTGGCGATGGAGCTGCCACCCTGTGAGTGGCTGGCGGATGACTTGTTATTCGTCAATGTGATGATAGAGCTGCCCTCACGCGAGTGGTGGGCTGGTGAGATTTTGTTGGCCGATTTGGCGATGGAGCTGCTGCCCCTATGTGAGTGGCTGGCGGGTGACTTGTTATTTGTCAATGTGATGATAGGGCTAGCCTCACGTGAGTGGTGGCCTGGTGAGGTGTTCACCGATGTGATGATAGAGCTGCCCTCACATGAATGGCTGGCCAGTGACTTGTTGTTCATTGATGTTATGATAGAACTGCCCCCACGCGAGTGGTGGGCTGGTGAAGTACTGTTGGTCGATGTGGCGATGGAACTGCCCCCAGGTGAGTGGCAGGCTGGTGAGATTTTGCTGGCCGATGTGGTGGAGCTTGCAGATAGGAACCATCTGTACCAAGTTATGTTGCACTCTTGCACAACCAATCCTACGAAAAGCCAGCGTGCAATGGCATGGCAACCCATTATATTTGCTTTAGACCAGCATATCATGGCGTGACCACCACCTCCGTGAATTTGCCCAACTGGATGAGTATCCACCAAACAGATCCTGTCCCTCTGGAAAAGCAGCAGCATGTATAAGCATTACCTGTATAGATGGCACAGCATGCCTGCTTGCTCTGATTTACAGCTTGCATGGCCTTGCACAAGTTCTCTCTCAGCATCCTCTCTACTGAGTGCCATGTATGCAGGCACAAGGTCATTAACCTCATATGAAACCTGGAGGGCTTTGGTAGCTTGGAGCAAGTTCCTTGCTTCCTCCACATCATACATTCTACTACTTCTAGCTTGGTTGACTGCTTGTGGAAATTCCAATATTGTGTCATCTGTGACCTCTTGCAACTGTTGAGGTGTCAATTCTTCCAGTCTAGCCTGCACTCTGTCACCAATCAAGATGGCTAGGAAGGTGCAAGCATTCACACTACCTCTGTTGTCATTAGGGTTGATGAAACCCCCACTTGCCAAGGCACTGTCCTTGGCATCATCTATACTATTTTGGTCCACAGCACAATGAAGCCTCTCCATGTGAGGATCAAGACAGATGGATGCCTCTTGTGCAGAAATACGCTCCCTTGGATTGTACTTGAGGCAAGAATTCATGATCCGAACGACCTTCAACCAGATGCCTTGTTTTTGCTCCAGGTACTTATCACTGTGCTTTGGCAGTATACCTTTCTTCAGTAGACTAATGACATAGGCTGGCTGGTTTTTCACTTTGCCAGCCTGCAGAGCATCTTCCACTTCCGCTGCATATGGGAAGCCAAGATCAGAATTCGTCAAACACCAAAGAATCATCCCAAATGCCCAGATGTCTATCTGCTGCAGTGCTTCCATGGAAGTCTTGCTGGTACCAGATATCATGTGTATTTCTGGTGCTTGAAACACTGTTGTTCCTCTGTTAACACATCTAAGAACTACTGCATGCTGTAATGTTCAATGTTCTTGTTTGTATGAGAGCTGACCTACTCTCTCCAAAATCTGTCAGCTTGACAATGACAGGGTTTTCTTGAAACTGCTTTGCCACATCTTCAGGGTCTGCTTCTGCATAGTATCCATTTGACACTAATATGTTTGATGGTTTTAGGTCTCTGTGAGCAATGCCTCTATCATGCAGATAAGACAGTCCACGGCAACACCATGGGCAACGTGAACCACTGCATGCTCAAAGCCCGGGAAGTCCATACTTTGGTCCAACTCCTGGAGCAGCTGCTCCAGTGTGTTAACCACCTTATCATCACTGAATGGCTTGAAGTCAAAGCTGCAGTATTCAATTAAAAGAGCGCTTGACCTGATGTTGACACCTTCGAGCTTAACAATATTTTCATGACTTAGGTCCTT